>LLKO01000009.1:225235-305107 GCA_001513895.1 Graphilbum fragrans
CGGTCTATGACCTCAATTTCCGAGTCCGAGTCGGTGGAGGCCGCGTCTGATACAACGAAGTTCGGAAATTCTTCGGCGATGTTTCTGTGGGCATAGATGACGGGCTGAATGTCCGAATCCAAAGAAGCAGGAACAGCCACACCTGCATTGACACCAACGCCAATATCGGCCTCAAACTCTGAAATGTCGGGTGTCGAGCTCAGGCTGGAGGACGCAGAGGATGGGGGTGGGTCCGACAAGGACGAGTCGGAGTCGCCATTGTTGTTAGCCTGGCTCCGGGTGACCATGCGGTCGACGACCAAAGGGGCAGGCCGTTGGCGGGTCATGTCACTAGTCTGCGCCGCTAACTGGCGGCAAGTCAAGATGGCAGAGCAAAGCGGTAACAAAGAGGGTTGGGCCGTCGTCGAGAATGCTGTCCCATAATCAACGAGAGCGTTGATGTTTGCCTCTCCTATCCCCGGCTCTGTTCGTTTCTCGTATGCTCTCTCTCTCTCTCTCTTTCACACACACACAAAAACCAAGATCTCTTGAGGGAGGCGTTGGCGAACGGTCGTTCGAAGGATCAAATGTATATTCTGTGGAAGGGATACGCTAGTGGTCAACACAATGCCTCCTATAGATAGATCTTGTAAGAAGCGTCGTGGCATTTATATACGGGCCCTTTTTATATAAAAAAGAGAAACCATGAATGTCGAGGAGTCACGGAATAGATGGAAATGTGATGCTTTTGGCTCGTTCCATGATGGCGCCACATCTCAAGACATGGCTGGGCTAACCCACGAGAAACACATACCGTTGAAAAATGATCATCCGCCAACCAAGCAATGCAAGAGTGCAGCGCGGCGTCGCCGTTTTCTTTCCTAGAAAAAAGTCGTTCCGCAGTGGATTGGGAGAGACTCTGCACTCTGTAGGGCTATGCCTGTTGAGCTTGCGGGACCGACCGTTTCACCGAGCCTTTTCGTAAGATGTGTGGAAAAAGTGCTCGTGGATATGATAGCCGCCCAAGGGCGTCGTAACACCGCTCCGCCTCGCCGCTTGCCGTTGAGCCGCCCTAGAGATAACAAAAAGGGCGTCGGGTTGCAAGAGGGGATGCAAGAAAGAGTCGAAAAAAGGTTAACTATACTCAGCGATGTCTTGACAAGGACAAGCGATGAGCGTTCGGCGCTCTTGAGAGAGAAAGAGCGAGCGGTGTAGCTAGAACGGATTCGTCACTGCGCAACTTGTCCCACTGTTTCTTCCCCCAGCGTGATCGAGGCTTCGGCTTCGGATTCTTTTCGCTTTTCTCTCTCTTGAATCGATGCCTATTTCCTCGGCAAAAGTAGGTACGATACACCCGAAAAAAAGAGAAGAGGCGCAGATCCAAAATGGCGGGCCTTGTCGTATGGTAATCGGGCAACACGATTTCTCAGCTGGGCTTTTGGTCCTAATAAATAAGAGAAATAAAATAAAAGCCGCTGGGGGGCTGGTCGCCAACAGTGACGGGCGACGGCCCCTAAAAAGAAGACGAGTAGGCACCGTGCCCCACGTGACCTAGCCATCTTGAAAGAGGAATACGAAGTACGGGAGTACATGCGAGAGACTCGTTCTTTTGCTGGCCCATGTACATATTTTGACCCCCACGTAGATTCTACTAGTGACAGTAATCGTAAATGCAGCGACAGAATGCTGGTGCTGTTATGGTGTATACATCTTACTATCGTACAATCCGATACAAGAGCATTGTTTTTTTCCGCTATTACATCCAACGGCCTCGAACAAGATCATCCTTGTGTTTCGTTACTCGTCAACAGCCTCGACGGTCGTGCTGGTAGTTTCCTCCTTCGCCCCATTATGGCCAGAGTCTGTCTCATGTCGTTGTGGCTGCTGGCGGTGCGTCGCGCTTGAATGACTCGTCTTCGATGGCGGCTGCCATCATCTTGTTCCCACTCACGATCGATGTCGCACATATGACAATATTCCGTCGTCCTATTTGAGCATGGGTCAGTAAGAGAAGCACCACGGGAGCATCCTAATACGATAAGAAAGGAAACACACCTTCTTCTTTCTCCGCGATGAACCGCAGCGCGGCAATCTCGGTGAATGTCACGCCGCCCACATACACCACGAAAACTGTCTTCTTGCTGCCGCCGCTTCCAGAGAGCAGAGCCCGCGCTTTTACGGCCTTGTCCTCGCCCTTTTGCACCTCGTCGAACGTCTGTCCACGGACGTGCTTGACTGCATCGACGAATCCACGCCACCCTTGCGACGACTCGGGCGCGGCGGCTGCGGCCGCGGCCGATGTAGGAGTGTCCGTGCCCTTGTCGCCGTTGCTTTTCTTGCCGCTGCCGTAATATCCAGGGCCGCCTTTCGCAAAGGACAGCAGATACTGCTTCTGCAAGATGCACTGCACCAGCCGCACAGACAACGGAGCATAACCGCTGTAGACGTAGGCGATGTCGTTGGGGTCCTGCTCGCTCACCTCGTCGACGATCAGCCGCAGCTGTTTGCGCAGATAGGTGTAGTTGGTGTTGCTGCCGCTGCCCGCAGATGCCGACTGCGATGCACCGCCAAGGCCGCTACCACCACCTCCACCCGTGACAGCACCAAGCCCGGGCATCGGGATCATGCCGGCCAGCGGCGATGCGCGCGACAGAAACAGCTGCAGGCGCTCGAGGCGCTGTAGCGTCAGCAGGTGCTGGTAGCCGTAGCCCTGGAGGATGAGCCGACGAAACTGGTCGTGTTCGCGGGACTTGATGCCGCCCGAGATGCACGAGTAGATGCACAGAAGGCGCAACACCTGGGGCAGCGGCGTGTCGCGGGCAATGAGCTCTTCGATAGCCTCGAACTGGGCCGAGGGGTCGGCACCAGCCGCCAGATTTTGTTGGACCTCGAGCAGACGGGTGAACTCGTCGCCGCGCGTATATTTGTAGATCTCTTCGACGAGACCCGCGTGGATCTTGAGGCTCGCCTGCTCCGCTTGGTAGCCGGGCAGCCGCTGCACAAAATCGCGCAGCTCGGCCGTCGTGCGTGTGTTGTGGCGGCCTTCGTAGTCGCTCTGCAGTCGCCGGGCCACTTTGTTGAGCATCGTACCAACAATAGCGAAGTTAGCGTTGCGCAGCTGGTCGTACAGCTTGTCCGACGAGTCCAGCTGCACCTTTCGTTTCCGCCCGGCCGCAGACGCGCTCGAACTTGTGGCTGTAGCCGCCGCCGCCGCCGTGCTTGGCGTAGCTGCTGATGCTGCTGTAGATGCCGCCGCTCCTGCTGGCGCTGCTCCGACAATGGTTGGGTCGACATCGGTCTGGCTGTTCTGGATGCCGTAGAGCTCATCGATGAGGCCCTCGTAGGTCAGCTGGGTCAACAACGGCGTGATAGGGTCGGCTTCGCGGTCGATGATGATGAGGCTCTCGGTCGTCGAGCTCGGGCTCAGGCCAATCTTCGAGGCGGCTTCGCTCGACGCGTCTTCACCAGCGAGCAGCTCTTGGCGCATGCGTTCTAATAGCTCGGCCACCCGCTTCGCATTGTCGCCTTTGCCGATAATGCGCGGAAAGAGGCCATGGCGCTGCTGAATGCCCATGAGCGCTTTGGCAAGCAGAAACGTCGGCGTCGGGTCTTGGTTCAGGTAGAGGTCGGTATAGGCGTTGTCGAGTTCGAGAGAAAGCACATCGCGATCTAGGGGGAAGAAGTAAAGTGGCAGCTCGGCGATGTTCAGGTCGCCCATTACGCCCGCTTCTTCAAACACTTGGTCCGACACCAGCGAGCGCCGAGGTACCCAGAACAAGTGAAACTCATGGCCGGTCTGGCTCTCCCGTTGGAGCCTGCGGATTTGATCTGGTGGATCGCAAACGTTAGCTATCCAGACGAGCAAAGGAATCCTCTAGAACCGATGCGAAAAGATCCAGTACCTGCTATTGCTTGCGCGTGAACACCGCATTCGCCACGCGCCAAAAACACCACATTTCGCTGGCTGGTGTCGGTATTGTTGTTTTCGAGAAAGAAGAACTTGTCGACGCCATAGTCCTGGAGTGTCGACACTTTGACAAAGGTGCTAATTGGGCCGGCGAGGCTCTTTTCGATGACCAGGTTCTTTTTGCCGCGGACCTACCCCCTGTTAGAGACATGCACACGGAAAACACACATATGCAGGGTTAGTAAAGCAGCTTCATAGCCAACTGTAAGAACCCACCCCCTCGAGGAGATGCAGAAGATCGCGGCGTGCTTTGTCTCTGATCTCCGTCGTATCGAACGGCTCAGACGGAGCCATGGCAAGCTCGGTCTTTGGCCAAAGGGCAACAGAATCCGAGTGCCAGTAGGACAGGAGGACAAATGAAAGAAACAAGCAACCTCGCTCAAAGTAAATGAGCCGAAAGACGGGGGGGTGGAGGCGCAAGCGAAGCGCAAGCAAATCGAGCCGCAGGAAACAGAATGGTTAACTAAGTATCGGAGCTCGGTCGCAGTGTACAACTGTATGTACTAGTACTGTGTGGCACATGTCACGGGAAGGGAAGGAGAAGGGAAAAGGTGGGAAACAGCTGGCTGGTCGGCCCCACATGATCCAGCCAGGCACAGAGCTCTGATAGCAGTCGCACGCAAGCCGTTCCGTGCCCCGTTGTATTCTTTGTCTTTCAGTGGGTCTGTACTCGTACTCCGGACAACGAGGGAATACTCGTACGAAGTGACGACATACATGCTCCGACATTCAAGCAACTACCATTCCGTAAATCAATTACAGGAAGCCAAAAGGTATCGGCGGTGGGTGCAAGATTTCTACCGTCATAGGCTGGACCATGTGCACCACCCATGGACCGGCCCGATGCAAGAGGGACGAGAAGAATCAAACAGCGAGGCATTCCAGAAGACTAGTTTGCGTACAAAACCGCGATTTGGCTCGTTTGGTGTGTAGTTTTATCGGTATTCTTCCCGTAGTTCTTTGATCCCATGTATACTTCCGACGGTATTCTGCATTGTAAAACTGCACCACCGCTTCGGTGCTCTTCGGTCGTTAGTCCGTTCTGGGCGGCATTCGGTTCACTCAAGATGCATATTCACATCATCACAATCTCAGTTAGGAGGCCACTCCAGCCTGCGCAACTAGCAACAAGGCGGAGATTCCATTCGTCCCGGGGCCACAACCGTCCACTCTAAACGCCTAAAAATTATGTATACATGACTGATATAAATTAACTAGAAAAGGGAGAACGGAAGGAGGTAACGTAATCAGGCGCCAGTGCACTCTGTTCGGTGAAGCACAGAAGGAAGACTATGCAGGAACAGCGTCCCAAAGAAAAGCGCCGGGGAGGAGGGAATATAAGTAGGAATGCGAGAGATGCGAATGCACCCAAAGTAAAAAAAGCAATAAATACGTTGTAGGCTTTGTGCTATAGCGAGCCGCCCCACATGATGCCGTTGTGCCCTGCCCTGCCCATTTACACCTTGTTGTCGTGATAGTAAAAGTCAATGTCCCGTGGCCGCAGCCGGTTGTTGCGGACGAATTCCGAATCACCAGGCGGCCGCTCATTCTTACTGTTGCCCGTCAACATGCTCTGAATGCTCATGCACACGCTCTCCACGTTCTGCACGGGGCTCCAACCCTGGGAACCGAGCAGGTCGAGGCAGATGATGCCATTCGAGTAGATGTGCGGGTGGATCGGAATCGGTCGGTCTGCCAGCTTCACAAAGACCACCTCAGGAGGTTCTGTTTGTTCGGGGAACGGGAAATCTCGTTAGCTTTAGGCAAGACGGGCGCGGAGGCTGGCTACACTCACCGATCGGATACGTGGACGAGAATCGAAACTTGAGGCGGTACCACTCGTCCTTATATAGGGGGTTGTTGTCGAGAACCTGGATGTCGGCGGTCCATTCTTCGAGGTCTTCGGCCGAAACAAGTATGATGCCAGGAGGAAAACCACTGCCTTGGATCTAAACCGTGGTGGCGGTGCATCAGAAACCGCGGCGTTGGCAGGGCCGAAGGATAGGAGGATTAGGCACAACTCACCTTGGCCAACTCCTTTTGCAGACGCTTGGATGCAAAGCTCATGCTCACGCTTTTGGCTGGGTATGCCTAGCTCCGTGCTCCGCGTTCACTTTCCTCCTCTTTCTTTTGCATGTAAAGCTCTGGGATCTGCAACTGCTTGACTGAAGCGGATGTGCTCTTAGTGTTGTCGGGCAGACGGAAAAGAGTAGCAGAGAAATGGTAGACCTAGGATGTCGTTGTCTATAGCGTAGTATTTCCGCTGATGCCTAGCGAAGGAGGCTTGTCAGTCGGCTGCTCGATAAGGCGATGCTGAAGGGGACGAAGAGGCAACGTACAATGAGCGACGCAGGAAATGAAAGCAGAAGTACGAATGGAAAGAAATGCAGGCTTTGGGGCCCTGCCCTAGTTAGTTGTCGTAGTAGGTCGAGGTCGTGCTGCCAGCAAAGGGCAACAGAGGTTGGCGGAGCGGCTAGGTAGAGAAGAGTTTCAGGGCGTTTGGGGCAACGGGGTCAGGGTCATGGGACCAGACACGAAGGTTGAGGGAGGGGCAAGAAACCAGCCAGGCAGGCAGGAATGCATCGGAGGAGGGGTAGCTCCGGTTATAACCCTCTCTAATGCAGATGGGGTGCTTGTAGATGCGCAAGGGACAAGACGGACAAAATGGGCGGCGACCAAAAATATCTGACGAATGTATGACTTGCAGTGGGAAAAAGAACATGCGGGGAGGTTGAGTGCAGCTATCGCTGGCTGTTGTAAACGGCTTAAAAAGAGCAGCCCACTGCACTCGCCCGCCAACTAGTGACTCGTTAGTGACTACAGTGAGGGCCTGAATAACTAAGCTCCAGGCCGCTGAGTTTGTCACGGATATGCAGCAAAGCAAGCTGGCCGGCGGTGGGCCCTCTGGAACAATGGGCGAAATAGACGGCGGCGAACAAAGATAGGCATCCCGGAGCCGGCAGCCGAAAAAAGAAAAGATCGCATCTTGCGCGGGAGCATCTCGCTGTCTAGGCGGGAGAGAAGCTCCCGAGACCTTTGAGCGGATGATCCAGGTGACGGGCGCACAGAGCATGCAGCGCAAAACGCCCCAACTCTACGAGTATGTAACTACGCAGCTCTTTGTACTCGTATGCAATTGACGGGGCGAAGACCGCCAGAGCCACCCTTCTCAGCATGACGCAGCGACTTTTTCAGGTGGGTGGGCGCCTATGTATAACACAGCGGACAGCGAGTAGAGAAACTACGAGGCAAGCCACGACGAGAGGGATCCAGGTCTACTCGACAGGCTGAGCGGCTACAGGAAGACTTCAGGGAGCAGCCAAACATAGGGCAGAATCCAGCGAAAGTGACTGCCGACCGGTGTTAAATGAACAAATTCGGGGCAAATGACTGCAACTACAACAAAACTTATGTACCCTGCGCCACGCCCCTATTTGTTCCTGCACAAGGCCTTGTTCAGTGAGCCAGTAAGCCGAAGATGGAGGCTGTGCCAGCCATCCGCCAACACGAAATTGTCTTGGCGCCCGCTGAAAGCACGAGACAAATTCTCTCGTGGAGAAAGTACTGGCGCATACTCCGTACATAGCTACGACAAGCACGCTACGACTGGCCGATATGAGTTTCCAGCGACGGAGAAAATGCGTACTCGTACGCAGTGCGTCGTATGTAGTCGTTTAGGTAGAATTTGTACTTAATTCGTATTACGGTCTGTACGGTCCTGCAATCTGGGCAGTCTTTGGTGGCCTTTGGGTGGCAGGTGGGGCACGGCGCGCGCTGGCGCTGCCCCTCCTTTTTTGCCCGTACTCGTAGTCGTATGGAGCAGGATGTCCAAGAGGCGTGCAAAAGAGGGGCGGGCTGAAGCTTGACAAGCGTTCTCCGTCATCCTGGCACCGTCCCTCGTCCGTCCTTCCCTCCTTCCCTCGCTGCCTTTCTTTTTTCTTCTGCTGGGCCTCCTTCCTCCACTGATATACCCCCAAACTTGGCGCGGCCGCCGCGCTTGCTGAATTAGCTTTGGTCTTGCTGGATCGGGAGTTCCTGTAATAAGTCGCATAGGCTCCTTCTCGCTTTCTCTCGCTGTCTCTCTCTCCACGTAGATCTTCTCGTAGTGATCGTTTATCTACTCCTCTTCTCCTGAGCTCCTACCTCTCTCTCATTTTCTACTCTCTCCCAATATCCTATTTTCTTACTCCGTCGCAAATATCGTACCGTCGCAAACAATCACATTGCCTGTGTGCGTCTCGGCCAACAACCCCGTGTCCTATTCTCTTTGACCACCTCGGCGCGCCTTAGCGCTTCTGCCAGGCTATAACGGCCTCCTAACGATTAGATTGCGCGCTGCCCCTACTGCGGCTCTTTTTTCATTCAACCTCGTTTCCGTCTCAGGCTCCCAACCACAGCCACCCCTTTTACCTAGTACAGTCATAGTCACCGTGCCGTGCGCCCTCTCACGGTCTGCCCAACCTGCGCTGTTCATATTTGTTGGCCAACCCTGCTTTTTTCTGGCCTCATATCGTCGCCGTCTCTTCTTCTTTCACCTGGAGCCCTCCTTCTACGATTGCCCCTCTTCGATCCCACCTCGATAGCTCGAGTATTTGACAGCGCCTCCTCTCCCTCCAACACTCTCGACGCTCGACAACTACTCGGCGCATACGCCTAATTCACATCGTGTCACATAGTCTTTCTTTTTGCTGCTGCTGCTGCTGCTGCTACCGCCGCCGCCGCTACTGCTGCAGTCTCTGATACGCTCTTCATTCTCCTCTTTCGACCACAGTCCGAAAACAACCCATTCTATTCACGATGAGTCGTAAGTCAGCGCCTGCCCCCCTACCTTGTGAGTGGCTGCAGCCGCAGGGCTTTGTACCAGGCCGTGGTGTTGTCGCCTCCGCCGTTATCACATGGAGAGGCGACAGGGAGAGAAACCATATCCTCAATCATGCACCTAGCACCCTCCACTAACTCTCGTGGCGCAGTCTCCAACGTGTTCAAGAGCTTCCACAGCCAGCCCGAGAGCTATGACAAGAAGTAAGAGTCCTTGCAGCCAGCCTTCCCATCTCTTTATAACTTCCCATTATTTCTCATTTCGTTATATCGACCAGTTGTTCGTGATTGCTGGGCAACATCGAGTAGAAGATTCATGGAAGCTTTCATTGCTAACAAGAGGCGTTTTTCCCATGGATTTTAGGTCAAAATACCAGTTTGGTCGAATGCTCGGCGCTGGCACCTATGGCGTTGTCCGTGAAGCGACAGGTCCTACCGGCAAGGTGGCCATCAAGGTCATCTTGAAGAAGAACGTCAAGGGCAACGAGAGCATGGTCTACGATGAGCTGGAGCTGCTCCAGACCTTGAAGCACGACCACATCGTCCGCTTTGTCGACTGGTTCGAGTCTAGAGTAAGTCCCCGAACACCCGAGCTCTCCCGAAGGCCGCCAAGGCTGCCAAGGTTGATGCTGTTTGTGGGACAAAGCTAACAGCTCTCGCGTTGCTCATCAGGACAAGTACTACATCGTCACAGAGCTTGCCACCGGTGGTGAGCTGTTCGACCGGATTTGCGAGCAGGGCAAATTCACCGAGAAGGATGCATCGCAGACAATCAAGCAAGTCCTGAACGCTGTCAACTACCTTCACCACAAGAATGTCGTCCACCGAGGTAAGCCGAGCTCGTCGTTCTGTTTTTTCTGTTCATGTTCCAGGCGTTTGGGCATTTCGCTGACTCTTCTTCTCTAGACCTGAAGCCCGAGAACCTCCTCTACCTCACCAAAGAAATGGACTCCGATCTAGTCCTCGCCGACTTTGGCATTGCCAAGATGTTGGGCCAGAAGGAAGGCGTGCTCACCACCATGGCTGGCTCGTTCGGATACGCCGCTCCTGAGATCATGCTGAAACAAGGCCACGGAAAGCCTGTCGATATGTGGTCCATGGGCGTCATCACCTACACTCTCCTGTGTGGCTACTCTCCCTTCCGCTCCGAGAACCTGCAGGACCTGATCGATGAGTGCACCTCCGCTCGCGTTGTCTTCCACGAGCGCTACTGGAAGGATGTCAGTGAGGATGGAAAGCAGTTCATTATGGGCCTGCTCCAGCCCAACCCCGCAGACCGCTGGACTAGTGAGGTAGGTCTTATACTTCTACCTTCGATTCTCCGGCTCTCACTCCTGCTAACAGCTTTGTAGGAAGCACTGAAACACCCCTGGCTGAGCGGTGAGAATGCCACCGACCACAACTTGCTGCCCGAGATCAAGGCCTACATGGCCAAGGCACGCCTTCGCAGAGGTATCGAGATGGTCAAGCTGTCAAACCGCATCGAGGCCCTCAAACTGCAGGAGGAGGATCCCGAGAACTCGGACATGACCTCCGATCTTGGCGCACCCGTGGGCCTTGCGGCCGCTGCTGCAGCTACACAGTCAGACGGTTCCGGTAGCAGCGGAGCTACCCCCAAGCGCTCGCTGGCCAAGACGGTCAAAGGCGCCATTTTCCGCGAGATTGTACTTGCCAAGGTGCGCGAAATGAAGCAGAACGAAGACCTGCGCAAGGAAGTGGAAGAAGCGGGCAGACAAGACGCTGCGGCGAGACAGCAGCGCCAGGAATAACGGCTTGCTCAAACACGCTTGCCATGGCTGGGTCGCAGCGGAGAACATTCGTGCGCAAAAACCTGTGGGAGTATGATGTCGAAAGTGGCAGCCGACAAGGCATTCCAAAAAGCAAATATGAGAGGAGGCCGAAAACTGCCTCCTGTGGGGGACAGGCAAGTTATAGCGCAAAGGGAGATATCAAGGAACTTCTAGATCTGATTTTTCTGGATATTGTGTTTATGTTTGTTATTGGTAACTGTTTCATTAGGGGCACTATGCCACCTTTTCTTGGTTGTTGATTCAATCAGTTGGTTCTCTTTGTTTTACCTCGAGGCCGCCCTTTGCGAGTCTCTTTTTCGACATTTTCGAATGGCATAAGCCTTGCCGTCGTCACTAGCTCTTTTGAATTGATTGTCTTATTCACTTACCATAGAGTACCTACATAGATCTTGAAGAAAAGCTCCACGAGGTCCTTGTAGGGGCAGAATGCTTCTTTTTCCCCATTGCCTATCGCAATGTCCATGTCCTCTGCATGCATCATGCAGCCCCGGGTATGCATATGCACATGCACATTTCGAATGCATAAAATTGCGCACTAAGGTAAACCATACTTGCCCATATTAGGCGAAAGCTGAAAGCAGGACGAAAAGGCTGCGGAAATGAACAGTAGTCGTACTCGTACCCGTATACAACATTTTGGATCCGGGAAATGAGTAGCATCAGGGAGGGGGCCAGTTCTCAGCTTTTGCAAGCTGAACGGCTGAGAGTCAGAGAAGAGAAAGAAAAGAACGAGATTTCGCGTCGGCACTACTCCGCGCTTTAATATTGTGATGCGTTCATGCTCAAGGCTTTTTTTATTATTATCTAATATGCGTCGCCGGATGTGCCGGCATTGGGCCAGTCCGCCTATCTGCATACTACTCGTACATACAAACCTGTCTACGTAGTCATGTGTGCGTATTCCAGGCGCAGCGGCGTCGTCTCCGTTTTGGCCAGAGACACAGTAGGCAAGCAACAGAACACCTAGTAGGTGTATTTGTAACAAAACAAGACCGTGTCTTACGAGGACGCGGCAGAGTGGATTGCACCAACGACAAGCCACTGCCATGACATTGTCAGCGCCGAAGCTGAACAGTATGTAGGCGGTCCATACGGAGTACAGAGAACATACTCTGCAAATCCGCGATCAGGATATGCGAACTGGTAGTGTACGTGTATCCTGGAGCGCGTTCGCGCAACCTTGTCACAATTGTGCTCGAAGTCCTCTTGCCGTCTACCCCAGTTCGTGGTCCCTTCGAGTCGCTTTCCAGAAGATTATCCCTCCATATGTTTGTTCCCAAGTTCCCCGAGGCATTCTTCAATGCGCATGAATCACCGTGTTTGTTAGCCAATAATGCAGCACATATTGCATGGGGCCAAAGGACAGCCCTACCGCAATTCCAGACGGACGGCAGCATACTTATTTCTTTTGCCACCGTATATTACCAGGTTCGAGGCAAGGGTAGCCGCTCGAGCCAATCTGAATCGATGCGTTTCCTGGATCCCCCATCCTGCCCGTCCCCATTCGGGCGGTGACTACAGAGTAACCTTACGTATATTGTGAAGCGGGCTAAGAGTTAATAAACGCAGACAGCAAGAGGGATATGCGTTGGAAGTGCAAAATGCACAGTTACGCAATTACCGCGACTGGCAGTCAATCCAATTTCTTCACCACAAGCTACCCCTAGACTGTTCTTACGTACCACCCATCAAGTTAATCGGTAGCCAGCTTCTACTCATACTGCACACATGCGGGCGCATGAAGTTATGTCACTAAAATACGGGCTGAAAATATTTGACTGGAAAGGGTTTTCATTGTGATCCATATTTCTTGTAATTATCTCCAGATGATTGGCCTTGTGGCCGACTGAAATCTCTGGAACTAGGAACAATAATATTCCCTCGTTTGTGAATCCCCCTGCGTAAGCGTGAAAAGGCCACCAAAAAGCAACCTAGATACTGCGCCATGACAGGCAAAATATTCGACAAAGGAACAAAGAACAGCGGA
This sequence comes from Graphilbum fragrans, assembly GCA_001513895.1. NCBI lineage: Eukaryota > Fungi > Ascomycota > Sordariomycetes > Ophiostomatales > Ophiostomataceae > Graphilbum > Graphilbum fragrans. The sequence goes on from LLKO01000009.1 coordinate 237,798, forward strand.
CGAAGGCCACAATAAATCAAAGATGAAAGGATGTAGTAGAAAGTAAAGTACATATATGTGCATCGTGAATTGCGTCGTTAGGCATAATATACAAAAAATGGCGGGTTAAGAGCGAAATAAGAACAGGAGCATGTGCGATACTAGATGTGAACGGGGTATTGTGCATCGCAAGGGAAAGGCAAATAAAACATATAAACCAATAGTAGAAAACGAAAAATAAGAAAATGAAAGTGAAGGTGGTTGTTAGCCAAGCAATCAAAGCTCAGCGAGAGCAGCATTGCAAAGTGCTTCGTAGCGGCTCGCATCGAAGCGCTTCCGATACCAGCCGTTCTTGCGAAGGCGCTCAATGCGGGCTTTGCGCTCTAGGTTGCGCATCTCTTCGCCCATCTCGACACTCACAGTGTCGATGACTGGGGTTTCGAGTACCACGTTGAGGCTGGCTCGGTGCATTTGGAGCTGCGACTTGAGGCCTGCCAAATGGGCCACATAGCGGCCGGTTGAGTGGCCCATGAGAAATGAGTCACGGATGTGGTCATGGCCTAAATCAAAAGAGTCTTGCTCAAAGGACGTCTGAGCAGACGCCCTTGGGGTCGTTTCTGGGTCGTCAAGCTGCTCAACAAGTTCTGGTGTCTGGACACGGTCGGGGATGTCTGGTAGCTCTGGGCGTGAAAGCGCGGTTGTGAAGTATGCGTCGTCGAAGCCAAGGGTAGGAGAGTCCGGTCGAACATACGGCTCAGGCTTGAGTGTGGTCTCCTTGGGCAATTCAAACGAGACCTTCTTCTGCGCACGCCGGGGCGGGGGCGACGACTTGATCGAAGAAGCGCAAGATTGGCGGGATCGCGCACTGAGGTCTTCAGAAGAGCAAACAGACGGTGTAGGTGAGGACATGTCGGTCTCCGATGCCCATGTGCGGGAGCTCACAGAGCCAGAGGGGGAATGGAGGCTAGAAGTCGACGACATGGCCGAACTTGGGCGGCTCTTAGAAACAACTGAGTCTTCAGCCGCATTGATGAGCATAGCTGCTTGGTCGTAGTGTGCGCGTGCCTGCTGAAGAAGACTGTCGCGATAGGCCGAGGGAGCAGCAAGGGGCCGTGCGCACATTTCCATAGATGTGGCAGCATAGAAGTGCAGAGAGATGAGATAGGCTGGCTCAACGTCGGACTGGGGGTTTGGTCAGCTTCATTTCTTCTCCAAGAGCTATTGGAAGAGCAAAATAGAACTTACAGTATCCTTGATATTGCCGAGGATCTCTTCGCATCGTGTGAAGCAAGCGCGGTATCTGCGGTTGACGTGTTGCCGCTTGACCTCAGTGATAGTTCGCCTCCAATCAGCTGGCGTTAGAGGGAGGACAGGAAGAGTAGGGAGAGCGAAAGAGAGACGCTTCGCCGGCTTCAGCCTCGGGGCGACAGGCATGGAGGCGCGCTTGGAAGCAAATGGCGCAAAGCGAGGCGAAGTTGGAGACGTTGGGATCTGAGCAGTGACGGGAAGACCTAGGCTCTGGCCACGAGAATGTCCCTTTGGAGCAGGCGTGAAGACCACACTGGAGCGGTCTCCAGCCGCCATAGAGTTGAGCATGAGAGGAATGAGGCCCGGCATTGTGAGAGAAGTGTTTGTTGGATTCGCAGAATGCGCTAGTACGCAATATAAATAGTGGACGCTTCTTCTTTCACAATTTTGCGTAGGAAGCAGTTCTGGCAGCTGCAAGGTGAAGCTCGGAGGCTGCTATATAATGTAGCAGGTGGCAAGGCGGGAAGCGTAGCAATGCCAAGTTAGGACAAACACTCTGGGTGTCCGTTGTCGTTGGAAGTCGCCTTTTTGATTTCGGTTTGGCTGTTCACCGTGATCGCCGTGGCCTTCTCGAAGAGCACCGGTTAAGGAGAGGCGGTGCTTTTGATCGACCGAACCGAAAGAGCTGCGTGGTCGAGCAAAACGAGATGTCAGGGCAGCCTCCGGGTCAGGAGTGGTAATCGGTATTAAGATATTAGGCTGATCGCCTAATAGGGGCTTATGATTCAGATTGTAATGGACAAAACACCAGAAGAATTGGCAAGTATTGCACTAGAACGGGATTCAGTCTTCGAAACACGGCTCAATTGCTTGTTGCGGCGTGCGTTGCGTGTGGTTGTGAGTGTGTGTGGGTGTGTGTTTGTGCGCTGTTGTAGGGTGTCTTAAGAAAGTGAGCGAGACACAGAAAGACTAAAGCCCAATGAAGCATAAGAGAATGGAACGAGTCTAAATAAAGAGACCTGAAACAACGAGACCAGACAGACAACGGTAATGCAGAAGCAGAAGAGAGAATGTGAGAGCAGAAGGAAACAAGAAAGGAATAGAGACTGAGGACGACACGACGGTATAAGTCAGTTGAGGAAACGGCGATGGGCCGGGGCACATCTAGTGTACGGAGTACGAGTAAAGGCAGGAGCCAGGGGTGCACCCACCAGGAGAGACGGTCTCCACACCAAAAATCTTGCCGTTAGTGTGCCCACGCTATCTAGGTGCTATGTAGGAGCTCCGTACACTAGCGCTGTGCGCGCGGTCGGTACATTGTCGTTGTAAGAAATGGTTGTTCGTATGATACATGCAACTGTAGCACATGCGACTCAACTGCGATACGACTACAACTACGGGTACTCCGTATTGTACTCGTACAAGTACTATACTGCTACGAGTACACAAATATCCGTTATATTAGACAGCAGCGGAGGGCACGATGGGGCGAACAGGATACCGCTGTAATGACTGTGTAGCTTCTGCATGAAGCAATTCCAACGGTCCCCACGACGTCCACGAGGGAAAGAGCAACGGGTAGGCAATGCTAGTAAAAACACCCGTACTTACTGTATGTGGGTGGAGAGCAATATTAAAAGTGCGTCCAGACCGCAGCGGCTGACCTGCAGGCGCCGAGAATATGAGTGCCATCCAGACAGCACAATCGCAACATGGCACAAAAAAAGAAACAAGAGGCTTTCAGCAGCAATCAAACCGCAACCACGACGAAATGGGGGGGGAGGATACAGGCTGGGCCACTCGCGGGCTACAGGTGACAGGGTCGACAAATACATACGAATTTGATCAAAAAGGACATTGTGGGCGGCGCCCGGATACAGGGCTACCCCTTACTGAACAGGGGTCAATATGCGCCACTTTGGCCATATGGAGCCAAAAAAAGAGACTCCTGGGCCACCAGCAACTCCAGTCCCTGTCTCCTTACTTCCGATCCTTTGGCCTCACAGTGGACGATACGAGAGACCAGCCCAGCCCTTGCAGTGGCGGCTTGACGATCCGGGCTTGGTTTGTCTCCTATGAGAGTACCTATACCTGCGCAACCTGCGCTAGATGGAAGGCTTTGATGTACATTATATTCCACACGCCCACGCGTCCCGTCTATCACTGGATGTCTCTGTCGCCCTCGCATGGCTCAGCTGAAAGGTGCGGCAAGAAGGCGCAGCATGACGACGAGAAATGAGGGGAGGCCGCACATCGAGGGCTTCCAAGAGGCGGGCAGAAGGACAGAAAGCAGAACGAGGCACGCCGATTGGACAGGCAACGGGCATCAACCGGCACTACGATACGTCTAGTCGGATGTGCGGGATATTCTTACTCTTCCATGCATAGGCCTGCATCTGCACGACTCTACGCGGTTTCCTGTGGTAGTCGGGTGCGATGAACGTCGAACAGCACAACGATTACCAGGCGTACTACATACGACTAGGTTTATGGTACGACGACACTACAGCTACATATGTGAGTACATATGTACACTACGGAGTACGAACTGTACATTCTACATTTCACCTAGTCAAGTTGACAAAGTGTACCGGGCACCTAGCGTCGGGCGAGACAAGGTATTCTCTCCCTACCTGTGTGTGGCCCTCTGAGACCCCAAGCAATATGGTCTGGCAGTCTCCCGCGCACGGATTCGAGCGTCTGCCGCGTACACTACCCTCGTTTGCACTTGCGGCCGTGCTTTGCGCGCTATGTTCGCTCCAGAGCTACATCGTGCTGCCGATGAGCGCCAGCTACAGCGACTGGCGCCACTATGAGCCCAGCTAAAGCGCATATCGTCATGACAAACCCTGGCTTAGCTGCGGCTTCAACTACTATCTACCCTCTGGAGAGTCACATCGTTGCTGCTTACTCGCCGCGCTTTGTTCGCACGAAAATCTTTTGTTGTTGGCCCTATTGATCATACCGCCTTTCGCGGGTGCGATGAAAAGCCTACGGAGTAGAGTACGGCCGAGCCTGTCTCCATTCGCCGTGGAGGGCCAGTGCCCTGTTCCTCGCTCGACCAGGCCATCTGCATCAGAAAAATACGACGACTCCGGTCGCGGGCAGGAGCTGGAAAGCCTCGCTGAGAGGGCATTCGAGCATAACCACATACATATGCGGTGGCACGCGATCCGTGGACACGGGCGAGCATGCAGCAATATGCAAAGAATGATCTGCTGAGGTGGTTGCATATCCCAAGAAGATGCTCGTAGCCACGGCGTGGAGCCGAAGGCTTTGCGACTAGTACGTAACTTTTCGTTCAGGCTCTTGCGCAAAGTTTCCCCGAATGAAGAGAGACTGATACGAGTACGGATATGAGCCGGCATGCATCATTCGTACCGGCATCCACGCTCGGGAACCTCACCTCTCTGCAGAAATGAGCAGGAGTTGCGTCTTGTCCGAAGCGAGGCCTTATTCGGAAGTGATATGTCGCTGGCTGTCGGCGTCCGAGGCTCCCAAGTGACAGTCTACGTCAGTTTGCCTTTTGGTTGTCACAGAGAAGGGAGGGGGGCCTTGTTGACACAGCATCCTGCCAGCATCCTGCCAGCATTCTCCCAGCCTCCCGCACAGCCGAGCACCTCACGAGCCTCTCATAGTTGACACAAATATGAACAACGGCCAGGCTTGGGCTCTTGAAGGAGGCTAGCGTTGCATTGCGCACGGGGCAGAGGTGGTCGTGCACGCTTTTTTGTTACAACCAATGCTACACCATATCTTCCGAGCGCATCTGTTCGCCTCTCTTGCGTTCCATTGCCAAAAAGCTACCACTGTTTTCTCAGCAATAGCACACTCGCGAGATCGTCAAGGCTCCCGCAAACCCTGTCATTGCTTTGACCGCAACTCTCCACTCCTGTTATCGATAGCAATGAGAAGGGGGAATCCGGATCACAAGGAGTCAAGAAACAAGTCGGTGTGCTGGTGTAACATCTGTGGCAGCCTCTAGCCCGGAGATGCGTTCTACGAACGTTGAACGGACCTCTCTTTCTTTTCATCCTTCGCCGAAACTAGTGCTGCAAATTTTATTTCGCATCCTCTCGCCATCTTCCCCTCGCCTTTGCTATCTCAGATCTGCATCGCCACCGCTTATGGCAGACCTCCCACAGCTCACTCAATGAGCATGAGAAAGCTCGCTTAGGAGTACCACACCGAAATATTCATATGAGTACGAGTAGACGCGAGCCCAAGTTTGCGCCAATATTCGGGGGGATTGATCCTTAGGGAGCGCACTAGCTCCCGATTCCTTCGATTGTCAAGAAACTATTGGCAAGAAAGCTCCCACTTACATCCAAGTGCATATGTTCGGTTGGTTGGGCAAGCAAAATTGCACCTACGAGTATCGAGGTGCTCGGGTACCATACTTGCGCCTAGCACTCTACTCGTATTGCCCACGTTTCACCATGAGGCTAGTGCCGCGGCCATGTATGGCTGCTTGGAGATGCATACTGTCTCCGAAAGCTGAATCGGCCTAGTCACATCAATGCATCTACGGAGTCGTCATCAGAATGGTGTATGCCCCCTCGACATATCGAGTAGGAAACGCCTCTTGGTTGCCGCAAGTATGCGCCGGAATGCAGCGTCTTCCGACAGCCTTAGCCACCACCCTGCTTGATCAACCCCTGTCCTTGTTCACATCTGCTGCACGGATGTCCTGCGTGAACGATTGCTGTAGAAACGCTGAAGAATCTCGGAACAGGAGGTAGACTACCGGAAAAAATAACGTTCTTGTTTTTGGATTAGCTGACTCTTCATGGTTCTGGTTGCTGTGAATAGGCTTTATCCGCTTTTCGTTTCATCTCGAGCCTTGAACAAAAATAAGGTGCGCAATATTTACATAGAATTTAGGCCCATCTCGGCCAGGGCTTGCCGTACATGACCCTCGAGATAACATGGCGAATACACATGCAGACTACAGAAGTCTCTTTATTCGGGAGTATTCTAGAAAACATGCCATACTCTATAGAATTCTAAAAAGAGCTGCATATTTGTCCTAAGAAAGGACGACGAAACGCTTTAGATTCTGTCCCAAGCTCGATGAATGGTGGTTTAAGGTTCGGATGCATGTTCAGATGTATCACTGCATGCTCGGGTCGTCGCCATACCGAATGCCAAAGCTTTCTCAACGAACAAATCGATAGTGCATATCCGGCTAGAGTCCCGAGGACAGGATATTGCAGCAGCAGATGGCCTGTCTGAAAATCATTTGAATATTTCAGACCAAGTCGCTAACATTCCGATTGGCTGTTCCTACAGAGTTGGCCAAAACATCAGAAAAAATGATCTGCGAATCACAGGGGCAGCTAGAACCACAGGATTGAGAGTTGTGTCCCAAACCGGCTAAAGTTGAACCATAGGGGAACGGCGCCTGTGTTTGTTTTGAGCCGCAGGACGGCTCCTAGAAAACGGAAGCACTCTTTTCCTCGGGAGAAGAAACGGGAAAAAAGAAGAAAAAGCACAGACGGCCTGAAGGGACCTCGGAAAGATAGCATCTTCTGATAGTCTTCTGCTGCAAGGTAAATCAATGCACCAGCCGCATCGACTGTTGTCCGGGGTGTATCATATGGCCGTTTCGGCAAGATTGATGTTATTGCTGGCAGCCTTCGCATATAGCTACCCCTGGCAACTCGTTGTTATATATGTTCCCCGGCATTTCTCTATACGCAATTGGTGATCGTGCGCCTTGTAACGCATGGGCAGTGCTGGACGATCAGGCCCTGCATAGGATGCTCAAGGTTTTGTTTGCTGCATATGCAGATGACAGATCACACCATACTGCTCTGCACATATAGGAGCCGTTATTACCTAGCCAAAGGCGAGCATGTTGCTGGTGCAACTTGTGTTTTGCTTTGCTGTTACGGCTTCGATCATTGACTGCCTTGCTTGTCGAGCATGCACAGGCTGTACAAAGTGTGAGGCGATGTGCCATCTCCACCAACTCGGAAGTGCTGGTCATCGGAGCTGATTTTGTCAGTCGCAAGACACACAAGTAGTGCTAAAGCCTTGCTAGAAAACCCAAATTTTGTCACATTAATATATCAATATATGAGACTGGTGCAATGGGGTAGGTAAACGGCACTGGGAAACGAAACTGAGGCTTGGTAGGCAAAAATGGGCTTGCTTTATCCAAGTTGTTTGACATAAAACAACGAGTTGTTTCCCTAACCCGCCGTTTGCCCTAAGCGAGATCATGATACTAATACCAATACCACTGTGAGCAGAGTAGGCATATCGCTACATGTCAGTGTGCGGCGTGACACCAAGTGCTATGCGTTTGCGCGATCTATTTGGGTATATGGATACTCACTAAGCCGCATTCTTATAAGGCTATGCAATAGATGCAGTGCGGCGTGGCGCCCGTATATTTGCATGCCCTGCAAGGCAGAGCATCCTGTCTTGGCGCATTGGTGCACATGGACAGGGGAAAGCCACTCGCACGGGGGCCAAACTGAAAGGAAAACAATAATGACAGCCGAGAGACACAAAATAAGAATTGCCGAAGGTCGGATCTAAGGGCAAGCGGCACGGAGAACCAGAGGCCCGAAAGGTGGGATAACGGAGTCTTGGTAGAGTCCGATGCATATCAACAAAGGCAAATAAAGATGCCTAGCCTTGTGAGGCCAGTGCCTGGAAAAAGTCCCATACTTTTGTGAACTCGTATTTCGGTTGGCGATTTGCACGGGTAATCCTGACAGCACATTACTCGTAGAACTGACCTTTCGCGAGTAGCCTTAACCGAATTGCTGGTTACTTCCCCCTAGTCGTCGCCCAAAGCAGTCGTAGCTAAAAGGAGCGTAAAATGAATACGACGAATGCGATGGTTTGAGTTGCATACACAACTACTCGTACGAGCTACTCCACTACTCCATAAGTAAAATACGCGTATTGGGCCTCCCTCAGGCGGATCTAGCGCGGTTGAACCCGAATAAGGTGTAAGACTAGCGGCGCATATGCTTCGTTTAGGGAGCTTGGAGAACATCTAGGCCCTCCAAATTGAGGCGCTTGGCGTCAGTCGGCGCATCTTCTGCCCGCCAGCTGCCTGTTGTCGGGTGCGAGCAAAACCACGAGTAGAACACAAAAAGCTCTCGTGGTGTCTGTTTCGGCTGGGGGCTTCTGTTGAAGCAATGAGAAATAAAGGAGGACGAGAATAAACCATTCAACGACAAAGTCCAAGCAGAAGGAAGAGGGTGTCACGGCAGCAGCGCTAATGCGACAGTTGAACCGGCGCTGATCTTTCTCACTCTCGCTGTCGTGCTCTGCCTCTTCTTGCTGCTACAAGTGCTTGCTAGCGCTTCTCTGCGATGGGGACGGGGAGTGGCGCCGCAGGACCGCAGCCTCGCCGAGATCGGGGCGAGAGCGACGAGGTCCAGGACAAGAGTAGCCGGCAGGGCGACAAGGCAGAGAAGCCCGATGATGGCAGCGTGGCCGTGGATATGGGGCCGCCGCCGGGGACGAAGCGGCGGGAGCGGCAGCCGGCGATGACGGACTTTCTGCGGGTGTTCAAGTACGGAACAACACTGGACAGGGTGCTGGTGGTGCTTGGGTGTCTAGCAGCAGGGGGGACGGGCGTGGTGAGTGCTTGTTTGTTTGCCTGTGAATTTGGCCGAGTTGGGATGGCTTGTGCTTGCCCGGAGATGATGGCTAACGAGGCAGACTCTCCCGCTTATGAACATTGTGTTTGGCAAACTGGTCGGGCGATTCGGATCGTTCAGCAGCTCCGACCCGAACGCGAGCAGGGAATTCGAGCACCACTTGAGCCAGCAGGCGCTGTACATTGTGTACCTGTTCATCGGGCGGTTCGTGCTCAACTATATCAGCAAGTTTGCGTTCCGGATGCTCAGCGTGCGGCTGTCGGCGGCGATCCGGCTGGACTACCTGCGGTGCGTGTTTGGGCAGTCGATCCACGTGCTGGACTCGATGCCGTCGGGAGCTGCGGCGACGACGATTACGTCGACGGCCAACACGCTGCAGCTGGGCATCAGCGAGAACGTGGGCACGTTCATCGAGTCGACGGCGTGCATTGTGACGAGCATTGCCGTGGCGTTTGCCTTTAGCTGGCTGCTGACGCTCGTGGTGTCGTCGGTGCTGGTGTTTATCGTGCTGGTGGCCGGAGGCATTCTGCCGTTTCTGTTCGACGTGCAGGTGCGGCTGCTCAAGGCCGAGGCCATGGCCGCGTCGGTGGCGACCGAGTGCTTCAGCAGCATCCGCATGATCATGGCATGTGGAGCGGAAGCGGCCATGGAGCGGCGGTACGGCGAATGGATTGCGGCGACGAGCTACTATGGACGCCGCGCCGCTCCTCTGGCTTCGTCGATGATTGGCTCCGTGCTCTTTGCGATGAACGTGGCGCCGGCGCTGGCCTTCTGGTACGGCATCAAGGCGTTCCGCGAGAACCACATCCACGACGTGTCCACCGTGGTGATCGTGATGAACTCGCTGATCACCGTCGTGGTGTCGATCGAGCGGGTGTCCACGCCGCTGATTGCGGCGTCCAAGGCGATGGTGGCGGCGGCCGAGTTTTTCGCAGTCATCGATGCGCCGCGGCCGCCGCTGGGCCGGCTGACAGCGCCCGAGGTCGTAGCGAGCGCCGACATTGTGTTTTCCGGCGTGGACTTTGCGTATCCGTCGCGGCCACACGTCAAGGTGCTGGACAACCTGGATCTGCGCATCGAAGCCGGCAAAGTCAATGCGATCGTGGGGCCATCTGGGTCGGGCAAGAGCACGATTGTCGGTCTGGTCGAGCGGTGGTACAGCCTGCGCAACGAGGAGTACGTGATCGAGAGGACGCTGCAGCCAGAGGCGGAGCGGAAGCGCAAGCTGACGGAGAAGAAGGCCAAGAAAGCAGAGAAGGAGAAGGGCAAGAAGCCGGTGGCCGAGTCCGCCGACGCCGAACCCGAAAACAAGCCGGCCACGAAGCACGTCAAGACAGCCATGGAGCTGCTTGCGGGCGACCTCGACTCGGTCAATGCGCTAGACGCAGGCAACGGCAGCAGCGAGGGGGTCCAGGAGGAAGAGGACGGCCAAGCTGCGGATCCGAGTCGAGACGGCAAAAACAACAACGGACTCAACCAGCCCCCGGTGGCGCTGCGCGGCAGCATCACGACGTCCGGCGGCGTCAGCCTCGAGGACATACAGGTCAAATGGTGGCGCGGGCAGATCGGCCTGGTGCAGCAGGAGCCGTTCCTGTTCAATGACACGATTCTGCAGAACGTGGCGTTTGGGCTGATCGGATCGGTGCACGAGGACGCGTCCGCGGCCAAAAAGCGCGAGCTCGTCGTCGAGGCGTGCCGCGAGGCGTTTGCCGACGAGTTCATCGACCGCCTGCCCGACGGCTACGACACGCAGGTCGGCGAGAGCGGCATCAAGCTGTCGGGCGGCCAGCGGCAGCGGCTGGCCATTGCGCGCAGCATCGTCAAGCAGCCGCAGATCCTGATCCTGGACGAGGCCACGTCGGCCATTGACGTGCGCAGCGAGCGCATCGTGCAGGCAGCGCTGGACCGCGTCTCGCGCAGCCACAGCCGCACCACCATCACCGTCGCCCACCGCCTGTCGACGATCAAGGCCGCCGACAAGATTTTCGTGCTGAAGCGCGGCCGCTGCGTCGAGGAGGGCACGCATGAAAGCCTGCTGGCTCGGGGCCCCGGCGGCGTCTACCACGGCCTGGTGGCGGCGCAGCAGCTGTCGATGGGCAGCGAGGGCCAGCGTCCGGGGGATGGCGACAAAAATGCCGACAAGATGGTGGATGTCAAGGAGGAGGGTGTGGACGAGGCTGCAGATGCGGCTGTGGACGAGGCTGTGGACGATGAGAACGCGGCCGCAGCCGATACGGCCGGCAAGGCCGACAAGGAAGGCGCCACCGGCAGCGATGACAAAGCCGCGCCTGCCCGCGCGCAGCGCAGCTTCTTCCAGAGCTTCGGGCGGATCGTCTACGAGCAGCGAACGTGGTATCTGGCGTACGTAGTGATCCTGCTGGCGGCGATGGGCACGGCGGTGTCGGCGCCGGTGATGGCGTTTCTGTTCTCGAAGCTGGTCGTGGTGTTTGGGCTGGCCCAGACGGTGGGCACGGCCGGGTTCCAGGCCGCGAACCCTGATCCCGCCACACCCGCCGTGGTGCGCCAGGTCAACCACGATGCCAACCTCTACTCGCTGCTCTTTCTGGCCATGGCGCTGGTGGTGGGCGTGTCGTTTCTGGTGCTGCTGGGCATGTGCGTGCTGCTAGAGGCGTTCATCTGCGCGGCCAACCGGCGGCGGTACTTTGGCATTGTGCTGCACCAGCCGGCGACGTTTTTCGATGCCGACGAGAATGCGGCCGGCTCGCTGAGCACGCGCGTCGGCGGCGACCCCAAGCAGCTGCAGGAGTTTCTGGGCACGAACCTGGCCATGGCGCTGTCGGCCGTCTTCACCGTGGTCGGCGCCGTGGCGGTGTCGTTTGCGTTTGGCTGGAAGCTGGCCCTGGTGTCGCTGTGCGTGACAATGCCGCTGGTGCTGCTGTCGGGCTTCTACCGCGTGCGCTACGAGCTGGCCTTTGAGCGCACCAATGCCGCCGTCTTTGCCGCGAGCTCCAAATGGGCGGCCGAGAGCATTGCCGCCTTCCGCACCGTGGCCTCGCTGACGCTCGAGGACCACCTGCTGGACCGGTACGATGCGCTGCTGAGCGCCCATGTGCACACGGCGTTCCGCGAGGCGCGATTCAAGACGCTTCTCTTTGCGATCAGTAACTGTGAGTGTGTATGCGGCTGTGTCTTGCCGTTGTTGCGGCGGCTTTGTTTCGGACGGATGTGTTTGCTTTGACCGGGCAATTTATTTTTTGATTTTTGGGGAGGGAGAGGGGGGGTTGGCTCTTTTTGTTTTGCTGCTGTTTTTTATCTTGCTTTCTGCTGCTTCTTGTCTTCTCGTGCTGACCTTTCAGCCGTCTCCATGGCCTGCCAGGCCCTCGTCTTCTGGTACGGCGGCCGTCTGGTCGCCAGCGGGTACGTCTGACGCCGTCCATACCACCTTACCACAACGCTAACAAACAGCGAATACACGGCCACGAGCTTCCTCGTGTGCTTCATTGCCGCCATCAACGGCGCCGAGTCGGCCGGCATGGCCCTCAGCACACTGCCCAACTTGGCCCAAGCCACAGGCGCCGCCAACCGCATTCTCGACAGCCGCGACAACCAGGTCGTCGACCCTGTGCCCATGACGGAAGCCATTCCCGGCACCAGCGACAAGGACACCGGCCTCGACGACAGGAACAACAAAGACAACGACAACATTGGCGTGCGCCTCGAGCTGCAGGACGTCCACTTCCACTACCCAACACGCCAGATTCCCATCTTCCGCGGACTGAATCTGACCATTGAGGCCGGCCAGTTCGTCGCTATCGTGGGCGCCTCCGGCTCTGGCAAGACCAGCATCATTTCGCTGCTCGAGCGCTTCTACCACGTGCAGCGCGGCCGCATTCTGTGCAACGGCCGCGACATCACCGAGGTCAACGTGCGTCGCTACCGCCAGCTAGTGTCGCTGGTCGCCCAGGAGGCGGCCATTTTCCGCGGCACCGTGCGCGAGAATGTGATGCTGGGGGTGACAGAAGGCGACGAAGAAGAAAAGAGCGACGACCCCAACCACGACACCCACAGCGACCGCGAAGAAGCTATGGTGCAGGCCTGCCGCGACGCCGCCATCCACGACTTTATCGAGTCGCTGCCCGAGGGCTACGACACCGAGCTCGGCAGCCGAGGCGTGGCACTGTCGGGCGGCCAGAAACAGCGCCTGGCCATTGCTCGGGCCCTGCTGCGCAATCCGCGCGTTCTTCTGCTGGACGAGGCCACGTCGTCGCTTGACTCGGAAACCGAAAAGACCATCCAGGCCACCTTTGAGCGCGTGGCCAAGGGCCGCACAATGGTCGCCGTGGCCCATCGTCTGAGCACGATCCAAGCCGCCGATGTCATCTACGTCCTGGGCGATGGCAGCGTCCTGGAACAGGGCAGCCATGCTGAGCTGCTGCAACAGTGCGGTGTCTACTGGGGGATGGTAAGCTGCTTTGCCCGTGTCTCATTGACATGTATTTTACTAACAAACTCAGTGTCAAAGCCAGGCTCTCGACAGGTAGCGGCTCCTCTTGTCTTCCTCGCCTGTATTGATAGCGTCCTTTGGATACCGCATTTCGTGTTGGGTTCTGGTGCATTCACAGCCACGGTTTTCTGCTTGATCGATGCCCTTTTTCTCTTTCATTTCGTCCACGCCATACTTCCATCTCCCATCTTTGCACACTCATTTCCGTCGTGCATTTCATCCACCCTCTTTTGGACTATCTCCTGATACTTCTCCCCTTGCGTCAAAATCTCCCTTCTCGTATATAGACACGTCCCCCCTTCATTTCCTTTATGGCTCAGCATTAGACCGGGACACTCAACTCTGTACTATTTATTATACATGATAGCATATGGTAGGCTTAACAAGAGTCACAGCTAGACTCGAGCACAGACATCATGGAATGGAGAAGGCATACGACACAGCTCTACAATCACATCCAGGGCAAAAATGCAAACAAATATCTACGCTTCTACTAGTCTAGAGCCGCTGTACTCCAACTCCATCTGGGTATGAACAGAAACAGACAAACCAAGCACGCTGTCGTAGATAAAAACGCTCCAAAGGCAACAGTCACCACTTCTCAAGCTCTCAGTCCAATCACCAAATACAACCACCATTTCTCATGCCGTCCCGTTGGCCGTCTTCTCCGCGCTATGGCCATTCCCATTCGCACTGGCAGCTGCTACCTCGCTGGCACACTCTGCTGCCTCCTTGGCCTCCTCTGCCTCCACCTGAGCTAGCGCTGCGTCCATGCCGCCCCAGAAAGCAAAGATCTTGCGCATCACCGGGCGCGAAAACGACATGGGAAACTCGTGGCCGCCCGGCACGAGCTCCCATGTCACGCGCTGTCTGCCGCCCAGAATCGGCAGCGCATCCTGCTCATAGTCGAGCGCGTCCACCACATCGTCGTGCCGGCCGAGGACGATGCATAGAGGGAATGTGTTGCTGTCGTCGTCCTCGCTCTTGTCGGACCGAATTGACCTAGCCATGGCGGTCCATGCTGCTTCCTGCCCCACGAGCGGGGCATCGCGGATGCAGCTCATAAACGCGGGCACAAACCCGTCGTGGTTCTCCAGCATCCAGCGCACGTACTGCATGACGTGCACGCAGAGCACAGCGCCGAGGCGCTCCGGCTTCTGCGGGGACACCGTGCTGTTGGCGTCCACCTCGCCCTCGGCGACTGCCAAGCCAACACCTGCGTGTGCTTTCTGCGTATGTTCTGTTTTGTCTGTCGTGCCCGCATTGCCTGCACCATTCTTCGTCCTCTCCGCCTTCGCTGCTTTGGCCTTGCGTCCGCTCGCAATCGGCCGCCGCAGTCGCCGCCGCGTAATGGCCGCCAGCAGCCGCTCTGGCACGAGACCCGACCGGAACACCACCTGAGCGGCCACGCCAAACCGCTCCGGCCGGATCAGCCCGGCCGGCGCCAGCAGCACCAACGAGCGCAGTAAGTGCGGAAACGCCGCCGCAAAATGCACGGCCACGCCGCCGCCCATCGAGTAGCCCACGAGATCAAAGGCATCGGCGCCCGTCCACGCCAGCGGCGACGACGCCAGCACCAGCAGCATCTGCGTCGCATACAGGCGTGCGTCGTGCGGCAGATCGCCCACGCCGTCCGAGAGTCCGCGACCGAAAACGTCAAACAACATCACGCGGCACCCGGCGTGGCCGACGAGCCCACGAGCTAGCGGGCCGAGCGTCATGCACGACGTCGAGATGCCGTGCACCAGCAGGACCTTGCGGCCAGACGCAGGGCCGAATTCGTAGACGCGGATGCTGCCATACTGGTTGGTTAGTGGAACCCGAAGCTCTATCCCCCAACGGTGTCCTCAAATGGCCCTCAAATGGCCGTTGCATCACCCAAACTGGAAACGTACTGGAGTGGCCACATCGCGGGCGCCTGGAAACGCATCTGGGCCGTAGACAAGGCCGGCGAGCTCGTCCGGCGACAGCTTCGGCAGCGTCGTAGTCAAAGGTCCTGGGATGATGGACGGCTGCGCCGGGAAGAGTGTCCAGCGCAGAACGGCCAGAAGGGCAGCCGTCGTGACAGCCGTGGCAGCGACCGCCACCGCCGCCGACGCAGAGGCTGGGGCACTCATTCGAAGCAGCCGATCAGAAAGACAGAAGATAGATTACGCGATGCCAGAGACTACGCAGATACGCGGGGTGGGGGATAGACGCAGAGGTTTGGGGGGTGGATAGTAGAGGAGCAATAGGGAGCGAAGAGTCCGGCTGAAGAGAGAATAGCAATCGATATGGACGAGAAACCAGAAAGAAGAACACGAAAATGAAGGATGGGGGAGGAGAAGGAAGACGGGCATGGGTATAGTACGGTGGAAGATCGAAACGATGAAGGACCACGAGAAAGAGGAAAAAGAGTAGAAAAAGAGCACAATTCAGAGACAGTCCCACCAACCCGTTCTGAGGCTGTGGTTTGTCCCGATCCGGAGCGTGACGGCTGCATTAGCTGGACGCTGGCCAAGATAGGCTGATAATGCTGTGACAGCCAACTACAGCTGTTATGACTACTATACGGCGTGCTGCCAGACACCAGCACTTATCTCTTGTCGTGGCCCCGAAGGCTTTATCGGACGACCAGCAGATACGGCAGTTTCACAGTGGCTGTGGGGCCAGTGTCCTTGTATCACGTAGTGTATTTACGACTTATTTGTGCGTGCTCTGTGTGCGTGTGATCTCGTTGTTGTCTGCTACTGGCCCTTTTTGTCAGGACAGATCACGCCGAAGCCTCGAGACGTTGACTCGTCGGCACTCGTTGGCCCACGTGGCTCCTGCCCAAATGACAGGCGCGCCGGCTGCCACCACATCGTAAGTCCGGGCAGGAGCCAGCGACGAGTCGTTACAACGCACCTGCCATCTCACATGTATCTTTGTCCACGTGAGCTCCTTCCAGTTTCGTGTCTATTAGCCATTTGCGCCAGTCTATCGTCTATCGTCTATCGTCTATCCATATCCCATTCGTACACGTATACTCCGTACGTATACTCGTATCTTACATCGTATCGTCGAACTTGTCTCTTTCACTCCTCCCACGACACCTTCACCGACTATCGACATCGGCCGATCACCCTCCCACTTCCCGGCCCATTCTCGTCCATGTGCCTGTCTGTCCATTTTGGTGCTCGGTCTGCGATCAACCATTCCGGTGGCCCCCTTTCCCTTCCCACCTTTTTTGGCTTGCCTTATCTCTCTACGGATGATAAGACTTAAGGTGGTTGGCCAACTCCGCCCTCAATCTAGACCTGCACCAGCCGCGGCATTGCCCAACTGGCCAATCCGACGACACAGGTACTGCACTAGCGGCGGCATCGAGTCAGCCCCCCGTGGAGGCGACGACGACGGCGACGATGGTGAGCCCGGTCCGCTCCGCGGTCGATATTCGAAATTTCTCTCCAGCATCTGCTGTACGGCCCACATGCACGCTTTGGGGGCATCGAGGGCCACCGTGGCCTCCTCTGCGGCCGGACTGCCGCTGGTCGGCCCAGTCTGCATCACTGGTCGGCCGTGGTTGTGCTCGAGAAACAGCTGCACCGAGCCGGAGAAACGGCCGTCGAGATAGACTGCCTCGCCCAACAATGGCTCCTCTAAGCTTCCGCTGAACTGTCCAAGCGACGACAGCGAAGTCTGCATAGAAGCTACCGGCGGCTGTTCGCCTCTGCTGGCTGCAGCGCTGGCTTGCCGCACAATGCCCCATGCCCACAATGTGAGCGAGGCATGGTACACAGCCACGACTGAGAATCCCCGAAGATTGCCGCGGAGCGCCTGTCGCTTTGCTCGGCCGAGAACTTGTGCTGCGTGCCAGACTGCCTGACGCCCTTCTGCACTATTGCTCCAGCGCCGCAGCCGGCTCTCCACATTGCTCCACCGATGCGGCCGTGGGCCGCCAATTGTGCCGGCTGGTTCACCGAGAACCTGCTCTCCGTTTCCGTGGAGATTGGCCTCGTCTTCTTCCTCATCATCTGCTTCGGCGCCAGAGCTGAGAGGGCCGCCATTGTGCCCTGTATAGAGTTGCAGGTCGTTAAAACTCACGTGGAGGTGCATCTGCAGCAAGTGGATGGTCACGGCTGCCTCTAGCGAAAACTCGTGCCACTCTCCTATGGCGGACTGGAAGTGTTGAAGCTGGTGGATGAGCTTGTGCTGCCGTGATCCCTGCGCCGATACCGAGGTGGATGCTGCCAACGCCACAGACGCCGAAAAACTGCTGACACTAGCGAAGCTCGGCTGTCGGTAATGATGCGGACGCCGGTTCTGCAGGTCATTCGTAGCTGTTGGCGAGTATGACGCGAAGGGCGACGTGGCCGACGGCGAAATCGGAGAATACGAAGAATACCGCGAGTGCGTCGACAGAGACTCACTGCTCTCCTTGGCACTGATGCTATAGCTGGTCTGGTTCACTGCATTGAGCTGCCGCATGTTCCAGATCAGCGACCAGACGCCGTTGAGGTAGATGGTGATCACGGATGGCACATCGAGGACGGCCTCGAACCGGGCAAGGAGGCTCGCGTCCCGGAAAAGCTCTGCTAAGTTTGGCAGCCGCCGCCGTTGGCCACCGGGAAGACGCGAAGAGCTCTCTAGGTACATTGTCCCCCATTCCTCCGCCGTCTGTGCCAGCCAGAGATCCTGTTTCTCTGGCAGAGGCAGAGACATCTCGGTATACGAAATATGCGGAGGAATTTGCCGCGCCAGAGACACTTGGGCGTCCCGCACATAGCAGTGGAAAGCAAGACTGCTCTTTGGTTAGCCTACGCTTCCCAGTCGTCAAGGCTCTTTAAAACAAACGCCAGAAACTCACCGCTTCCATAACTCGTGCTCGCGCCAGCGTTTCCATTTTTGCTGGAGCACGCCTCTGCCGTCCGATGCAGTCACTGTGACCGTTGGGTACGCCGAGCGCTGGAAGAGCCCATGGCTTCGAAATCGCTATATCATCAAGTCAGGAAGCCATATCTAGTGGCTAGTGGCTGCTGGTGTCTTACAGTAGTAGGAATACTCAAATCTATGCCGTATCAGTATCTCATAGCCAACCCAAAGAGGAGGAATATGATAGGGGCAAACTTACAGCTTTGAGCTAGCTCGATTCGTTGGCAATCCGCGCTCCAGAGGCCGATATTCTGGCCGATGATCATGGCTTGTAACAACTGCACATTCTGCGTTTCTGTGCTTCCAACTCGATTGCTCACCTACAAGGAAAGACAGACGTGTCAGCTCCTTGCTTCGAGAATCGAGGTGTGCTCCCTATCACCTACCGTTGATGGGATGTTTGACACGGCCATCCCAACAGCCTCCTGCAGAGCATACCCAAATTTCCGTATGGCTTTATTGGGAACCAAGACAGCTCCGGCTGCGGCGACACTGGTCAACCATTCCGGCTGCTGCTCGTTGAGGCTGAAGCCGTTGCCCAGGTCGATCCACTGCAGTGTTTGATTCCGGTGGTACTCGAAGAAGACGTGAATCATTGAATCCAGAGTCTGCGCCGACGGAAAGGACGACTCTATGCGAATCATCTCTGCCTGGTCCGCTCTGGTGCTTGCCCACACCACAGACAGGATCTTGTGGCGGCCGGACTCGTCGAGCCTCTCTGGCTCGGTCAGGTGGGCTTCTCTCGAGAAGCTCATATTCCGAAGGGGAGATGAAAGACGGAATCGGGATCTGTCGCCGGACTCTCCGCCTCTGCTCTGGTGGTCGGCACCACTTTCGAAATCGCCACTGTCCAAATCATTTAGCACGCCGTGTTGCATGCTTGGACTCGATGACATTGCGAGGATCTGTTTCACCCGTGCCAAAATGTCGGACGTCGCCTCTACGCCAGGGTCCGCGTCGCTTCCGGATTGGATCCTACCTTCTCGTTCTATGCTGCTGCCATAGCTTTGATGGCTATGATGGCTGTGATGACTGTGGGAATAGCCTGCGTCAAGCAGAGACGCCTGTGATGCACTCAAGCTAGTGCTTCCGCTCTGCGGATCGGCGCCTAGGTCCATTGGATACATAGCATATTGCATCGCCTCGGCGGCATTTCGTGCCCTGTTATGGGTGCCGCTGCCAGCGCTGGTTCCCATACCGTGAACGGCCAGGGAAGGAGATGGCACAGAGGGCAGCATTAAGCTCTCCTGGCTGTGCAGCCCGAACATGCTGCTCGATGGCACATATCCGACAGGAAGGGAGATGCCTGCATTCAACCGTGAGCCTCTGATATCACTTATATCGCTATGATTCGCCACATCCCTGGACTTACCTGTGCTGGGATCAACGGCCATGGTGTCGCGCAGCGGCTGCTGGGGCCAATGATGGTCTTCAAACATTTCTGCCCCAGGTGAAGCAGAAGCGTACGTTCCATGTGGTGTGTGCGGTGTATGCAGTGTATGCGATGTACGCGGTGTACGCGGCGTGTGCGAATGATGTGCGGAGTGCCCCATCGAAAACTGGGATTCCTGAAGACAGCACTCGATATTGCGGTTCAGGCAGCGAGAGCAAGGCTTGAGTTCTTCACACTTGACGCGGGCCTTCGCACACGCCTGGCAAGCACGGGACACGCGAGCACTGGCGTACGGGTTGTCCGGCGTCTCGCGTACACCATACAGAAACTCGTTGGTAGTCTGAGAGCCAGCATTGGAACTCCGTCGGCGCTTTTTCGGGTCTTTGTGCAGATTCTGATGGCGCTTCAACAGATCAATTCGATGGAATGCCTTTCCACACTGTATAGCAACCACGACGGGCTTAGCACGGGGGGACAAACTACTTTTGCGGAGAACGATGCCCATTTTTGTCGCAAAAAGCAAAGGTGTGGCAGTGCAACTGTAGTATGTGGGGAAGAGAAGACGGAAGGAAGAACCGGGATGACAGGAAGGGGGGGAAGGGGGGGTAGGAAGGGCAGAATCTCGGAAATCGTGCATACCATCTCACAAAAGAATCGCTTGCCAAGTGCATGGCTAGCAATATGACGCTGGAGGTGTTCCGGGCGAGCATAGCTGCTGTTGCAATCAGGGCATTGGAACGGCTTGGAACTGCCAGATGCGTCCGGCTCTCCGGAGGTTGGTGAGGTCACACTGCCAGCAGCAGAGGCCATGGCTGTCAGTGCTGGTGCAGTTGCTAGTGTTGTGCTGGGGCCAGCAGGTTGGGTCGTTGGTGGGTACACCATAGTTGTCGAGCCAAAGGGCGAGAGGCCTGCCGAAGGATGAGGTGCATAGAGGTATCCCGCCGCCCCTGGTGGAGACATGGCAGACCGGTTCATGGCAGACCGGTCCATGGCATAGGACCCTTCCGTGGCGTCGGGGTAGTCAGGCACCATGGTGTTGATATCGTGGTTGCTGCCGGCTTTGCTTGGGTAACCGGCAGACGTCATGGTCTCCAGACCAAAGGCTGAAGCAGCAACCGTGATAGGTGGCGGCTCAGATGAAGTCGACGAAGGAGTGTGGCTATTGTCCATGGTGATGTGGTGCAGCAAATAATAGGTCTAAGTGAGCTATGTCTTCTTTAAGACTCAAACTTAGGCCACAAGGTTTGGGTTGGCAGAAATGACTCGGATGGGGATCGCATGCTTATGTATATACAGATAATGTCCCAGAACCGAACGGGCGACAAGACAAGGCAGCTTATATCATTCTGCAATATCAGGGCGACTCAAGGGCCTCTCAGCAATTTTGCAATGGCCTCGGAGCCTCCACTACACTCACGCACATAAGTCACCGATGGGGGGGGAGGCTTCTGAGAACCACACCGGGGGTTCCTCCGGATTTCTCGGTGTGGGTGGGTGTGCATGTTGTTGATTTTCCATTTTCAGCTCCCTCTGCCCCAGGCGCTTGTGTGGGAGCAGTATTTCTTTTCCTTTCTACCATCCCTCGCTCTTCAGAGACAGCCTACGAATGAGAACATTCTATGATCAGTGTAATTCGTGGCTGAAGAGGGTGTGCAGGGGAAGGGCTAGCAGGACACCCCAAGCCGCGGCACACCTGTTGTGGTGATGGAGGCCAACCAAGACGAGGGAGAATAATTATGCCTTCATAGGGTTGGCAACAGACGCGCGCAAGCGCAATTCTTGCTCTGCTTCAGCTCCCCGGGTCACGGAACTGGAGGCTAGGGTGGGTATGTGATCTTGGAGGCATTCCGCGTATCCCTCCCTTCGGCGTATGCATGGCTGGTAAGGAATGCATCTGTAAGCAGGTGTGTATGTAAGTACAACTGCCTATATCCAGGGAAGGTCCATGGCAGCAGCAGGCTACGGGGACCGATAACCGCCATTTGGACCCGACAAGGCTCCGACTGGCTGTCTAGGTCCATCGCGACTGGGGCGCTTCGTGGACCGTAGCTCCTCTCCACGCCAGAAACACTGCTAGCTGTATGTAGTTGTCCGCTACGCAGGGGAGGGCTCGGGTCCCATTTTTTTGTCTCCCGTAGCGGCCTGATGGTTGTTTACGGCCCGGTGGGAGATGCGATGGCCGGCCGAGCCACTACATGCAGATTCCCAAAGATTCCCATCCCTTCACTAGCTGGTCTGTGCTGTCGCATTTTTTGAATGGAGCGGGCTACCAGTAGAGTAGTACACTATATGCAAGTAGTGTACGTGCTTGGGGATGTACGCGGAGGAACGTGTAGTGTAGCAGTCCTTTCTTTTTCTTTCCTTTTTTGGTGCATTGGTAGCCCCGCTCAAAAAGCACTGTGGGAGCTCGATGAAATCTACTGTAAGTAGTCAAGCGCCATTTTCGTTCCTTAGTAGGTGTCTCATACATTCTTTTGGGAACCAACCTAACCAGGCTTTCGGTGCCTCTTGCACGTCTCCGATGGCCCCAACATGCTGCGCAGGCCCTGGGGTTCCTAGCCTGTTTTTCTTTTTTTGGTCCTAGGTCCATTCAGCTTGCTTTTTTCTATTACTGCGTCCTATGCCACGTTTTTGGGGTACATACATATTTTGCTTGTCTTGTTCCTAGGGTACCGGAATACCGTATTCGTGTTAGTTGCTCAAATACATAGCAGAATAGCTCAATAGGTACAGGCCACATGTCGCCTACCCATACACTGTACATACAATCAGTACGAGCACATACACGCGCATGCATGTACTCCCATCCTACTTATCTGACTAGTACGGAGTTCAGCTTTCCTTTGCTGGGGCCAGTTGCCATTCTTGACAACAATAGACTTGTTCCTCCCTTTGGCGATATAAGTCACCACTCTTCTGTCTTTCTTTTTCTTGTTTTTTTTACGGCATTCCTTATTCTTCTTGCTTTCTTTTCTCGCCACTTTTTCTCTTTTGCTTTGACGATCGTCGTTCTTGTCTATTTTTGGTTTCTTACTTGATCTGAGCTATCGTTTTGACGTCTTGGCTGGCAGACATCTTTCGCACATTATGACCCAAAGAGGGTAACGAAGTCAAGTGGACACGCGAACTCCGTATTCAGCTGCCTGGAGCTTGCTGGGGAGGAGCGCGAGAGGAGTTCCCATCATTTGGGTTGCGTCTGTGTGTTGTCTTCCCGTACATCGTATGTGTATGTGTAGGTGAGTGAATACGAGTACGAATAGATGCAAAAGGCGCCTTCACCGGCGCCCCCCATACCTCCCTTTGCCAACGTAAACGAGCCGCTTTGGTATTGTCGTCGTCGTAACCCCTCGCTATCAATGGCAAGTAGCCAAAAAAAGGTGACAGCATCTTGATACCTTTTTGCTTACGTGCACAGGCAATTTTGCTTTGTGGCTCACTTGGGCCCACAATGTTCGGCGATTGTCGCGGTGTTGTTGGGACCGCAAGTCGGCTGAAAAAAGAGGGAAAGGAGACTGCACTCCATGTAAGCTGTACGTATGTGTGGGTGTGTGTATATGTGTATGTGTGATGAGAAAGTGAGGGGGAAACAAGAAAACTAAGACAATAGAGCCTTATTTCTTCATCAACAACATGTCGGATTAGCTCGTTCTCGTCTTCGCTCTCGTGCTCGTGCTCGTCGCTCTCTTTTATGTTCGTGTTACCAGCTCGCTTCCTTTTTTTTGACAGGCCTGGTGTGCTGCCACATACGCACACCTTGACCAGTGAGGCGGACACTACGCATATCTGGGCATGGCTTGTCTTAGCGGGAGTATGGCTCGCACAGCCCTTGTTTGATTCCTGGGGAGAAATACAGACCTCGATTGGATCTCCCCACTGTATTAGCAGATACTACTATGACAGTGGGAGAAGGAAGAGAGAGGGGGGAGGGGGCTGTAGTGTAGGGATAAAACAACCGAATAAGAAGAGGGGGGTGGGGGGGGAATGATTTGACGGGCAACTGGTGGCGCTAGATAGTGCCGAAATGGAAGATAGTTGCACACAGAACGACAGCATGAAGTTAGTGGCTTGAAATATGGCTACGGTATCCTTGTCACCTACATATCTGGATCTGAACGATAGCGAAAGCGACGTGAAACTAGCGAGAAAGAAGAAAAGAAAGAGCTGGAGATACTCGTACATATGCGGGCAAAAACGCAAAAAGCCCCCAAAATAAAAGGATGCCCATTTCAGCCAACACCAGCGCTACGGAATCAAAAACGCCCCAAGCCAGCAGCGTCCGGCTCCGCGGGCGCTCCCGGGGCGCCACTTGGGAAAGGGGAAAGGAATCCCAACGACAAAGAACCAGAGGGGCTGGCAATTTATGTAAGACACAAAGCTATCTTAAAAGCCGCAGCTCCCCGTTTTGGGACATGCAACCAGCCAGTGCCTCGGGCCGTTCTCGTTTATCTATATCGCTTTGCGTGACCTCGGGTTCGTTTGGCTCTTTCGCTCTCGTTTTCTTTTTTTGACGACGCAAACAAGAAAAAGATGCCGAGCAAAGCATCCCCTTCTCTTCTCCTTCCCCTTTCCCAAAACAAAATATGTACGGCTTTGGTTAACACCGGCATCGGCTCGGCTGAGCATTTAGCTCCCACGGAAAGCCACATTTGTGAGTACTGCCGCGGCAGGGAGGGGAGGCCTACGGAGTGGCCGCGTCGTGCATAATTCGTTGATTTTGACAGCGCAATGTGTGAAGGAGCGAGCATACGCATACGAGTACGGTCGATGACATTGTCAGTGTGGAGGCGGTTTGCCATCACAGTGGCTGAGAAGAGAAGCCAACCGGGTAGAAGACCACGCCCTGCCAGAAACAAGTGCAAACAGAATGCAGACATGCTGGCGTCTAGTTGACCCATCCAACCGTCTTCGGAACTTCAAAGATTTTGGTGAACTCGGCCATGACAGTGTTCATGGGCTATTCAGGCTATCGCGGCCGTCCTGAGCGTTGATCCCTGAGTTCTCGTCATCTTCACTGCGAGTTGCGCAGTCTCAGGTCTTGGAGATCTCTAGTATCATTTGCCACTATTCCCATCTTCCGTTTTTGCAAGACAGAGGAGGTACGTCCTATTAACAACGACACACAGTGGTTCTGGAAATCTCCATATCTAGCCAGCGACTCTGAGGAGATCTTGCCTGCGAGATGTTCCAATTTGGTAGCCTTTTTTTTTTATGTTGAAGTCCTCTAAGCCGTCCAAGTCGCTTTCCGAGGGCTTCCGTTGCAGGTCGCGTGTCTTAGGACGAGAGGCGCTGGTGTCCAGGCCGCGAGACTGCTTCGATATCCTCCATCTAGTGGTCTTGGAAACACCTTTGAAACGGAAAACACCGTTGGAAGAGTAGGAAGTACCTGCTTGATCAAGGCGATCACGGATCCCTCAGATGCTACATTTCGTGTGCTTGTATTGCTCTCTGGAATACATGTGTGGGTGTACGGAGTAGATGAGAATGATGTATGTCTTTTGCAGAGGACCTGTTTTATTGGGTAGAGAGATAGCAACTGATAGCTGCTACATTGCGTCACAGACAAGAGGTGTGGCGTAGGTGTGGCGCTAGCCGTGGCGGTCCTTCTGCGCCGTAGGCCGTAAGTCGTAGTTATAGTGGTTATCTTTCCCGACTATAGGCTGTTATCTGCTAGAGCTGCCTGTAGCTTGGGCACTAACAGGTCTAGTCCTACCACGACTATTCGTCTTATCGCCCCATATCCGGTCACGCCCCTCGTTGACTCCCTGTTTCGCCTTTCCTTGGCCACATTAAGCCATCGAGCCGCCATCGACCATCGACCGCCGCATCCCGTCCGGCCAGCATCGCAGACACCTCTGCTTCCATCGAAGCTGTGCGTGTCTATATTATTGATAGCGAGCGACGAACGAGCACGATCGATACTCGGGCGGTCTGACAGAAAGCCCCAAAAGCAAAGGAGCAAATACCTGGCTCTCGACTCCTTTGTGGTTTCGTCGCGTGACATCAACCACAACACTCAGTTCTTCGATAGCAATACAGCAAGGCTAACACGTTGCCGACGAGCAGCCAAGAGGCCGAATAACTACAGCTCGTCCCGACCAGGCCACAGGTGCACTACCCGGACAGCAAAAAGGCCAGCCTACACGCAAGCTTAGCGAGGGGTCTAGAAACGGGAAGCCTTTTGCAGTAGGCAGCATCCGGCGGTTCTTTGCCTGCCGAACCACGCTGCACGGAGCAGACAGACAGCTCCAGCAAGGTCTGCCTAGGGCAAGCCCACCGTTTTCCGTGGATATCTGGCGCCTTCTGCTTATGGTAGATGTGGCCAGTGTCCTGTGCTGCTCTCTGTCGTCTCTGTCGCCTCTTTCCCCCTCGTTGTTCCCCTTTTCGAGTCCTTCGACTTACACCCTGCTCAATCGGCAGAAGTTCAACGTCTGAATCCGTATCGACAACACCCCGGGCCATTTTGCATTAGAGCCACGCTCTCAGAACGCAACTGAACCTTTGTGTGGTCCTTTCCACATGCGTCGATAATGGCGTCTCCCAGCGGTGACGTCGAGCCGCCTGTGCTTCTTGGAGGCGATGACAGCAGCAGCAGCAGCAGCAGCAGCAGCAGCAGCAAGGCACTTGTCGGTGCTAGATTTGGGGCGTCCCTAGTTGCAGAGCAGGTAGACCAGGCAGACCAGACGCAGGCACAGATACAGGCACAGTCACAGGCTGACCAGGCTGCCCAGGCTGAATCTGCCTCGGGCATATCTTCCGTGGCCTCGGACCTAATATCCGGGTCCTCTCCAGAGACGAGCCAGGAAGCAAATGAGAACCAGGACCCAGTCGCTCTTAGCAAGCAAAAGGGCAAACAGCCGGCCACCAGCGATGAGGCCGTCGGTTCATCGTTATCATTGTTGTCGGTGTCGTCGTCGCGTCTCCCTGTCTCGGACCTGACTCTGGCTGCCGTTCCGGCCGTGATTTTAGAGCCGGCCCCATCTTCGTCTCCCTCCCCCTCTTCCATCTCGGCCCCAGCTCTAGCCCCAGAACCTCCTCTGGACTCTTCTGCTGCTGCCTCCACCGGCTCTGCCGATTCTTCCATCGCCCGTCCACCGTCTCCGCCTCTTCCACCGCTGCCGTCTGCAGACGTCGTCTCTCGGAGCAGATCAAGCAGCGGCAGCAGCAGCAACAGTGACAGCGACAACAACTCTGAAAGGGAGGCACCTCCTCCTCCCCCGAAACCGGTTCTGCGCTCTCCATCACCACCTCTACCACCTCCGCGTTTTGAAGAGCCGTCTGCCTCTGGTTCAGGTGCAGACACCAGGTCCACGTCGGCTCTCCGGCCTTCATCGCCGCCTCCACCCACTCCTCCACCTCGGGATCGCTCGCCGTCTGCTCCCGCTTCGACAGCATACACCCGCCCTGAGCTCCAGCCGTCCATGCAGACACAGCGTCGACAGCGCCGCAGACCCAGCCAAGTCAATAGCCCTGGCCCATTGGGCGGAGCGGCCGCTTCGAGCAGCACGCCAGAGGCGGCCAATATTGTGCTTCCTCGTTGGCAGCCCGACGCTGAGGTGACTTACTGTCCTATTTGTCGGACTCAGTTTAGCTTCTTTGTTCGCAAGCATCACTGCAGGTATGTTTCTATTTCTAGAGAATTTGGGGCGGTGCTGCGGGGGTGGATGAGGCCGACGAAGAGGGGCGAGAGAGGAAGAGAAGCATTTAGAAAGAGAAGACAAGACAAAGAGAGGAGAAGGCAAAGAGGCAAAGGAACGGGACTCTGTCTTGCTCTCCCTGCCCTCTTTCTCTCCCTCCCTCTTTCTCTTTCTCTCTTTCCCACACACACACACGTACATAAACTAACTTTGCTAGAAAATGCGGCCGTGTTGTCTGTAACAGCTGCTCACCTCACAGAATCATCATCCCCTATTCATACATTGTTCACCCCCCCGGCACTGCTCCCGCTCATATTCCTCGACCATCTGCCGCAGCTTGGCTCGACGCAGGCGCTTCTGTTCACGAGCCAGACGTCACCAGCGATAACATCGCGGCTACCCGCCGAAGCAATTCTGTGACAGCAGACGAAAACGAAGCGGCCGATCTTGTCGGCGGTGAACGTGTCCGCCTGTGCAATCCGTGTGTGCCTGACCCTAACACCACGCCACCTCAAGCAGCTGCTGCCACTCCATTTGCTCTACCGCCGCGGGGCCATCATTCGCGCTCAGCTAGCACCAGCGCCGACCTGGGTACTTCTACGGCGTCGACCGGAGTCGATCCGTCTACTCGTCGTTACGGGGCCTATTTCCCTGCTTCTCCGGGCTCCTCCTCTTCTGCTACTTCCACCGCAGCCAACCCAGCCTCCATCTCTTCCTTCTACCAACGCTACCGCTCGGGCAGCGGTGCTGCCGGCACATCCAGGCGAGCTAGCTACCTCCCACCTTCGGCCATGGCCTCTTCGTCCTCAGCACTGCCCCCGGCCGGCTCGCTGGCCTCGGTGTCTAGATACCACTATCGCCAAACACAGCCGCACCCCCACGCACCGCCTCCCGTGCCTCAGCAGCAGCAGCCCCAGTACCAGATCGCCGAGGAGGACGAGTGCCCCGTGTGCCACTTGGAGCTGCCATCACGCTCGCTGCCCGACTTTGAGACGCTGCGCGAGGCCCATATCACGCTCTGTATCGAAGAGCACAGCCGCTACTCGGGCGGCCGCGGCGGCAGCAGCAGTCCTTCCGGAGCCTCTCCCGGCACGGCAGCCACCACACTGTCTACGTCTTACACTGCTACGATTCTATCGGCGGCTTCTTCCGCTGCTGCTGCTGCTGCTGCCTCTTCGTCTCCACCACCGAGACCCCGTCGCACGGGCATGTTCCCGTACCTGGCTACGGAGAAGGATTGTGTCGACGCCGCCGAGTGCACCATTTGTCTCGAGGAGTTCGAGGCCGGAGTGCCCATGGCGCGGCTCGAGTGTCTGTGCCGCTTCCACCACGCGTGCATTGCTGCCTGGTTTGAGAACCATCCAGGCCGCTGTCCGGTGCACCAGCACGACAGTTTTGGATACTGAGGGCTGAGGGGAAGAATTCTGAGAAGAGAAAACAGAAGGAAGAAGAAGAGACGAGGAGAAGAGACCACTAGGATATGACAGGGATCAGAAGAAGACAGAAGACGGGAATGGTTTTTTGTCCTTTGTTCTCCATTTTGCGTTGGTTTCTAGCAAGCGTATATCCCCTAGACTGATAGATTGTTGATTTTGGTTGTTTTGTTTTGTTTTGTTTTGTTTGCTTCGTTCTTTTTGGCTTTTCTTTTCATTGCATATTTGTTCCACTCATATCCCTTCCGTGTTTGCATTGTGTCCTTTTCTTACAATAGCTCTCCATTCATCATTGTTATCTTCTTATTTACGGGTTCGATTCCATTTTAGAGTCTTTCCTCCCTCGCTACTGGACGAGCCCTGTGCTAGGTTCTGTAGTCGAGCTTTCTTGCGACGCAGAGCCTTGGCAAGCTGCTAGATTTTGGGTTTTGGGATTTCATTTAATGGTAGTGATACTTGCTACAATGCATGTGAAATAGCTAATGCTCTGCGGTAATGAACCGAGAAATGCAACTCAATGTGTTTCAAGGGCTGATGATATGGTATTTTATTTTAATCACATAGCTATCGAACTTATAAGTGACCGTCTGCTGTGTGCCATTTTGAATCTCCGTCAGCCAAACATTAAAACAAAAAAAAGCAATAAACAAAACAAAACGAGAGTTCATTAGTCCAAAACAGCAAGTACAGAAAAGAGTAGAGAAACTAAACTGAAATTAAGAAAAATGAAGACAGCGATTGCGGTTTGGCTGTAGATAATATAGCCGACTAAAAGAAGTAGGTAAAAAAAAAACAAAGAAAAAATATCATGATAAATGGTATCCCAAAAGATAGAGCCTGAAGGGGACCATACGGCAAATCCTCCCTTACTTTTTAAAAAGTTTCATCCCTTCTTCCACTCTTTTGGTATTTGTTTTCGAGAAGAAGAAGATTTCTTTTTTTCTTACGACGGCGTGCCCTCACGGCTGCTCAGAGGCCGAGCCTCTCGCTTGCTCAAGAAGCTGCGGCGGAACGACGTCGACTTGGGGCTGTCGCCGTTGGTGGTCTCGTGGGGTGTGAAAGAGCTCTTGATCACGACCGTTCCGTCGCCCACGTTGACCTCCTTCTCGGCACCCGTGCCGCTCTCGTCCACAACATATAGAGCCTCGCCTAGGTGGTCGTTGCTACCGAACCGGTGCTGCTCCAGAGCTTGGATTTGGAACTGTGCGTCAGGCGTCACCACAGCCTTGAAGCTTTCGTCGAACTTAACGACGCCGCTGCTTGGCTTGTGGTGCTTGGTCTTGCCAATCGTCTTGGTCCGCGTGCCCACCTGGTTGATCTGCACAAAGATGTCCGACGACGCTGGGTATCCCGATGCAGACACAACGGTGAAAAGAGCAGTGCCAACACCAGGACCGCTAGGCTGCACGCTGTACACAGACGACGCGCCAATACTCCGGGTCCGCGAGTGGCCACCAGCAGAAAGAGCAGCCGCCGCTCCAATAGCTGGGCCAGGCGGCGTTTCTTTTGCCGGCTCTCCGTTCAGGTCTCCGAGGCCGGTGGCCCGCTTGATTGTGAGGCCTGGCACAGGAATATCCGAGCCGTTAGCCGCAGATGCACCACCAGAGACGTCAATAGAGCTTCCGCTCGCAGAGCCGTTGGAGTCATCGTCCTTTTTGCCCTTGAATCCGCGGCGCAGGAACGAGGCACCCTTGCCCACACCATGCCCAACCACGCCGACAACGGCGGCGCCACCCTTGATAGGAGCGCCGGCAACACCGGTGACGATGCGGCCGGGAGCAGCAAATGTGCCGGAGAAGGTCGACGTTCCTTGCCTTGTCCGCGTAATGTAATCCGGGCGGAACACCATGCGTACCCGAATCGAGCCCGACTTGCCGTCTAGAGGCAGCCTTGCCTCCTGGGCCTTGAATGGCTCAAGCTGATCCAAACGGATCTCTGCTCCGCCCAGGAAGTCGGGCTTGTCGGCAAAGTCGTAGTCGTAAACCTTGGCGTTGAACTTGGCCGCCGTCCGCGATGGGATAATCACTTCGAAGAATTCGTTCCAAGCCGGGTTGAGCGTCTTCTTCTGGGTCTTGGTCTTGAACACCTCCAGGCCATTGAGCTCGAACTTGCAGTACGGGTCACTCTTGCCATTGGAGTCGGCCGCAGGAAGATCCTGTCCGTCAAGAATGTCCACACGCAGGTTGCCCATGTTGTTGATGCTCTCGCTAGGGTCGAGCTGCATCTGGACGGGAATGTACTTCAGGCTGACCTTGACAGAGCTGACCTTGCCATCCTCACCCTTCATCTTGAGGACGGTAGGGTTGTTCTAAATTAAGCAGAAGCGTTAGAGTCGATCATCATAAAGAAAAATAAAATGGTAGACAACACATACCAGGCATTGTTTCAGGGTGTCCAAAGTGTTGCCAGTCAAGGCAGCAATAGTGCGATCCTTGTCATCTTCTGCCTTGTCGCCACGGTCACGAGCCTTGATAGTGAGGCGCGAGAAGTCCAGTTCGCGGATGAAGCAGTCGCCAATCTCATCAAACTTAGCAACACGAGACCGCGCAGTCGACGAAATGTACGATGGGAAAGCCATGTCGTCGACGAAAATCTCGAGATGAGTATCGGACTTGGGCAGCTCGGCGTCCATCAGCTTGAAGATAACCAGACCAGATTCGTACTTGAGAAGCTCCTCCGGTGTCAGGCGGATGAGAGGGGGACCCTTGGCCTCCTCTGACTTCTTTGATGCTTCCTCGCCCTCGCTGGCCCCCGCAGGCTTTGAGGCAGACGTCGGGGACGTGGGAGTCTTGGGAATAGTAGGAGTAGTGGGAGTTTTGGGCACCGCGGCAGCATCGTTGTCTTTGACATCCTTTCCAGTCTCGGCACCTTCCTTCTCCTCTTCCTCCTCCTCCTCGGGGTCGGCGACATTGAGGCAAGGATAGAAGGAGACGGTGAAGGACAAAACACCCTTGGGCATACCCTTTCCGTGAAGGCAAAGGCCTTCCTCGCGGAGAGTTTTCTTGTCGTTGACGAGGTACGAGCCATCTTCTGCCTGGGAAAGAAAGTCTCCGGCGAAGATGTCAACTAGGCCCAGGCTGCGATCGCGGCCCATGGTCTCAGCATCCATGACTTCGAGCTGGAGGCGTTCACGGGGGCTGTGGACAGGGACGTAAAGAACCTCATCCCACTCAGGGTCCAGGTTGTTCTTGAAGGTGACGGTACGCGCTTTCTCCACACCGGACAGCAGAACACGTGCGTAAGGATCAGATTTGCCCAGAGTCTCAAAGTTGCGCAGACTGGCGGCCTTGATGAAGTGGAACCGCATGACACCAATAGGAGTCTGGTAACCGCCAGTGCCTCCGATAACACCAGACAGAGCTACAGGCTTCCATTCTGCGGTCATCTTGGCACGGCCAGTCTTGACGCCAGCCAGATCGTACCAGTCCTGGCCCTTCTCCTTGAGCTCGAGCATGTCATCTAGCTTGATTTGGTAGGTGCCGATGATTTGGTCGCCCGCAATGTCACGTTCGTCCTTGATAACAACACCAAGCTTGGCTTGCTTACGGTCGGTGATGAGAATTTCCTTGGAGCCGTTGTCCCAGATGGGGTTGTTGGTACGCTTGAGCTTCTTGGTGCTGTGGACTTCCTTGCCGTTGAGGAGCAGGACAGCGTAGGGGTTGAGCTGACCGACCAAGCTCTTGGTTCCGTCAAGATCCTTGGCCTGTTCGACAGAGAAGCGCAGAATACCAGTGTTGGACGGCGGGGGCGGCTCAATCTTGCCGTCAGGGAGCTTCTTCTCCTCCAGAACAGGGAAAAACCGGATATCACAGGACAAAGCACCATGAGCCTTGCCACCGGAGATAACCTCGAGCGACTCGTTCTCAAAGGTGTTGATTTCCTCCACATTCTCGAGCAGGAAAGAGGCCACACCGAGCTCCTTGTCTTTGCGGTAATCGTTGAAGTCAGAGACGATAATGTCAAGCGAGTCGTTGAAAGAGGTGATGATGATGTAGTGCGTCTCGTTCCAGCGCGGAGTGGTCGTATCCTTCACGACCTTAGTCTGGGCCAGGGGCTGGCGCTTGTTGAGGGTAATGGCCGCGTAGGGGTCAATAGAGCCAGCAAAATTGTCCGGGTTCTTCAGGCCCTGAGCGCCGTGGAGAGTGACGGCCAGGACACCAATAGCACGGTCGACGGGCGAGCCAGCCAGCATCTTGGCCACCTCGATGGGGAACACATTAGGCGCGTACATCATGGGGGCAAGATTGCCGTGGACCTGCTCTAGGATAAAGCTCTCGAGACCGGGGATGAAGTTGATATCCACACCGAACATGTCGCCACCAAGAGGCTTGCAGACGTAGTCGATGGTAGGGCGCTCGAGGAAGCACATCTCGATCTTTTCGACGTGAGGGAAGGGAATCTGGAGCTTGATCTTCAGGCGCAGGAGACCGGAGAAAGACATATCCTCGACAATAACGTCGAACGCCTTACTAAGCATGGCCTTGCCGACGCGGATCTCCAGGACAACCTTGGGGTTGATCTTGTTCTTGATCTGGCGAGAAGTCATGTCGGCCGTGTCGTTGGGAGTGAAGCTGAACTTCCAGTCCATGATAACCAAGTCGTCCTCAGCCTTGGGGTAGGTCTTGACGTGCTCCATCCGCGGCGGCTTGGAGCCGAGGGTGAAGGTGCTGAGCTTGAGGCTGTCGACCATGGGAGGCGTGGCACCGCTGAGCACCTGGTCGACGGAGTTGATGATAGTCTGAGCGAGCACGGGCTGGTAGATGGGCCAGAACTTGACGAGGAAAGAGTTCATCCACTCGAGCGACTCGGAGTCGGTTTCGAGGCGCTTAAGCGAGAGCTCGCGGTTCAGGTCGTCACGGAAGTTGCGGCGCACACGGCGAATCGAAGTGCGGTAGTAGGTAGAGCAGCCAGCCATGATGATGAAGATCCAGCCGAGACCGCCGCCGAGGACGGCCACGAACCAGGACGACAGACAGGCAAAGATGATCACGCCAGCGTTGTAGTACCAGTCGCCAAAGAACTTGTCGGACAGCTGGCCTTCCAGCCAGGTGGAATGCTCGAGCATGTTTGAGGAATCAGCAGGCTCAGCCGGCCAGCCAAAGCGCGGAGCCCAGCCAGTGGTTTCGGGGCCCATTCCGGTCGGCTCACCGGGAGCATGGCCCTCGCTCTTGGCCGCCTCGTCGATAGCAGCCACGCTCACAGCGCCGGTTTTGGTTGGCGAGGGCAGGTCGTATTCGGGAGCGCTGCCATCATCGATGTCGGTGGCAATGGCGACGCCCTTGACGCGCTTCGGGTTGTGAAAGCCGGGAGGAATGGCCTATTGATCACCAAGTTAGCAAGCGCGAGAGTTTGAGAGCCAGCAGGTAGGAGATGCAGAGCAAAGAAGCACAGAAGACATACAGCTCGGGCCTGGGCCTTCTTCTCCTCAGGACTAGCGCTGGGGTCGAATCGGAAGACAGGGACGCCGGCTGCCTTGCTCTCGTCGACAATTTTGGACTGAGCCTGGTCGGAAGTAACAGCAGTGCCATTCGACTGAACAGCTGCCTCGATGGCGCCTTGCTGCTTGAGCTCGTTGGCAGAGCTCTCGGTTGAGGCCATGGTTGCACACCCCGTCGGCCGCAAGCTGCGGAAGGAGTAGCAGCTCCGAGAACAAAGTCCAATTGGAGAGAATGGAAAGAGATCTGGGATTTGATCTGGCAAAGATCGAGCGCAGAAGACGGTGGCCTGGTGCGCTCGGAATCGAGAGTCGAAACTCGGAACTCGGAACACAAATGGGCGTGTCTTCGCTCGGGCGAGGATTCGGACTCGGATTGTGCTTTGTTGGAAGAACCAGATGGCCAGGTCTCGAAACTGGATCTGGAGAGCAACAGATGCGTCGCAGCGAGAGTGGAGTTGGGCGGTACGGAGCTTTCCTTGGCAATTATCGGCCAGAAAATGAGGCAGAAGCCAGCCGGACAATGACGACAGTGACGAAGACAATGCCAGTAACTTTTGGCTCGGTGCCGGAAAGGTCAACAAGCACCAAAGCTGGGCGGACAGAGCTAGAGCAAGCTTGAGCAAGCTTCGCGTTGGGTGAAGGAGGAGGGAGGGCCAAAATGGCGGGTGGGAGAAAAGATGGTGAAGAAGGGAGAGAAAGGAAAGGGAGGAGCGACGCGAAGCGGGAAAAAAAGTGCAGAGCAGCCACAGATTAAAAGCTCACCAAGCCCAAGGAAAAGAAAAGAGGCCGACACAAGGACGAGAGGGAGAGAGGGGGGGCGGGAAATGGGTATGTGTTTTAGTTTGAGCTAACTAGCTGGAGTTGGCTGCTGAGGATGATCGCAGATGGGTGTGGGTCGGCGAAGATGAGTGTGAGGAGGGTTTTCGGGGCCTAGGAAAGCTGTGGCTGAGGACGGCGTTCCGTAGCGGCGTGAAGGACAAGAGAAAAAGGAGACGGCGGCGGCGGGAGGAAGAAGAAAAAGGGCAGGGCGACGAGGCGGAGACGAGAGGGGCAGGAGCGAACGGCGACAAGAGGAAGCTGCAAGCTGCCACAAAAGCAAGCACGAGCAAGGTGTTGGCGCAATTGGCGATGTGAGAGCCTATGGGCGACTACGTCAGTGGATTTTGCCAAGACTGGTCAACAACCCGCACGCCAGAGAAGAATGGAAAGAGCCCAGGGAACGCTTTCGTCGCAGGCCGCCCAAGGCAGGCCCCACTTCCATACGACTTTACACCCAGAAGCTGCCGTGCATACGACGCACTTCGTAAGTACGATTATTCTCAATCAGCCAATGTCTTGGTCACCGCAAGTGGCAGGCATGCCAGCCGACAAAGACGAAAATCCGACAAATACCCGCTGCAAACCCACCCACTGCCCTGACTGACAGCGCAGCATAGCTCTTGTTGACCGCAAACAGCGACTGGCCACCAGGCCCTTCTCAGCTGTCGCGCACACAATCCAATCCAAGGCCCAAACCCTGCCAGAGTCGCAATCACCACTGTGGATAAGCTCCATCACGGCGCTCCCAGCAAAAAAGAAAGCGGCCGATCGTAGGAAGCTGCGGGAGCACGACTACGAGTAGCCGTAACACCTTCTCAACTCTCATCCAACTTTGCTCATCTGGGGGCAAAAGCAGAGCGCAAACAGGCTTGTAGCGTCGCCTCGGGGCTGCAGCATTGCGCCTAGACGACGTAGCCAGGTAGCATTCCAGTACTCCATCCCAGGCTAAAAGGGCCTGGTCAAGCTGAGGCTACGGGCCTAATGGCGCTGGACTGATGGCAATATTAGCTGTTTCCACGCACAACAAGGATAGTAGATTTGCATTAGTGCCAAGGGGAACACCAAGAAACCTGCGTGGCAATGACAGCCCATCCGTTGGTCGTCGACTCGCACGCACTCTGAACATGTAGTCGTATGTGCTTGTACGAGTACAGGGACGGAGCACGTATGTATGTACAACTACAACTGCCAATCAGGTCAGGCACGAATTGTAATGTCGGCGGCCAAGAACCGTTCCTTGGTGGCGGAGTTGGCGAGCAGGATCGTCGCTCAACAGGTTCTTGTGTGGGATGGATGAACTACGATAGTGTGTGCACAAACACGAAAACAGCGTATCGCATGCAGGTGAGTATGTACATACGCGGTGTACGTCGTAGACGTGAAAATGTGATTGCGGGTGGCTGTCACACGCACTAATGCAACCTGTAGCATGCACCAGAGAGAAAGAAGCAACCGAGTGGCGGTCAAGGCCGCTATTCGTGCACGAGGATGTTGGGGTTTGTGTGGCAGACCGAAAAATTCGGACTTGCCGCCCATGATGCAGTGGCCTGACTGCCAACGCAAGCCCCAGCACACAACTAGCCAGAGACAGCCACCATTCCATAGCACCTTTCTACGCCTTTGCATGTCGCCAGTCATGATTTCGCATCGCTGAGAAAGGATCCCATAGGGCCTGCCCATCCGCACGTAGCGCACTCTAGATGTACTATACTATGTATACAAGCACGGAGTATGAGTACATACGTCGTACACTGCACGCACATCCAAGTAGTATAACCATAGCGACCGGCGACTACATACAAACACAGAGACCTGAGCACAGCTTTCTTGGGGTGGCTTGTCCCGCCCCGCTATAGTGTGCCGATAGTTCTTTTTGAGGTGCTCATCGAAATGAAGGTGCTGGCCACTCTGCCGACAAAAAAAAACAACTCACCCAACCTCACGCATCAACCGCACATCCCTGCCCCTCTGCTCAGCTAGCGCAAAAATAGCGCCAGCCGGCTGGTCCTGCCCAAGTACTGGCTCTGTGGGAGATGGTCCTTGTACGCGTGTATGGACGCACCATCGCTGGTCCTCCGCAGCTGAAAGACACCCATGATAAGCGGAGACGCCTAGGAAACCCTTGTGCTAGTGAGCCAATCGGTGCTTGACAACATGAGCTAGAGTGGGGTGGGGAGGCTGGCGGCTCATTGCTTTCCAGCATCTACCCCGTATACTCTACACTACGTGTGTGCACGGAGGATACTGTACATCCTCGAAATACTCATATGTACTCCCACTGCGGAGTATGTATATAAGATTTTTGTATTTACTGGCACATAGTGGTCGCAGCATTCGGATTGTCACGGGAGAGGGGCCGATTTCTCGAGAAACGCAATTGAATATGGCACTAATCCAAACCATCAAGCAAGTAGCAGAATCAAATTAGTTGCCAGCCTCCGTATTTATTATTTCTTGTCGTTACGTGTGCTTTGTGCTCGTACACTACATGTGTCTGCACTCGCACTCGTACTTCTCGCTTCAAACACGGCAGCCCAACAGCCGAGAGCGTACATAAGCATGTGTGCCCAAATGCCCACGAGAGACTTTTGGGAGGCGGTGCAGACTTGTTTGGCCCATCCAATTAGACACCTCTGGTGTCGATGCTGTGGGGCCTCAAAGTATTACTTTCGTACTCGTGCGCTCCCAGCATGTTTCTCTTCTACGGAGCATCTATTCAGTCCACAACTGGCCGATTAGGTCTAGCCGGTGTAGCACCCTGCAGGATATCCAATAGATTATTTGGTCTCAAATGCAGCCAGGGTTAGAAGTGCTGGATGCGGTAAAGCCTGTTGATACACGTATGTATGTATGCTCATGCGCCGAAAGACTAGGGAGTGCTCGGTAGTGTTCACATGCTGGTCCTTTTGAGGCTGTTGCTAGCGACAGCGATGCCCTATAGCACCAAAAAACACGTGCATTATAAGTATCTTACATCCTATGGAATAAAGCGATCTCATTAATGGGAGATCGCGGTGGGCAGAGATTCATACAATATATGAAAACTGGGTAGCATGTGTTAAATACGAAACTAAGAACTGGAAATATGTATCCAGGAGTTGCCATAACTTCAGCTATTGCATCGTTCGTGGCTTGTGAACCGAAACACGGCATGCAGCTCCTCATTACAACAGAGCTATGTAGAGGTGCAGAGCAGCTACGAGATACTGTGCAAGATGATCCGAAACCCGAATTGCTTCTATGGAAAAGTCACGTGGAATATCGCGTGACAGGTGATAACACAGCTCTACGTGCTCCACCAATCATTATCCACAGATAGAGAGCTTGACGGTATGTGGATCCACATTCTGTGGCGTTCCATTTTGTCAGCCACACCTCCATTTTTCGCCTCCAGCATCTTCTCAACACTTCCACTGCTAACGGTTTATCGCAACGGTCTATATCCACGACCACCGGCATATATACCCCTACCATATCTGGCCGTCTTTGAATCTTCTACAGAATCAGAGACAATACACACGATACGTCAAATCCGCGCTCATCATGGCGAACTTTTTAGCTTCCATCTTCGGTACCGAGCAAGACAAGGTAAGCTTCAAGCCCTTCCTCCTCCCCAAATCCTCGTCCATACACCGTGGCGAATGGTATGCATGGCTAACACAGGCGAATTGACGCGCCACAATAGGTCAACTGCTCGTTCTACTACAAGATTGGCGCGTGCCGTCACGGTGATCGCTGTTCGCGCAAGCACGTCAAGCCCTCCTACAGTCAGACCATTCTCATGCCCAACCTCTACCAGAACCCGGCCTACGACAACAAGAGCCGCATGAACGCCTCCCAGCTTCAGAACCACTTTGACGCCTTCTACGAGGACATTTGGTGCGAGCTCTGCAAGTACGGCGAGGTCGAGGAGCTCGTCGTCTGCGACAACAACAACGACCACCTCATTGGCAACGTCTACGCCCGCTTCAAGTACGAAGACAGCGCCGCGGCCGCCAGCGACGCCATCAACAGCCGCTGGTATGCCGGCCGGCCCATCTACTGCGAGCTGTCACCGGTGACCGACTTTAGAGAAGCCTGTTGCCGCCTCAACTCCGGCGAGGGCTGTGTGCGCGGCGGCTTCTGCAACTTTATCCACCGCAAGAACCCCAGCGACGAGCTCGACCGCGAACTCACCCTCTCGACCAAGAAGTGGCTCAAGGAGCGCGGCCGTGACGATCGCAGCGTGACCCGGTCGCCGTCGCCAGAGCCGACACGGCGGCGCTACTAGCGATAGAAGGAAGCCGCCGTGAAGCCACCGTGGTGGCGATGGGGTGCGACACGTCGAGTGGGAGTTGAACCCTACCGACGTTTGTTGGATATATGATACCACGTTTGTCCCATGCGTGAATATCCCGTATGGGACTGAGCAGAGAGGAAAAGCTCTCTGAGAGAGAGAGATCTAGTGCGGATGTTTTCCCGCCCCGTTCTGTCCTTGGGAACAGAGGAACGGCGGAGAGAATCTACTGGAGGATGCGAGGCAGTCGAGTACTCTTACTCGCACCGTTGTATTTTATATGTTTTTTGACGCTTAGTTTGTATTTAAAACGGGCCGTCATTAGGAGTATGGCGCCGGGAACATTTGACTGGCTTTTTGTTGACTGTTCATTTTTCTGTAGCTGTGATGCATTGATAAACGCGAAAAAATGAATCCGAAAAGGAGGAGAGTGTAAACAACACCCCGACAAACTATGCCCTTTAAACCAGGCCGCTTGATTTCGTTGAAGCTTAGATGGTGGAACTCGTATATCGAATAGCATAGTAGTGTTTCATGGGATTCACGGGTTTGGACTGCCGCTTTGTTTGACTTAGGTCTCTTTCCCAATAACTCTCCACTATGCTACATGCTAAATCCATAAGTGAGCGTATCCGTCCTCCTATGACCTAAGCACCCCCAACAGTATGCGACGAAGATCATGTTGATATGTTTTCTTGTGCAATACTGGTGTCCCATGCTCGACCATACCGTACTACCCGATAATGTATGTGAGATTCCTGTCTAATCAGAGACATGTGCGTAGAAAAAATAAGACTGTAACAATGTTGAAACGTCTTTCCCTTCCCCATGCGTCCTCGCTTTTCTATTACCTCATTAGACCTAACCACGGCGTAGTGCCAGATGTTTGGATGTATTTTTTGGTGATTTTTGCTTGCAAAATTTCATTGGATATCTTTTTTGTTGTAGATGCAGGTTTTGCCCTTGATAATCTGTCATTCAGCCCTGGGCCTCTTGAAAGGTATCTTGCGATCCATTCGTGTCTGACCGCTTGATCTTGGGCAGGTCCTTGCTCAAGTCTTGATGGAAGTCGTCCAAAGGCCCGCTCTTTCCGTTGGCTGCCGCGGGAGGCTCATCGTTTTGGCCGAAATCAATCAAGTCATCACCTGCTGAGGCACCGACAGCCGCCTTCTCTAGTGACCGCCGGACAGGCATAGGCTGAACGTTGGTCTTCTGCGGCTTCTGGCCCGGCAAGACGGGGTATATGGCTAGAATCTGCTCCGTTTGCTTTTCGGCGGTATCTCCATCACTAATAGCCATTAGAAGACCGCATAAAAACAAAGGAAAAGCAGCAATGACGTTGGCAGATACTCACATTTGGGCGTTAATGATCCATTCCAAGTCCTCTTCGCCCTCTTCAGAGCCACCGGGACCACCCTTGACACGCCGGAAGAGGCGGGGATGCCACTCAATGCCCTCTTGCGACCGGATGGAGGCTTCTTCGCGCTGCATGTCCTCCACCTTGGTCTTCTCGTCGGTGGCTAACTCGTGGTTCCGGTCTTTCACGGCACGGGCTGTCTTCTGCCACAGGCGCTGCGACTCCCGCTCATCCTGCTCTTCAATAGGGCGCACAGAAGGAGACGAAGGCTTGGAACGGAGGGCATTGAAGAAGAGCTCCTTGTGGCCAGTCTGTCGGAAAAGGAAGCGTTAGCACATGGTTCTTATGTAAGAGAAAGGAGGGCCACCTTGAGTGCACATCTCCTCACATACCTTTAGATTTTTAATGTACATTTCCTCGCTCCACAGACCGGACAGCTCAAACAGAGACTCGTTGGTGTTCTCGTTGCGGATGGTACCACCAATGGCGTTGTACGTGCCGCCAACCCAGCCCTTTGTCTTGAACTCGATGTCGGCAATAAGGCCCAACTCGGGGCACCGAACGACACTGTGGTCGCCGAGCTCATACTTCATTTTGCCAAAGAGAATGCCGCGGGCGTACATGTTCGGCTGGGTGAGGATACTGGGAGAGGGGGACACTGGTTAGCTTGGCATAGTCCAAAGCAGCAACAAGCGTGAGTATATGGAGGGTCGGTCAACGCACTATCTCTCGGGCTTCCCGTTCTTGCCCCTGTTCAGCAGGCTCAGAATGGCCGTGCCCTCCATTATGCTGGCAGCGGAGTTTCCAAGGAACCGGCTTCGGGGCTTTAGGGTGCCATCGACGCGGATGTGATGCTTAGGGGCCATGTAGAAGTAGCTTGACTTGGGCGGGTGGTGGGACGTCTGTTCTGAGACATAAAACGCCTGGCTGTTGTTGGGGAGGTCCCAGTAACATGTGAAGACTTCGCCTAGAATGGGATTAAGCGGCTTCTTGACGCCTCTGTTTTGGGATAAGATCTCGTTAGCTCTAATCGGGAGCAGTAATAGCAGCAGCAGCATGGCGGGCGAGACTTACGGAGGACGGATATGCCAGCCGCTCAAGTAAAATTTGACGACAGACACGAAGCGATCGACGGGGTCTTCAATGTCGGGTATGGGCAGGAGCATTTCAGGGTGGCACATGAAGCTGGGACGCTGTTAGCTTTGGGGGCAGCAAATACGCGGGTGGAAAGGCTTCAAGAAACGCATTGACGTACTTTGTTATCCGCTCTAACATGCTGCGAGGCTCTAGGATGAAGGTGGGGAGCACAACCCTGCTCAGATCAGCGCCAGGCCGCAGCTGGGAGATGATGTGCATGAGAACTGGAGCAATTAGTCAAGTTAGCAGCCGAATCGCAGGAAAAGCGGGATGCAGGCACCGCGCTTCTTCATCTTTCGACGGGAGCATCTTACCGTTGCCCTGGTCTGGCTCAACAACGAGAGTGTCATCCTCCGGGTTGGGCTCGTCGCCAGATGACCGATTCGAGTGGGCACCTGTCCAGACAGCGTGTTAGCGAACTGCATAACCCGGGGCTAGTGAGCTTGCATGCATCCGGCCGCCGATGTCATGGCCCGCAGTGGGTGAAAATCCCGGGCTGCCGAAGGGCACCGGAGCTCTAGGCACTCAGATTCAAAGGGAGGCTGCGATCCATGACATACTAGCACTAGAGGTCGCCCGACGACGGGTGTTGCTGACGAGGCTCAACATGGTTGGAATGCGGCAGCGACAAGGGCACAATGGCTGGGCAGAGAAAAACGGTTCGGGTTCAGAAGCCGGGTCGACGGGAGCGAAAGGCGGCGCCGACGTCGCGTGTGCGCAAATGAAGAAAAAAAGGCGGGAGAAAGCGGTGGGCGCCTAAATCGTGAGGGAAGGCCAAATGCGCCCGGGGAACCGAGAGAGACAGAATAGGGTCGCGGAACGTTCGGACGATCTGCCGGCCAAGAAAGATGCAGTTGGGGAAGTAGAGGAAGAGCAGCAGAGGAGAAAATGGAAATAAAAATGAGGCCGAAATTACAGAGCCCAAAAGGGTGGATACAGCATAAGCTATGAGTTTTCGGCCCCGAGACAAGGCAGCAGCAAAAATTTTGATCTTGGGATCTGATTTTTTTGCCCGGTGTCTCCTTGGGGGGCGGTGGTCGCCTTTTCACGCTGTGCTCTTTTCAGCCAAACCATAAATGGTGATTGTTGGGGGAGACACAGCGGTTATCGCAGTCGTATTTTTTTTCGCAATACGTCGTACTCGTATTTGCTAAGCTGCGATGCTCCCTGACTGGGATGGAGGGGTCGGGTCTGGCTCTGGCGTATTGCGGGGCATAATGACGTTGACGAGCGCCCAGCGTCAGGCAGTAAGCTGCACGTGTGTGTAAGCAGGCGCTGCTAGGTCACAAAGAACCAGTCAAGCGTTTCGGAGGCCGACCTGCGAGATAATACGGGCTGCTGATAGCGCTGTACTCGCTAGTCGTAGCTGGTCCATAGCAGTAATGAGACTGCGTCGGTGCACAGCTGAGGCGCTAAACAGCGAAAGGTGCCACAACTGTTGGGGACACAGAAGGCCCCGATGCTCCGATGGTGGCAGCGACGACGTATTGGCAGCCATAGCTACTGTTGCCGCCTGTGTCATACCTTCCATCCACATGGGGAAGTGGGTGCCTAGCTGGCGGAAACCGCGGGCAGGGCGGTAGCAATGGTTTATGACGCAAAGTAGGGGTGCACAAATTCTGGGAACTCACGGCGAGTATGTATGCATTGGATAGGAACCTTGCGCCGTCGCCGCATTCCTGTGGCGTCAGCCTGTGGCTGTTGAGTGGTTATGGCATTCCTGGGAAGACATGGGGTTTATATCCTCGATGCTGTATTAGTTTAT
Source organism: Graphilbum fragrans (assembly GCA_001513895.1). Taxonomy (NCBI): domain Eukaryota; kingdom Fungi; phylum Ascomycota; class Sordariomycetes; order Ophiostomatales; family Ophiostomataceae; genus Graphilbum; species Graphilbum fragrans. Next base: position 281,262 of record LLKO01000009.1, read on the forward strand.
GCAGTACTCCGCAGTCACAGAACGAGGTATTTTCCCTTACGTTTTCCCGACGTGGCCACCCTTGTTTTCTTTGGTGCCTCTTACGCGGCGTATTGCAACAATCGTCTTTCTGCAACGGAACGGGCGCCACTGGGCCGGACCAGCCTCGAGAGAGCCTTGTGCGTTTTAGACCTCTCCATTCTCACCAGGGTAACGTGGCTACATGCCACAAATGCTTTGGGGTACATGCCGATTGCTATAAAGAGCAATTTGCGAGTCGGGGATACTGAAATGGAGGAGGACGTGCAAAATGAACTGAAATATTGAATCGTGGGCCACCTCAGCATTCTCCAGGATCAGTTGCATCATGTGAGCCTCGGCCGACAGCCGCACCATATTGCTATTCACCACTTCGAGTGGTTTGGCGTCGGGGTGGGAATGGATCTTCTCGCCTTTCCCAGAATCTATGTGTCACGACAAGACCGGGGGTCACCTACCACGACCCAAGAGCTATGCGATTCATTGCACCTCTGTATATTGTAGACCGACAAGGGTCTATCTGGCAATTGGATCGCCTATGTACAAGTAAAGTAGTCGTAGACCACGATCTGGCTCGTGGGGCAGAGCAATACGGGGACGATATACGAAGTTAAACGACATGAAATTTGTGGAGAGGACAGCGTGGGCAAACAGTGACATTCTCGTGCTCGTCCACTGGGGCTACAGTTATGTGTACTAACGACTACGAGTGCGAGTGTGTGAGGAAGTGGAAGATGCCATGGAGCGGAAGTGTGTATGTAAAAAAACCAAGGCATTGCTCAGTGAGGCAGATGCCATCCCAACCTAGCGACCCACCCGCCCTGCGTTTGCTGGTGAGATTAGGGCAGTTTGCGGGCGCTGGGTTGCTGGCCAAGATTTCTGTAGCCCGCCAATTCTGGGCTGTGGTGCTGTTATCGGCGTCACCAGCCTATGAGCTATCGTTCCAACGAGGAGCAACGTAATGGTGGACGCGTAAAAGGAACTATTGTACACGCACTATTTGCACGGCTCATGCCATGTCGCATCAACGAACAAACGGCCAGAGGCCGACAAGCCACAGTCACCAGAGTGCCACTAAACGCAAAAGTCTTGGCATCAAACCCTGGCACAAACCACTTCGAGTAGGCCGGATCAGCGCCCCCCTGTTCCCACAGATAATAGAGCGAACAGGACAGCATGAGGGAAGAGGAGACAGGGAGGACAGACCGGACAGGAATGGAGAGGAGGCCAGGGAAATGCTCCATTAGCGAAACAGGATAACGGCGGCCGTGGTCGTGTGACATGTAGCCAAAAGGGCAGCGCACGAGACGGTGTTCGGCGGCTGTTTCAACAGTGCCTGTTTGCTTGTTCCCATCGCTATTGCCACCTGTGCCTGGCCCCTGGTCGCATTCTTTGGGCGTGCTAGGCTAGGCTACGAGTACATACGTCCACGACTAAACTACCCGTTCCCCGGTACGACAAACGTATGGTGAGCGACGGCCTGTTATCTTCTGTGCTGATGCCAGCGGTCGCTCTTGCTAGAAATGGACAGTCATTAAATAGAAAAATGAATAGCGGGGGGGGAAAGGGGGTGTGTGCGTCGTGTGCCACGAGTTCGACGCCCTAGCAGCTGCTTTGTTCCAGGCCTGGAGTCAAGGTTCGAGTCGTCGTCGGCGCTGAAGGAGTTTGTCCGGTCGTAGCATGCAATGCGTGGCCTCGTAGTGGGAGTGCGCTGCTCCATACATCGAGTGTGTACAGAGTACTCCGTAGTTATGTGTAAGATTGCGATTTGTGGGCTGTCTGTCGCTTCTTCCCTTCTTGATTGTCTTACTCTGAAACAAGGCCGGAAGAGGCAGGGATGCAGATACAGTAAAGGAAGCAGCAGCCCTAGACGAGGAAGGAAGCCAGAAGCAGCATAACGAGCCTATTCTACAGCGAGTATCGTGGCCTTTGTTTCTGCTCTACTATCCATATTCTTAGGTCTCTTCATATATGCACATTGGCATCCTCGTCTTCTCCTCCAACTCCCTGCTCTTGGCTTGGTCCACGTTCCTCGCCAGGCTGTCCAGCCACGACAGCCCTGCATCGTCTACGTGCCCATGATCTAGGCCATCGGTTGCCACAAAGCTGCCAGACGCCTCATACCTGGGTTGGCAGCTCTCCGACCATTCTTTTTCTGTTTGGGGGGGGACGGCGGCCTCGTCCAATTTTCACGCGCCACTTTGACAGACGACAGACGACCAACTACGACACTGTCTTACGGACCCTGACCCCGCTGGTAACGGTGCTGTTCCGCAACGGGCACCAAGCTTCGCAGCCCCCTCTCTCCACCTTCGTCAGAGACGCCATTACCACCAGCTTCTAGACCCCTTTCTCGCCGTCCGCTACTCTGCGTGTATTCTTAACGCGAGCGCCTCGCTGCTGCTCCCCTCGATCGGCGACTCTGATCCTGCTCGTGTCTGCGCTCGTGTTCTCGTGGATCCTAGTCTTGGCTGCTCGTTTTCGTTGTTCCTCGGCCACAGCTCCCCCACCTGGTCCCTTTTTTTAGCCGTCTTGCGAGTGACATTGATCCTGTCCCGCATTCACTCAGCCCCGTTGGGTTGGCAACCCCATCTATCTCGCCTTCTCGCCTTCTCGCTTGTGCTCTCAGCTCTCAGCTTCACGTCTGTCTCGATGCCGCTCTGGCTCGAGCCTGCTCGCGGTGCCTTAAATTAAAGCGGCGGCGCAGCTCTGCCGCAACTCCTCTTTCTCTCAGCCCGCCCTTTATCATATATCCCTCTCCTGGCCATACGGACCTCTTCCACCAACCTCGCAGTCCTCCTCTTCTCGTTGTTTTCCGACATCCACCACCCAGCTCACACGATGGATGCCCATTCTCGCAAAGGCCGCCTTATGGGCAAGCTGTTCGGCAGCAAGGAGCGCAAGACGTCCAACGAAGTCCGCGAATCCAATGGCGACGACATTGATGCCTTTCTCCACGGCCCTTCGCACCCCTCGACCTCCTTCCCTGCAGCAGTGCCTTCTCCGCCGTCGAATTATGCGGCTACCTCTCCCTCGGACACTTTTCAGGTGGCCCATGCCGCGCCGCCCCCGCTAGCTAAACTGGACACGCGATCAATATCCCGATATCCCTATGCGCACCCAGTCGCAACGAGCAATGCCTCACAACAGAGCCTCATTGCCAGCCAACGCTCCCGCAGTCCCACGGGTAGCCATACATCGTCTTCCATACGGCCGCCACACCGGTCTCGGAAGGGCCTGGTGGTCCACTTTGCTGAAACTTACCCTGAGATCATCGGCGAAGGCGGCGACGAGTCCGAAATACCAACGGTAGAAGTTAGCAAGAGACGAAATGCTCGTCTTATGAACCACCCTCGCCCAGTCCCCCCCCACCTGAATCTAGCACTTCGGCCGCCGTCTGACAACACCCCACGATCCATGCCACTGCGCTCGCCACAGCCGCCGATGCGACCCCCATCAGAGGGAAATGACGACGACGACGACTTTGTGCCCCGGCCGCCACGCCGAACCCAAACAGGCTATTCCACGATCTCCGGCCCAGACTCGCCTGTGGAAGTGAGGATCCCCTCGCTACCAAGCACTCCAGGTGATGAGACAGGTGCTCCCCGCCCGCCAGTGTCTCCCATGGAAAAGCCAGACGACTTTCGCGATGTGGCATTGAACGACGAGCAAAGGGCATTCTTCGAGGCACACAACACAGGGACTCGCGAACCAGGCAGTCTTGCTTCTCCCATTGATCTCCGCGGCGGTCTCAGCCCTCCATCCAGCCCCGAGGTCGAGGAAAAGCGGCCGCCATCCCTAGGAGGCGCCCACTCTCCTCTGGGTGCGCGGTCCCCGCTTGGGAGCAGGTCGCCTCTTGGAGGGCGCTCACCTCTTGAAGGGCAATCGCCTGTGCAGGCGAGGCAAACACCACCGATTCCACCTCCGCTTCCACCCAAACGGCACCCCGACCGTGCCCTTCCGCCACTGGACCCCGAATACTCTCCGGCTGCTTCGCTGGCAAGTCTAGCAACAGCTGGGTCGCCCGAAAAGCCACCACTTGGGACGCGGCAGAGACAACTCGCCGAAGGGGAGCACCATGCAGGAGGAGCGACGTCGCCGACAGCCTCCCTGCATCGTGCGTACAGTGCGTTCCGAAACAACGCCGGAGGCCGTCTCGGCAACAGAGATCGCGACGACGGCCACAATACCTCACCGAAGCAGGCGAAATCCCTACACGATGTGGTACAGGCGGTGGCTCAGGATTCTCTAGTTCTCTTTGTGTCTCGGATGCGGCATATGTTTGAGCTGTTCCGATTGCACTCTGAGACAGTGCGGCCTCTTTCCACGAGCGCAGTCGACGACTTGGCCCGGGCGGCGATGTGGTGGTTCATCATCGGCCGCATGGCTCTGGAGACGGTGATCCGAGAGCGCCTCTTGGCCGGTGCGGCCGCCAGCTCCACCAATGCCCGTGGCAACGACTTTGCTATGCAGCAGGCGTACGCTGACGTGGCGAAGGCGTACTGGCTGGTGGACGACATTTTGCCAGAGATGCTCGCGACAAGGCAAAGTCCCGTCGACTACCAAGTGGAAGAGTGTCGCCAAGCGGTGCTCTCGAATCTCCGCAAGTTGTGCGTGTCCCTGCAGAAGAACGATATGCTGCCGCCCGAGGATGCGCTGCTCCCACAAACCATAGACAAGATGATCTGGGCCACGTACCCGCAAGTGAATGCTGACATTACGGCCCTGCTCTGGGGCCAGTGGACTTCAAGCTTTGCGGCCTCGGGTCCCGTTGTGCAGCCGGTGGCCATTGTGGACCTGTTTCCTCTGTCGGATACTGCGCAGGATTATGTTTTCAGCCGTGTGTGGGCTGATGTGTTCTTGATGGAGCAAGGCCGCGACTCGGGTGCACCAGGCCAGCGATACCGCTTCCCTAGCTTGATCAGCGTGGTTCGGCCGCAGACATCGGCGGCCCTCGAGCTGATCGTTGCGAGCCAGAACGGAGGGGTCCAGCTCCGGATACGGAGCAAGAAAAACGACGGCCCTACGTGGGACGACGTGCGGTGGCGGTCGGATATGTCTGCGCTGGAAATACGGATGCCGCGCGGCTTTCTCCTGGTGCTGCAGCTGTCCAAACAAGACTATGGCCTTCTTTGGAGCATGTACGATTTCGGCGCCAAGGTGCATAGCCAGCTGTACCCACGATCGGGCGAAGTTCCGGTGTTCAGCACGACGCTGAAAGCGTTCCAATACTTTGAAAGCGGGCCCCCCACAGGGACGTTTCCCAAGGAAGCGGTGCCGGAGTGCGAGGTTGTGCTGTTTGAGAAGATGCAGCGCGAAGGCACGGCAACTGGCCCACGCACGTTCCATCGAGGATTCCGGCTGGCAGTTGTTTCGAGCCCGCGCACACGCACACTGTACGGAATGTCGCACTCGTACTTGCCAGAGACGCCAGTACATTTTAGTTTTCTGCGCGGGGACCACGGCGACCCTGCTCTTCTGCTGCGGTTTGAGAACGTGCGGTCGAAAGGGAGCATGGTGCTCTCGTTTGCTGGCAGCGATGAGCGGGCGAGACTTCAGAGCTTGCTGGCAGGAACGGCAGTGCACCGCGACGAGCGTGTTGTTGTCGAAGCGCCGGTGGATTCGTACCAGGTGCGGATTGGCAGAAGCTCGACACGACCCGAAGGGGGCAGCCGAAACACGGAGATTTTCCAAAAGCTGGGATTCAAGCGGCTGCGCGTGATCAACTACGACGCCGAAGGGGACGATAACCCGGCGCCTACTGTCCTTGCGGAGAAACTGCGGATTGTGACCGAGTTTGGCGACTGCACGGTGACGGACCGCGTCAATGTGGCGCCCGGGGAGCTGAAAATTCGGCTGGATGTGCGCGAGAGCCTCAGCCTGACGATTCTGCGGCAGCCGCAAACGGACGTGTCCGTGGCAGTATCAGAGGTGCAAGTGCCCCGGGATATGGCGCCGGAGCTAGCGGACGGGCTGCGGGCACTGCAGACAGCGTGGACGTGCCGGACATGGCGGTTCTCGAAGCTGTCGGATCTGCACGCAGTGGAAGCAGCGCTGACAGGGTTCACGGTGGCGTTTGATGGAGTGGCGACGTCATTTGCATTTGCACGGCGGCGGACGGTGGTGTCGATGCATAAGAAGTGGGAGGCGAAGGCGACGCGGGTGCAGGCTGTGGTGCACGGACAGACGAAGGCGACGCAGTTGCTGGTGTTCTTCCAGGACTTCCACTACGGGCAGTGCGTGAGCTTTGCGCTGAAGGGGACGGACGTGTTTGAGGCGTTTGGGCGGGGCAGCAAGGCGGGGGTGAAGATTGAAGACGCCAAGTTTCCGATGCCACGGGTGCGGGTGCGGGAAGGCGAGTCGGGGAGTGGGAAGAACAGCGGGACGGAGTACGACGAGGAGGCGTTTGTGTGTCTCGACATGCCGGATTTGCCAGGGGAGCACGACGACATTTCGATTGTGTTTGAAAGCGAAGCAGGTAGGTGGAGGGTGGCATTCCGTTTCGGGGGCATGTGACAATGGCTAACAGGATGTGTGCAGAGAGAGATCGGTTTGCGTCGTGCTTGCCAGCGGCGGTTCGGGGATCACGGATGGCCAAGATGTTCTGAAGACGGCGTGGCTGGGATCTCTGCGGATGATGTACAGCGTGATGAGTGAAATGTATAACGAGGAGCCGGGTGTATAAATGGTTGGGCGTCAGCGAGCTGGGTCATTTGGGCTACAGTGGTCTGCTATGGCGTCTATGGCCTGTTATAGCTTGTTATGGTCTGCCACGAGCGTTCATGGTCTTGTACGGTCTTGCATTTGTATAGCGTAGATACCCTCCGACGATGAGGCATTTGGATAGAAAACGACAGGATAGGCAAGACTGCGGCATTGTTCATGCGGCGGGCATTACGGATCGCAGTAAGGACTGTGGAGGGTAGTCGTATGTGGTATTGTATTTCTCGTATCTCATCAGGTCATTCAGTCTCCTGCTCTTTCGCTCTTTCGCTCTTTCGTGCGTCTGTCTTTCTCTTGTCCCTCAACCATCACTTGGCCTCCTTCTCCAGCAAGGCCTGGTCCAGCATGGCCTGGATCTGCTGTCGCACATGGGGGTCGACTGCCTGGCCGTCGAGCAGACCCAGGATCGACGACGTGACGGAGGTGGCACTGGCGGCGAGGCCACCGTCGGACACGTCGTCCATGTCGCTGTCAGGTTCGGCCTTGACGGTGGCGCGGGTCTGCAGCTGTCGGTGAGGCGGCGACGGGAACGATGGGCGAGGGGGGTCTCCGCGGCCGGCGCCGTCACCGCTGGCGGCCGTCGACGCCGACGCAAATGACGCGAAGGAGGTGGCCGCTGTCGTCTGGCCGCTGCGTGCTCGCGAGGAAGACTGGGAAGACTGGGACGACGGCATCTGGGACATTTGCGACATTTGCGACATTTGCGACATTTGCGACATTTGCGACATTTGCGACATTTGCGACATCTGCGACGACGGCAGCGACGGCACCGGCACCAAGCCGCCCTCGACGGCCTCGGCGTACTCCTGCGACGCGATCAGCAGGCGTCCGCGCCGGGGCCGCGTGCGAACGGGGGCTTCGGTGAGGAAGGCGGCCGCGGCGGCCGACGCGGAGGCAGCCGTTGGCGGCAGCCCCTGGGCGCGGCGGCTCTCGCGCTCGCTGTGGTCGGCGAGGGCGACGGCGGCGCGCTCCATGTCGCTGTCAAAGCCGTCGTCGCTGTAGCTGGGGGAGAGGCGCGGCGGTGGGGGGGGTTGCTGCGGCGGGGGTGGCTGCGGCGGCAGAAGCGCGTGTCTTCTGTCTGCGGCTCCGTTTGCTGCACTGCCCGCAAAGTACTCTGTGATGCGGCGGTCCTCCTGGCGACGGCCGTGCGGGCGGCGGCCCTCTTCGAGGAGCGCGCGACGGGCCTGCCGGTGCATGGCGGCGTCCCTGGACGGCGACGGAGGGGGACCGCCGTCGCCTTCGTCGTCGTCATAGCCCATGTCTGTGTCCATGTCCGTGTCCATGCCCGTGTCCAGGCCCGTGTCCATACCCAAGTGCCAGTCCCCTGACATGGACGGGGGCCGGCGGCTGGGCGGCGACGCCGCGGCCGGCGAGGTGTGGGCCAAGAGGCTGGGGAGATGGCTGGTACGGGCCAAGAGATCTGCCATCAGGTCCTGGGGCGCAGGGACAGCGGCGGCGGCAGGTGGAGGCGGGGGCGGATGCTGCGGCGGAAGAGCGAATCGCGGAGGCGGCGGGAGCGGCCGCTGCTGGCGCAACAGCGGAGGAGCAGAGTGGGGTGCCAGCGGCCCGGGCAGCCCCGGATAAGGCGGCGGAGGCGTGGTGCGGCGGCCGATGGAGGTGCGAAAGGTCGACGGGGCACGGGGACGCGGTCCGAAGCCGACACCCTCGGCCGCGTCGGCGCCGCCTGGGCCGGCATCCGCGCCGCCGCTGCCCGCCGACGCGCGCGCCGCGTCTTCCCACAGGAAGAACTTGCACTGGCGGCGGCGCTCCTGCGGACAGGTGTAGAACCAGCGGCCCCTGTTGCGTCCGGGCTTTTTGACTTCGCGCAGGACGCCCGGCCGGCGCGGGGTGCAGTCGCCTGTCGCCTTGCCGTGAGCGGGGGGACGCAGAAAAGGCAGAGGAGAAACACATACACAGCCACTGCCCGTTCTGGTGGACGCCGTGGGTGCCGCGGCCCGAGCTGGGCGAGGCGTTGGGGGCGTGGAGAGCGGGCGAGGCGATCGCGGTGATCGCGGCGTGCGCCGAGGCCGGCGTGCGCGACGAGTGCAGGCCGGGGCGGCGAGGGGTGCGGGGCGTGCGGGGCGTGCGGGGCGTGCGCGGCGGCATCGTCGCGGCGTGGGTGGTGTGTCGGGGGTCGGGGTGAGGCGATGGAGCGAGCACACGCGTCACAAGTGAGGTGGTGAAGTGGGCTACGACGGCCTGATATGGGGATGTACGAGTCGTAGCTGCCACAGGTATTCGTAAGTGGGGTTAGCGCTGGGCCTAGCGAGAGGCCTGAGGCAGTAGGCGCCGGCACGCTGCAGCTAGCCTGCCAGCAGCACGCGAATCATGGAGAGCCGCATGAAACAGGGTATCATTCTACATGACTACTGCGCGCTCCGTACTCCGCACACTGCTCCGTACATTCTCGCCGTCTACACCTGCACCGCACTACACCTCGTAGTAGTAGTCGTCGTCCAGGCCGTCGCGGCTCGGCACTGCCCCGGCGCCCGGCGGCGGCCCGGCATAGACGGCCTCGAGACGCACGTTGAGCAGGCGGATCTTCATGCTGTAGTCGCTGACCAGCGAGACCAGCTTGTTGGTTTCCGCCGTGATCGGCGCCTGGTTCAGCAGCATCAGCAGCCCGTCCAGCCACTCCGACGCCAGCGAGTGGTTCGGCGGGTGCAGCGTGAGGATCGCGCGCTCCTGCGAGGTGGCCGCGGCGGCGTCGGGTCCTCCCGCCTCGCCGTCGGCCCGTGCGGCGTCGGCGCTGTCGTAGGCGAAAATGGTGATTTTCGTGGTCGTCGACCGCGGCGTGCTGCCGGCTCCGAGGCCGGCGCCGGCGCCGCCCAGTTTCAGCGTCGACGCCGCGCCGCCGCTCATCTCGCTGGCGCCGTCCTCGTTGCTCGCCGACACGTTCGACACCACCGAGCTGATGGTGCTCAGGTCGACCTTGTCCGTCAACACGTCCAGCCCCGGCTCCGGCGGCCCCGTCTGCTCCGCAAAATCCGCATAGTGCAGGTACCGCCGGTTGTGCGACAGCTTGGCAAACCGCCACGCCTTGGGCTCGTACAGCCGCCGCTTCGCCGGCGCTCCGGGGGCGCCCGCATAGGCCGTGCCCGGCGTCGCCGCCAGCCCGCCGCCGCTCACCGACGCCTCGCGGTCCCGCCGCGGCATCGGCCGCGAAAACCACGACCCCTGCAGCAGGCAGCGGATGCGCTGCTCCTTGACAAACTGCAGCGCCTCCAGCCGCAGCTCGTCGCGCACCTGGTACAGGTGCGCGCCCCACTGCTCCTCAAACGACAGCTCCAGCAGCCCCATCTGCAGCTCGCGCAGCCGGCCGCAGTCCAGCTCCTGCAGCTCCTCCTCCACCTCGGCCACGTCCTTGGTGCGCCCGGCCTGGCCCACCACCTGCTCCACCAGAATCCGCACCAGCTCCGCCACCTTTTCAAAGTCGTCGCGCCCGGCCCCCGTCGCCTTCCACAGCCGCACAAACGCCTGCAGCCCGCCCGTGTGCAGCCGCGACCACTGCAGCAGCAGCGGCCGGAAGATCCGGTCCGCGTCCTTGGTCGCCACCCCGGCCCCGTCCAGGCTCTGGTAGTAGCCCTGCAGCCCCTTGCTGAGGTCCTCCATGTCCGACCCGTCCACCTCAAAGTGCTCGTACAGCGTCGTCGTCACCGCCAGGCTGGCCCGCGCCACCGGACACCGCGCCGCGAGCGGCCGCGACGCCTGCTCCAGCAGCAGCTTCTGGAACCCGTCTTCGTTCTTGCGCACGTAGTCCGTCAGGTCCATCATCCCCAGGAACCCGCACGCCTCGAACTCGCCCGCCGGGCTCTCCGTCTCGAACCCCAGCCGCCGCCATTTCTCTGGGTTGTGCCGCCGGCTGCCTTTGCGCCCGACGTCCACCTCTGCGGCGGCGGCGGCTGTCGCCGACTGTGCGGTCGTGGCGCCCCCCCCGTTCGCCGTCCGGTCCGGCGCGCTGGCCAGGTGCAGCCCCTTGAGCGCGCGCCGGTGCTCCGGCCGCTCGAGGTCGATGCGCATGTCCTTCCACTTGCGGAGCAGCACCTTGGTCAGCGACTGGAACTCGAGCAGCGGGTGCGCCAGGTCCTGCAGCGCCGAGCTCTGCATCAGGTGATACACCGCCTTGATCAGCCCCAGGTCCTGCAGCCGCTTGATGAGCTTCGACCAGTCCTCGCCCGCCGACGCCGCGCCTGCGCTGCCGCTGCCGCTGCCGCTGCCGTTGCCGCTGCTGGCGGGTGCGGCCGCCGCGCCTCCGTGGCCGCTGGCCAGCCCGCCGGCCGGGTCGTTCGACAGCGCGTCCCGGATCAGCGCGTTCACCAGCATCAGCGCGTTCGCACACAGCGCGTGGTCCGCCGACTGCAGCTGCTGGATCACCAGCTCAAAGAACTGCGGGTACACCGCGACGGCGGGCTTGAGCGCCCGGAAGCCAAAGTTGGCCGGCGGCATGCTGCGGAGCACGGGCGGGCTGGCGCCGAGGCCGAGGTGGGCCGCCCCCCCGACGCGAGCACTGTCCGCCGCCCCCCGCGCCGCCGACTGCCCGTGGCTCACGAGCGCCACCAGGATGCTCATGGCGCCGCGCAGAATGTTGACCAGCGGGTTCGTCACGATCAGCTCCACGACGCGCTCCACCAGATGGCCCGCCGACGCGCCCTCGAAAATGTCCCAGCCCATGTCCACCTCCAGCAGCCGGCTCAGCGACTGCAGCGAGTACGCCAGCGTGTTGCCGCCCGTCGCCAGGATCAGCCGCCGCAGCACAATCAGCCCGCCCGACGAGATGAACACGTCCGCAAACGCCGGGTCGTTGATCGACGACTGCAGCTTGAACACCGCCATCTTGCGCGCCGCGTCCTCGTCGCTCGACAGCCGCGCCAGCAGCGCGGGGATGTCCGCCTGGTCCATGGCGGCGGCGGCACGGATGGGCGACGTTGGGCCCGGGAATGTCGACGTCGAGGAGGCCGACGTCGAAAAGAGACAACTCGTCAGGGGTACGCGCGCACTCGAGTGTCTCGGTGACCACGCTCTCTGTCGTCGGTCGTCGGTCGTCGGTCTTCGGTGTCTGTCGTCTGTTGCTGGCGTCTGGCGGTCCGGTAAAACGGCCAGCTCCTATGTTTCCAGAGTCCCGGCCCGTCCAGAGTACAGATGGACAGAAAACATTTAGGGGAGGTCGGCCATGATGCACGGACCCTCCCATGTGCGGACCGAAAAGTGGGACCGCAGACAGGTCTAGTCAAATCAAATAATTATCGCGTCTTGAAGGAGGCCCTAACTTCGAACGCTCACTTATCCATTGGGGGCGTTCGAATTTATGCAGACGTGGTGCGAACCTGTCCCGCCCCCGAGTTTTCGAGGACCACCGCCGTACACTCCTCCCACTCACCTGGACGCGAAGGGATAAACCCAGCGATTGCCTCGTGCCCATCTGCATCTAGACTCAGAACCAAGTCTGCCCTAGTGTTTCGTCTTCCTTTTAGCACCGTGGACCTGTATGAGACATGGCCCATGGACCACTTGTTGGCTAGAGCCTATGCCTCGGATTTCCAGCTGGGGCGGCTGCTGTTTTCCTGGCTCCTCGTCTGCCGCTTGATCCAGTATCCTCTCCGCGGTCGAGGTCGATACCCTTGGATTCATTCCTCTCGCGTACCACGATACCAGTCCCTCCAATACTAAACACCTACGAGAAGGAGGGATGCCAGCACGTTGCCATGGAGTTTCTTGAGGGGGGGACCGTTCGCCTGCAAGGAGCTTAACAGGTAGCAACTCGAACAGCTGCGTGATAACACTCCTCGTCTCATCGGGACATGTACGCGGCCATGCATCGGACGGGCCACAAGATCGTGGTCAGCCATGGGGCTCTTGGATACAGTAGGATGGTTCGTGATGGTCATAGCACCGCCATCCTCGACTGGGAATACGCCGGATGGTATCCCGAGCACTAGGGCTTTTGCAAGTCCCTCCAGTTCTTGGAGGGACTGGCGAGCACGACCAGTTCGGCAAGAAGGCGTTTGGCAAACCATATCTGAACGAGCTTTACACGGACACACGGGTCGCCCGAGAGATCAAGCACGGTGGGTGGCAGGAGAACACCGTACATCAACACGGACGGACGTAGTGCGCATCTTGGATATATCGTTCGGCTGGGAAGTGCGTGATATATGGTATTGCCGTTTGGGTGGGAATTGCCCGCCTTATGACTATGGACGATGCAAGACCCGGTTGCCCAAGAGATACAAGGCTCGAGTTGAAAGGACCGGGTGCCCATCAGTTGGTTGGCATTGACGTAAGTTGGCTGTGCTATTCGCTGGACTCTGCCACCCATCGAAAGCCACAGATTATGACAAACAGGGTCACTGTCACAGTCGTCCTGTGGCCAACCGTAATACGAGTAGACGCTAGTACGTACATGATATCCCAACCCCACTCGCAACGCCCAACCATAGCGGCTTACCTCCACAGCGTCTGACCTCCCGTCCCTTCGCCTCGGAAATGCTGCGTTGCTGCTTCACTGGTTCGCTGGCAGGCTGCGCCTGACGGGCTAGGTTGCCAAAGCACAGCTGCTTATTGGGTCCCTCTTTTTTCTCCCTTTTTTCCCCCTCCTGTTTCCCCATGCGGCGCTTCGCTTCCCCGGATCTGGACCACAGAGCTCCGGTGAGCTGTACGAGTACATGCTGTGGCAAATGTGCCCCGTTCTTGCATCTCCGCTGGCGATGCGCCCAAAAGACACAGACGGCTGAGGAACGCGGTATAATAACAGCGCCCTCCTCGATCGCCGATGGGTGCCCTTCTTTCCTCGGCTGCATCGATCCTCTCTCTTCACAGCATCGCCATGGACTCCACGGACGAGTTTAGTCCGTATCGCTCGGACGGAAAGCTGGTGAGCCATGCCCCTGCCGCCCACTTCATGGCCCGTCTGGAATGCGGGGATGCGGCTGACTTGTTTCTTGCGTCCCGCAGTATGGCTTCGTCTGTGTGGTCACCGGAGCCTCTTATGCCATCGGACACGCCATCGTTCTGGAGCTCGCGGGTGAGTGCGTTCCGTGAGGGTTTTTGTCGCGCACTAACACTAGAACAGCCCACGGCGCGGCGTCCATTTACGGTGCGTACCAACCCGGCACCCCCGCGCAACGTGAACGCCGGCACACTAACACCAGCAGCGTGCGACCCGGCCGGCCCTGAGGACCAGGCCTTTGTGCGCCTCGTCGCCCGGGTGGCCGCCACGCACCCCAAGACCCAGGTCATCTGCCACCCCTTCCAAGTGTCCCAGGAGGACGAGACCCTGCTGCTGATCGACGAGGTGCTCAACGCCTTTGGCCGCCTCGACGTCTGGGTGTGTGCCCAGCCGCCGCCGGCTGTTCGTCCGCCTGCGGGTGCGTCTTCGGGCGCGGCTCCGGGCTCGGCGCCGATGGCCACTGCCGGCTCGGCGGCCGCGCTGCTGGCCAACACCACGCCGGCCCATCTGCAAGAGTGCTTCGAAGCCCACGCCCTGGCCCCGTTCTATGCCCTCAAATACGCCCCGCCGGCCATGGCCAAGCTCGCGCTGCTGCCCCACGGCGCTGCCGGTGGCCCCCCCTACTCGCCGTATCCCAACGCCGTGCCCAAGCGCCAGGTCTACGGCAGCATCATCGTCGTCGGCAGCATCGCCACACCGCCCGCCGGCGCCAGCCCCGGCTACACCATGGCCGCCCATGCCGCCCTCGGCGTGGTGCGAGCGGGCGTGCCGCTGCTCCGCGATTCCGGCGTGCGCATCAACCACTTGTCCATCGGCCACATCGATCCCACCGCCGCGGGACCGGCCCGGCCGGGCGACAGCGCCGCCGCCGAGCGGCTGGGGCGCCCGCAGGAGGTCGCCCGCGTCGCTGGGTTCCTGGCCAGCGGATTCTCGTCGTACATGACCGGGGCGAATCTGGTGGTGGACGGGGGCGCCTCGTGAGTGCTTGGGCTGTATGTATGCGGACACAGCGTGCCTGGCTAACGCAATCCAGGGCCATGAATCCCGCCGTCCTGCCGATGTAAAGCGGGCATCCCAGACGATCGGCGAGCAAACAAGCCAGGTGGCGACCTAGGCGGGCGGACGCTTAAAAACGGCGCAAGGAGGGCGGTGGGACAGCGCTGATAAGGCCGTTTGAGCTCGCTGGGGCCTATCAGCGAGGCGGGGCTCCCTGTGAATCTTTGTCTGCCAGCTAGCTCTCATCTCAGCTGGGCCGAGGAATGTCCTAATTGCACAACACAAAAACACGGAGCACGAGTGACTGGCCAGCCTGGCGTTCTTTTGTAAACTTTTTTCGCGGTATTCTGCTCGTGACCACGCCCGCTGCTGACGGCCTCTTGCCCGATTGACCGCAACGCTCGAGAATCTGAGAGCTACTGAGAGCTACACGGCGTACGGCGTACCCTGGAGCTGTCTTGGCCTTCCTTGTCCAGCTCGCCCGCCATGTTCGACACCTTCTCTTCGTCCAACCCGGCCCAGGTCGAGGACACCTGCCGCCAGTTTGGCCTCACCGTCGACGAGTTCCGCGACCTGCAGCGCCACTGCACGGCGGCCGCTGCTTCGGCCTACTGCCCCTACAGCCAATTTCCCGTCGGCGCGGCCCTGCTCACCCGCTACGGCGTCGACCAAGGCCCCGGCGGCAGCGCCAAGTTCATTCTCGGCGCCAACATCGAAAATGCCTCCTACCCCGTCGGCACCTGTGCCGAGCGCGTCGCTCTCGGCACCGCCGTCTTCGACGGCCACCGCGAGTTCAAGGCCCTGGCCGTGTTGGCTGCGAACAGTCCTGCTAGCATGCCTCCCTGTTCTCCATGCGGCATGTGCCGGCAGTAGTAGGTCCCTCTCGTGTTCTCTCGCCCCTGCGTCTCTCTTCGTTTACCCCGCCCTCTCCCCGTGCTCACATCCCAGCATCCGCGAGTTCTGCTCCGTGGACATGCCCATTCTCATGTTCACCAAGGGCGGTGCCTACTCGGCCGTCAAACTGCAGGATGTAAGTCCTATTCGCCTTTCTCGGGTGCGCATCCCTGACTGACCATGGCAGCTGCTCCCGCTCTCTTTCGGCCCAGAGGCTCTGGGCGTGCCCCAGGCCACAGCCGCACAGCCTTGACAGGGCTGCCATGGCCCACGCCCAGCCAATGGCGTCGTTTTATGGGAAACAGGAGACCTCACTCTGTGCATGTCAAGAGCTCATCATATGCCCCGAGATAGAAAACTAAAGCTTCGCGACAATATACAGCTTTACTTGGCCATTGCCGTGTGTCATTACCGAAGCCGGTTAAAAGCCTAGCTAGGTTCCCCGGTTAAATATAGCATTGGCAGGTGTGCACGGTGTCCGGACCCCTGGAGCAGAGACGCTCACTTCCATATGCGTAGATCACATGAAACCCTGGAGAGGCCTCGCTGTGCAGCGGCTGCTTCTCGCCGAGCTCCAAAGCAACCCTCTTACCTAATCTCCCACGGGGCCTTTTCTGTTTTTGCTACCATAGCCCCGAAGGGCTCCGGCACTCGACATCGGCACTTCGTGATCGCCAGAGCGGCCAAGCATAAAAGCCGTGATCTTTCTGGCGTTCTGCGTGCAGGGTCTTTCCTGAGAGAAACATGCCCGGCTGTTGAGTGCTCTCTCCAGCCCTAGCGCATGGCTTATACAACGACAGCAGCAACAGCAAGATGAGATATTGCGGCATTGTTCTCGGCCTCGTCGCCGTCGTGGCACGGGGCGTCCTCGGCGCGGAACTGGAAGAAGTGGCCAGCTTTGGCGCCAATCCGACGTCGATCCAGATGTACATCTACGTGCCCGACAAGGTGGCTCCGAGGCCGGCCATCGTCGTTGCTGTCAGTGTCCGTTGCACGGTCCATGGCGTCCACAAGCTGACCCGTCTAGCTACACCCGTGCCTCGGTTCGGCCTCGGAGTGGTACGCCGACACCGAGCTGCCCTCGTATGCCGACAGCCAGCAGTTCATCATCGTCTACCCGCAGACCACGCGCTACAACCACTGCTGGGATGTCAACAATCCCGCCTCGCTCACACACGGCAGCGGCGGCGGCGACGCTGCCGGCATCATCAGCATGGTCGAATACACGCTGGCAAAGTACCACGGCGACCCGGCCCGCGTCTTCGTCATGGGCGGCTCCTCCGGCGCCATGATGACCAACGTCATGGCCGGCTCGTACCCGGGCGTCTTTGCCGCCGCCGCCGCCTACTCGGGCGTCCCTTTTGCCTGCTTCGCCGGGTCCACGTCGCCGCCCACGCCCTTTAGCGACAACCAGACCTGCGCCCAGGGCCAGCTGCAGCACTCGCCCGCCGAGTGGGCAGCCTTTGTGCACAACGCCTACCCGGGCTACACGGGCCGGCGGCCGCGCATGCTCGTGGCCCACGGGCTCGCCGACACGCTGGTGCTGCCGCGGTGCGGGTACGACCAGCTGGCGCAGTGGGCGGCGGTGCTCGGGGTGGTGAACACGAAGAACGTGACGGGGGACGCCGTGCCCGAGGGCCCGCAGTACGAGCAGCTGCAGTACAGCCACGGGGAGCAGCTGGTCGGCTACATGGGCCGCGGCGTCGGCCACATTGCGCCGCCGAACGTGACGGTGATGCTGGCGTTTTTTGGGCTGGACAGGGTGTGCTCGCCGGCCGTGTCGGCAGTGGGGGGGCAGGGGCAAGGACGCCAACATAGTCGACGACTCTTGGACGAGAGGAACGGGGCGTGACCCTGTGACCGTGTAGGCACGTGTTCTGGGGCACCTGGGCTGTTCGAATGAATCGGCGCGGTAGAAAAGTCTGCGGGAGGAGGTCTTTTGTTCTTGGCTCCTCTGAGATATGGATGCGTTTCTTCTACAAGCGGCTGCGATATCTACCTCTCTCAGAACACCTTCGCCACAGCTCAAAGAGTGAGAAAACAACGCCAACAATACATCACAGGCCGTACTCCCTCCAAGGGCTCAAGATCAGATGCGGCGCGAACCGGCCCATGCCCGCGTACTCTTCTTTGACATATCGTTCAGGTGATACCCTCCGCCGAGTCACATCTGCAGCTGTCAGGTGGCCCCAAAGCCGCTAATTTAGTGGCCGGTCCGGCTGGAGGGTTCGCTTGCTGGTGCGAGTATGTCCCCTGTTCTCTGGGCCTTTCAGAGTGCTTGCAGTTGCTGTTCGGAGGCAACCCTCACACGGCGGCAATGACGTAGATATTGTAGAACGGCCCGGCCAGCTGCCCACAAGCTAGCCAAAGCCCTCCGGCCAGAAGCCGACTCTGGCGACGACACGCAGTCGTACTCGCACACATCCGCAAATAGATGGCCATGCTGAAGCGGCCGGCCATGGCGATGGTTCTAGCCCAGCGCTGGATCGTTGGTGAAGAGCCCGTCTCTCCGACCGAAAGCCAGAAAGCCCACTGTGGGCCCGGTACAACAGATCGGGACAAGCATCCGCGTAGGCTATCGCCAAACGAACGGTCGCTATTGGTGCTGTGGGACAGCGTGTGGCGTTCAGGCTCAGGCACAGCAAAGGGGGCGGCGCCACGTCAGAAAGAGCAGGAGCGGCGCTAAGGAGCCCTTTGTCCTGGAATACAGAGTACTCTATTGTCTGGCACGCACTCTGCATATCCCGTACTTGCCTTTGCATTCCACTTTCTTTGTTGCGCTCTTGGTCTCGTTCCTTGGTGCTGGCCCCGTCCGCCGTTGCGTGTTCTGTGTCTTTATGCTCTCCGTGCGTGCCTATCCGCCCCCTTTCGTTCGTGCCTTTCCCCCTTTTTTCGTCGGTTTGGCCTGGGCTCGATTGGACTGCTGGGGTGAGCCATAGTCGTTGCGCAGGTGCAGTGCTTGCAAAGACAAATACATACGAGCACATAACTGTATCGCCAGCCGCTCCTTCCCATGGCAAACCATATTGCTCACCTTTATTAGACGGTCGGCCCAAAAGAGCAGGAACCGCCCACCCGCCTCCCCAGAAAGGCACAGCGCGCAATGCTCCTTCCTGCACACCCCGCCCTGGCTATTCGTAACATGTGCCTCCTCTTTTGAAGACTCTCCTCTCCACTTTTCCCACCAACGCACTTCGTTCCTCTCTCCCCTTTCCCCATCTTTCTGCCGGAGCTGCTCTGCACGCGAACCACCGCCGAGACAAGGACAAGGGCCAGCAAAGCAGCCAGCCAACCACGACGGCCACGAACCACCACAACAGCCACGGTACCTATAGCAGCCAGCCGTTACCACAACAAAGCGAGCAGGCATCGTCGTCGGCAGCAGGGGGCTGCAGGAAGCTGGAAATAAGACGAAAAGACGAAAAAGGGAACAACAACAACAACAACCACAGCCCATGTCGACGAGGTCTCGGCGTGCCAGAGTGCTGCATCCAGCCAAGTGAGCTGTGGAGGCGGTTGTCTGCTGCCTCACCCCCTTTTCACCCTTTCGCCTTCGTTGGCTGTCTCAGCTGCGTCTGCGTTTTCACGTCCCGCAGCGCACTCGCATCCCTTTTACTCCTGTCGGCGGCCTGCCTCTTCAATGCGGCTCCCTCCTCGCCAGCTTCCAGCTTTGGATCTCTAGCTGTGTCGTTTGGCTTGCTCTACGAGAACAGCTACATCCTCCACGACCAGCTGACCCGCCCACGTTCCACGGGCCTCTGCTGCAATCCTATGCAGGTCTCAACGGACCCAGGCGTGTCCCCTGTTCGCTGGTAAGACCAACGGATAAATACGATACGCCTTTTTTCTCTCCTCCCCTCCCTTTCCAGCCTCACGAGTGGCTTTCGGCCTCTTGACCTCCTCTCTGCTCGTCGTTTCTCTCAGCCACCGAGCGTTCAAAGCCGGAAGGCAAGTAGGGGCTGTCCGTTGTCTGCTGTCGCCGCTGCTCCCCACGCAGCAACCGCTTCCACCTGCGATCTCTGGCGAGACACGCGTTCTCTTTGGAGTTCTCAACACCTACCGCGATATCCTACACTTTCTTCACCGACACATCATGGAACCGGTCCCCGAGACGGAGCGGATGGAGGAATTCCGCTCGTCGCCTCTGCCCTCAGTCCGCCTCCAGAATGCATCGTCCTTCACCTTTGCGTCGCCGACTCCCGTGTCTCCCCACTCAGCTGCCAATCCGGACGGCAGCCTCCGAAAACCGCCTGTCGCTCGCCGTCCAGCCGACTCGTCTCCGCTTTCGCCTTTGTGGGCGTCGCCCTCACCGCTCCCCTTCCGCCCGCGCACAGCGTCTCCGCTTTCCGGCTCCCACATGCGATCTCGGTCAACTAGCGCCACAGGCCTGCTGCCGCCGACCATGGCTCGCACCCAATCGATGCCTGGGGTCAACGGAGCCGGCCATCTTCAGTTCAGCCCCGATCCGCGGTCCTCGAGCCCGAACCTCGGCTTCGGCGTCTCGTCTCCGAAACGGCCGCCCCCTCTTGCTCGCACGCCGCGGCGAGCACTGGTCGAAGATGCCTTTCCGTCATCGCCGACACGCATTTCCGTGATCCACAGCCCTGATCGGCGGCTTCTTGAGCGCAACAGCTCGCCCAACCTCGGCGTCGAGTCGACGCTGAGCATCTCTCCTCCCTCGGGCCTGGCTTCGCTGCCCATGGCCCGCACACGCCGCCCGTCGTCTCCTTATCGGCGCGTGGCACCAACCTCCGCACCGTCGACAACCACCACCACGGCTGTGACCTCTCCTGTGAGCGCAGCGAGTGCCGGGCCAAACGATGGGCCCGGCAGCTATGGCTACGTCGTTACGCCTACCTCGTCGGCGACCTCGTCGCCTTCCTACCGGCCCTACGAGCCTTCTCTGCCTCCGCCAGCCTATGGTGTGAGCTTGTTGCTGTCGTCCTCGGTGCCATCGACCCCGACTTCTGCGCGGTCGAGGAGTCCGAGCATTTCGAGCCTAGAGACGATCCCCGATTCACCAGACGCTGAAGCGGCGGCACTAGAAGCCGAGCGCATCGCGCAGCTGAAAATGGCTGCTGATGAGGCTGAGGGCGGTGATGCGCGCGGCCGCAGCAGCCTGGACGTGCCGACGCGCGGCCGCACGCTCAGCTTTGGTTCACGCGACAAGCGGAAGCGGTGGAGTGTGTGTGGTGCCGAGCGTCGCGGCGACCTGGATCTAGAGACGATCTGGGAAGACAAGTCGGGGTGACAGCCGTGCTAGGGGGCATTCTGTCGTACCTGCTTTTTGACTTTGTCCCTAGCCTCTAGGCTTGAGGGATCTGCCCTCCTCAGGATGGAGGGTTAGCATTGATGAATACGGCGTTTGCGGTGGGGGCTTGTATGTTTTCGCCCTCTGGTCTGGCGTTTGGTTGGATTTTGTGTCATGTGTCTATCCGTGGCATGACTGTTTTTTTGCTGATGAACCTTTGCGTTGGTCGTATGCTGTTATTTATTGTTGCTTCTCACATGTACGGAGCGGGTGCTCAGATTGGGCTGGCGGGTCTTAATTCACGACCACATTAGCGACTACAGGTCTTTGTCTGCGAGAAAGTAGAGCACGTTCATTATCTACAGATCACGTTACGTTACGAGAGCACGCCTGTCTTGATGTTTGGCCATGGTGATGCCAGAATGTAGTGCATATCATGTCTAGTGGTACAATTTGTCGTATCATACTCCGAGGCCCCGTTGTCTCCCCGTAGGTCCTGCTGCATGCATATTGCACAAACATCTATACTCCGCCGCCTAATCAAATGGAATCCGCCGGAACACCTCGCCGCCGCCGCGCTTGCGCATCTCGCCGGCTGCGCCGAAGCTGCTGGGAACACGGATGCCGCAGCAGTCGCCCCAGCCGCTAGGGTTGTGGATGTGGCGCACGCCGCCCTCCTGGAACACGGCGACGGAGTCGTTGCCGTCCACAATGGCGTCGTCGTCGTCGTCGTCGTCATCGGAGGCGTTATCGGCGTTGTCTGGGTCGCCTCCGTCCTTCGCGGGCTGCGTCATGTCCGCTGCCGCCGGAACCAGCGAGCCAAACAGAAAGTGCTGCATGACGGGCAATTTGCGCAGGACCTCGGCGACGAACATACGCCGCATGCCGCCCTCGATCTTCTCCCAGGACTTGGCGGCGGAGATGTCGTCGAGCATGGGGCTGTGCCAGCGGAGGCTGTAGTTCTTTTCGCGGGTGTCTGGAGCGGCGGACGAGTTCGGGCCGGGGCCGGCATCCGGGCGCGGAGACGGAGCCAGCGCCGGAGCCGGAGCCGGGAGGGAGCCGGGCATCGCATCCGACGTGGCCATTTTGATGCTGTTGACAAAGCGCACCTGTCCCAGGTAGAGGTAGTCGTCGCCAAACTGCTCGAGCAGCAGCGGCTGGTGCACGGCGCGCGGCGTAATGTAGCGGTGGTGCAGCAGCTGGGCGGCGCCAAAGAGAAAGGGCAGGAACTGGTAGTCGTCGAGGCCCCAGACGCCGTGGGAGCCGGCCGGCTCGAGGTAGTAGGTGGTCTGCACGATGCGCATGACGTCGAGGTAGCGCGCAAACACGACGAGCACGAGCGCCGCGCGGTCGTCGGCGCCGAGCACGCCCAGCTGGTACAGGCACAGCAGCCACACCACAAAGTGCAGCTCGTGGCCCGAGCCGTAGTCGATGCGCGCGCGGTTGCCAAATGCCTGCCCGAGATAGGCGGCCGCCTCTGCGAGGGCTTTTTGCCGCGCCGTTTTCTCCGCGCCGGCTTTCTGCGCGTCTTCCGTCGTTTCCGTCTTTTCTGTCTTTTCTGTCTTTTCTGTCTTTTCTATCGTTTCTGTCTTTTCCGCCTTGTCCTTTTCTGCCTCTTCTGCCCCCCTCACCAATCGCGCATGCCATTCCGCCGTCCGCTGCCGCACAGCATCGACAAAGTCCCGGAACCGCTTGTTGCCAAACCGGGAGCCCCCCGCGTCGTCCGGGGGATGTGCGTACACCAGCGCCTCAACCTCGTCGAGGATGCCCACCAGCGTCCGCACTGCTGGCGACACCGCCCGCTGCGGCTCCTTGCTCGTCCGGAGAGCCGGCTCTGGTCGTTGGTCAGCAGCCTCCACCGGCGCCGGCACCCGCAGCTCGTTGACCACGGTGGCAAACACGCCGGACGGCGTGTCCACGACGGCATCCGCCAGCCCAAAGACCCACGCCTGCAGCAGGGTGCATGTCGGCGAGGCCAAAAACAGCTCGTGGTCTTGCTTGCTGAGGATGCGGCGGCGTGGCACCAGAAAGGTGTGTGCTGGTTGTGCTGGTTGAGGCGAGGTGGGAGAAGAGGCCAAGGCAGACGCAAAGAGCGGTGCCGACGGCGGCAGGAGCGCCGGGGTGGTCGGAGCCGGCACGGGATTGGCCGCTGGTGCCGGGCGGCGGCGAGGCTCGAGTTTCGGAATGCGGTCGCGCAGGGCTGCCGAGAAAGCGCTGCCGTTGGTCGTGGTGGCGGCCATGGGTGAATTTGGGACAGAAAAAGAGGCACGCGGGCCGCCGAATGGAGATGCGTGGAAAAGAGGGATCGTTCACCGTGGAGGCCAAAAGAAGCTAACCCTAGAATGAGTCTTGCAAGACATTCAAGACACCAGAATGGAGAGTGGTTCGAGAACAGGGCAATGGTTGTCAGAACGAGGTTTGAGATGTGGCACGATGGACGACGAGAACGCGTGATGTAACGAAAGACAGGACGTTGTAGCGGCTGCAGGGTACCTGTGCGGGGTGCTGTTAGCGGCTTTAGGCACCACTAGTGGCCGCCAGGCCTCTGCACCTCTCTCTACACCTCACAAGTACCTATGTAAGCTGTGGTGCCAGATAGTGTCTTACCTCGCCCTGCGATAAGATCGACCAGCTAAAAAAAATCTGCGCTTTGGAGCCTCACTCAGATCGCTTCGACACAGCCACGGCCCAACACATACGCACAGCATCGTTGCCTCGCTGCACCACCACCACTACCATGGCCCAAAGCTCGCAACCGCCGCAGGCACGCCTGAATACGCTGTCTCGCGCAGACGGCTCGTCCACCTACATCTACGGCGGCTACACCATCACCGCCTCGGCCAACGGACCCATCGAAGTGCAACGGCGCGATGAAGACCCCGAGGCTGCCTTTGTCGACGTGATCGTACGACCCGCCGCAGGCGTAGGAGGTGCGTTGTGGACTTCCCTTGTCTTTATCTGGCCACTTTTCTTTCTGCCGCGGCTCCTTTTCCCCAGCTACCACCCCCCCTTCCTGCC
>LLKO01000009.1:305135-425011 GCA_001513895.1 Graphilbum fragrans
CCCCCCCCCCCCCCGAGTCTTCCTCGTCGAACGGCAAGCCGGCTGCTAACATATATAGGCCCCAGCGAACGCCATCTGGAATCCGTGCTCCAAAAGACGCTGCAGGAGATTCTCTTGGTCCAAGAGTTCCCCCGCTGCATGATCCAAATCGTGCTGCAGATGCAGTCTGTCCCCGAGAACGACTATGTCAACACAAAGCTCAACCTGCCGGGGCTGGTATGTGACGGTGCTACGCGTATATTTGTCCGATGCACAGCCCTAACGTCTTTGTTTTTCTTTCTCTCTCTCCAGAATCTCGTCGTCCTTCCCGCCCTGCTCCAGGCGGCCGTCCTTGCCCTCCTCGCCGCCAGCATGCCCATGCGCACCACGGCCACTTCTGTGGCCATCGCCCGCATGCCCAACCAGAAGCTCGTCAGCAGCCCGTCGCCGAGAGACGCCGCCACTGCTCTGTCGACACACGTGTTTGCCTTTGCGGCGCAGGAGCACCAGGACCGTCTGCTGCTCGCCGAGAGCGACGGCGCCTTCACTATGGACGAGTGGGACGAGGTCTACGCCGCTGCCCAGACGGTCTGCTGCGCGGGTGCCCAGGCCAGCGGCGACATGGACGTCGACGGCAGCAGCAGCGACAAGGTGGAGAGCGGCCCGGATATGCGCGGCTTCCTGCGGTCTACCATGCAGGGACACACGGCGGATGTGCTGCAGTGGCGGTCGGCTTCTCGGGCGTGAGATCCAGCCGAGACGTCAATCGAGCTGGGCCGAAAGAGAACAACATCACAGCATCATAGGAGATGGCGGCCACTGAAGAGCAAAGCAGCCATACTCACACGACAGACGAAGCGGACAGCGCACATCAGACAGCACACAGCACACAGCACACAGCACACAGCAAGCACGACACAGGAGACATGAGACACACGAAGCAGACAGCAGACAGGCATACGCCAAGCGGTCGTCTCCCTTCTTGTCTCGACGCCATCGTTGTCGGGGAGACGGCCGGCTCTTCACGCGGGCACATGGATTGTGTGTTCACTTGGACACGAACACGCACCACTTCATGCAGAGCTGCATGCTTGCGTGGTCGAATCGATTCATCACCCAAAGTCGTACGTCGGCCTGGGATGCTGTGACAGCAGCGGCGGCAAGAAAATAGGGGTGAGTGGGCGGTTGCGCCCCCACAGAGGCAAAGAGAAACAAACAGCCAAAAAGGGAGACAGCCCTCATTGGAGGCGGCGTTCCTGTTGTTCGCGCGGTGCTGGTGATAAGAATCGTCACCGCCAGCCTATGGCGACGCGACACAACAACAGCAGCATGGGATGGCCGGCCGCCGTGATTCATGCCCTCCCTCGGTCCACAGCCATATCCCCATGCTTGGCCACAGGTCAGAAATAGACAAGCGAGCCGAATTGGGATGGGAAGGGGTTTGTTCTTTTGTTAGCTTCGCAGGTCTTGGCATTTCGCCAGCGTTACGAACACTGTTTGCGGCCCCAATCATCCTTTTCAGAAAAGTAAATAATATTCTACCATGATCTCCCACTGTCACCCCTTTCGCCCCCTCGCCCTCGCCCTCGCCCTCGCCCCCTTCTTTGCCGGAGTGGTATCTGTTGGTAGTGCGAGTGCGAGTAGAGACGACAGCCTATGGAGGACGTGGAGGATTCGTTGATGGAGCCGTACGAAGACAGTCGACAGCGCTATGTAGCAGTTAAGAGTGCTAAGCATTCACTCTCAAACATGCACCCCCAGTGGGTCTTACTGGCACGGGGCGCTGTGGGTGGATAATGAGAAGGGTGTAGTAACGGAGGCAGCTGTTTCACCTGGGCCCTTCAGCGTCCATATGCCCCAAGGGTCCAAGGGTCGATGGGGCCATGAGACCATGAGACAAGCAGACAATGAGACAAGCAGAAGTGGGCTTTTATGGGAACAGGGCTGTCGAGCTCTTTCTCGCGTTTTATTTGCTAAGATACCCGACACCCCAATACCAATACCATGTCACGGCGGGCCTTGGGCGGGCTTGTGTTTGCGTGTTTGCGTGTTTGTAGGTGTTGACGTGCACCTGGAACGGCATGCCGGGTCTTGGCAGCGGTTTGGGAAATGGGATGGATAAAAGTAGGTGGCAGGGCGATTCCTCCTGACAGCGTCGGCGGAACAGGCACGTGTGGGCGAGGAGAGGCACTGCGTTCGCCTGTGTGAGAGAATACTGCCTGAGAAGGCGGCAGGCCGATCCGCGAAGCTTTTCCCGAGGCGTGCGGTGCACATCGTTCGTCTGCTGTTTTGGTCTTGGGGTTGGGCGTGAGAAGACCTCTGCACGACCTACCTCGCTGCTCAGCATCAAAGCCGGCCGGCCCGTTTCCTAGCGGGCTGCTGGGCCGTCCGCGAGCCAGTGGGTACGATTATTCGACTTGTGGCGGGCGTCGTGATTGATTCGCGCTAGAGAGCAGTGGGCAGGCGGGTGTGATCCGCACGGGTCAAACTCAGAGCGTGCTCGCAGAGAAGAAGAGCGAGCAGAGCAGCAGAGAGTGCCCGTCGAAGATTTTGCGTGGGAGCGAGCACCTCTGTACGCACAGCGACTCCGTGCTTGTCGAAAGACGGCCAGTGCTCACACACCATGCATGGAGACCGGCGGGCCTACCACGGCGGCAATGCCACGGAGCAGCAGGCCTGATGCGGGCGGTGAAGCTGTTGGCGATGCTTGTCGATTGCCAATGGGATCTGGAGATATCCACAGCGCAGCTAAAACGCCGTCTGTACTATGGAATTAGCTGCGAGTACAGCCGTACAGCCGTACTCATAGCACAACACTCGTACATGCTCGTACTCCGTAACTTTAGGAAACAACTGTCTCCAACCCTGGACGGCAGGTGCACCCCCGCCCACAGCGCAAGGTTGAGACATGTCGAATAGGGGTGGGGGTAGGGGTCCCTTTATTTTTATCACTATGTATCTTACGTACTCGTCCACTACAGTCCAGGGGCACCCAGCAAGAAACACCTTCCCCACCGCCTATAATGCTTACCTGCGGCGATCTGCTGGCGAGGCTCGTGTAAGTGCGAGTAATCTGTTCGACGTACATACGGAGTGCCCATACCGGAACGCATACCGCATGGGATGTACGGAGCTCATGAGCGTAGTCGAACGTGCTCCGTACAGCGAATCCAACTGCTCGTACAACCACAGCGATGCAGCAAACCGATCTGTGCATCCCTGCGGCTATCACCCCTTGTTGGCCTGTGTTCACGAGCAGTCCACTGATATTGACGAGTCGTTGTGCGGAGCACTCGGAGTCGTAGAACTCTGTATCTGCACGGAGTTCGAGCAGTGTAGTGTACACCTGCCATACGTCCCAAAGTCGTCGTCTGGACGCCCTTGGTTCTGTGGGGCCGCATGCCTGCAATTCACGACGCATGCGACGTATTCTAGCTCGGGCAGGGGTATATCACACTTCCTCTATTTTTGACGGCAGACTAAGACGGCCACGATGCCACTGCCAGATGGAGCAGAAACACAGCGGAGGCAAACAGCCAGGGAACGATAAGGCCCCGTACTCGTAGTCATACTGCAACATCGTGTACACCCTACGACGTACTCCGTGTGTACACACATCAAAGGTCCCACTTCCCCTGTGCTCCCGCGACAGATCCCCATGCACAGCTTCGTCGGCGATCCCAGTGCAGCAGAGCAGCAGCGACGAGCAGCCGACGGCGAGCCGGTCTGTGATCCGTATTAAAGCAAACGAGCAGCTCACCAGGAGCATCTGGCCGGCTTCCTCTGGTTCCTCAGTCTTCTTTGCAAGTAGGCCCAGCATCTACTCTTCGCTCGTCTTTTCTTCTCTTCTTCTTCTCTTCTTCTTTTTCTTCTTCTTTTCTTCGTCAGGAAATACACGACCTCGGGAGCTCTGGTAGTCGCCTGCAATCTTTCTGTTCTTTGCCTTGCACTTGTTCGACTATAGACATAGACACGGTTCGGTCTCGTCACACTTCTTTCACTCGTCCCTTAGTTTCTGTCTCCCATTAGACCCGGCGTCCTGTTCTTGATTCGACTTAGACCAGCACCACATTGGCACGGTTCCGGCACACAGCACCTTGGCTTTCCGCATTATCTCCTTTTTTTGTTCAAGATACCCCCATTAGAGCGCCTGCCACCACACGTGCAGCACTGTCCTGCAGTGTCATCACATTCGCCTTTTGCCATCACACGACATAATCACATAAGAGCCAACAACAGCCACTGTGTGGTTGCCCGGTTCGCTACCACAGGCCGCCTCGTCTATTTCTGGCTCTGCTTCTCTCCTCTCGGTGTCACTCACACTGGTCAATCTGCCCCAATCAGTGCCGGTCACACTTCACACAAGCCCTCACCGTAACTTTGGTAAGTGCCTGCAAGCCACAACAAGGAACCCGTGAGCACATCACCGTGACATCAGCGGTCTGGCTGCAGCGCACACGCTGTGTGTGGACCACCGCTAGGCGTTACTAAGGAGCGTCGGTGCCGACGGCAGCACCGGCTCGTGCAGACGTGGACAAGACGTGGACGGAAAAAAAGATAGACAGGCTAACATGCGCCCTTGGGCACAGGACAAAGCACGCCTTGCGGCCTCTGAATAAGTGGTCGTTGATCGTCCCGGACACACTCGCCTGTTGCTACGGGCTTGACGGAGCACAATTTCAGAAGTCCAGTGTCCGGTCAGTTCGTGGACAGTGCATCTAGTGCTGCCAACCAAGGTCAGTACGAGCAGCTGGACATTCGTAGTCGCACTGGCTGGCATTCGCCACCTATGCCCCCTCCTGGAGACCGCCCCTCTGCCCCTCTTACAGGGTACTGACGGTGCATGGATAGCGAGACACCGTCTAATTGCCCGCTAAACCCGCAGGCCTACGGCGTCCACGGCAAGCGAGTCGGCGCTAGCGGACGACACTAAGTAACTCCGCACGCAATCAACGGAGAAAAGAGTACACTACAGGCGAGAACGCAGACCGGCAAAAAGAGGGCAGGCCACGGCGAAAAAAAGGCAGTTTACCATGTCTACCCAGTTGTCGTCACCTACAGCACTCCACCCTGTCTTGGCTCGGTCGATGGAACTGCCGCCGCTGGAGAGGACGCAGACGCTGAGCGATTGCGTAGAGGAGGGTCTGGCCGAAATCCGTCCCAAGACGTCCTATAATATGTCGACGTCGCCGCTTGTTTCTGGCACAGCCACGGCGGACACCACGACGGCCACGACTGCTACGACTGCCACTGCTACCACGGCCGCCACAGCGACTACGCCTACGCCTACAGCTACAGCTACAGCTGCGACCGCAGAGGGCCCGCGCCTCAGCGAGCCTCCGGCGCTGCACAGACCGTCATCGGCACGTGCATATCACGGGACGCTGGAGGCCATTCCGCGCCAGACCATTATGAAGGCGCTGGCGTCGGTGGCCCGCAGCCACAAGCCGGAGGCGCTGTCTCTGGGCAGCGTGTTGAGCGAGAGCGTGGCCGGCGGGCGCGAGGGTGTGCCGGCGGCGGGCGCTGAGGGCGCTGGGAGCGCCGAGGGGGCGGCCGAGACCGGCGCCGACCCATCGCAGCTTTCGGCCGCCGCCTCGCCGCCGCCTCATCTCGCGTCCCCCATCCCCCCGGCGCCGGCCGCCGCCCCCGACACCAGCACCTCGCACACGTCGCAGCAGCTGTGCGACGCGCTCAACGACCTGGCGCTGCGCAGCCATGGGACGCCGACGACGCCGGCGGCGCTGTCGGCGCTCAAGTCGCCGTGCTACTACCACCAGCGCTTCGACGACGCGGTGGACATCGACAAGGTGCTGGAGGAGATCAAGAACGACGAGTGGATGTCGCACTCGCGGCTGGTGCAGACGGCGACGGGCGTGCGCGAGGTGTCGAAGCAGCTGCAGCGGCGGCCGATCCGGCGCGCCGTGCGCAACGTCATGATCGTGACCAAGGCGCGCGACAACCAGCTCGTGGTGCTGACGCGCGAGCTCGCGCAGTGGCTGCTGGCCACGCCGCGCTACGGCGCCGACGTCGGCGTCAACGTCTACGTGGACGCCAAGCTGCGCGGCTCCCAGCGCTTCGGCGCCGCCAGCATCGTCGCCGCCGACCCGCGCTTCGACGCCATGCTGCGCTACTGGACGCCCGACCTGTGCTGGGCGCAGCCCGAAAAGTTCGACCTCGTCGTCACGCTCGGCGGCGACGGCACCGTGCTCTTCACCTCGTGGCTCTTCCAGCGCATCGTCCCGCCCGTCCTGTCCTTCAGCCTCGGCAGCCTCGGCTTCCTCACCACCTTTGAGTTTGAGCGCTTCCGCTACCACCTCGGCCGCATCATGGGCAACGAGGGCATGCGCGTCAACCTGCGCATGCGCTTCACCTGCACCGTCTACCGCGGCGGCCCCCAGTCGCTCTCGTCCGCCTCCGCCGCCCCCCTCGAGGAGGGCGAGCAGTTCGAGGTCCTCAACGAGCTCGTCATCGACCGCGGCCCCTCCCCCTACGTCTCCAACCTCGAGCTCTTTGGCGACGACGAGCTGCTGACCGTCATCCAGGCCGACGGCTGCATCTTCTCGACCCCGACAGGTATGTGCCCCCTTCGGCTTCCTCCCTCCCCCTCCTCCCCCCCTCCCCTTCCCCCTGCTAACTCGTCTAGGCTCCACCGCGTATTCCCTCTCCGCGGGCGGCTCCCTCGTCCACCCCGACATCCCCGCTATCCTCCTCACCCCCATCTGCCCCCATACCCTCTCCTTCCGCCCCATGGTCCTCTCCGACACCATGCTCCTCCGCGTCTCCATCCCCCGCAACAGCCGCGCCACCGCCTACTGCGCCTTTGACGGCAAGGGCCGCCTCGAGCTCAAGCCCGGCGACTGCGTCACCATCACCGCCTCCCAGTACCCCTTCCCTACCGTCACCCGCACCGACAACGAGTGGTTCGACTCCGTGTCCCGCACCCTCCGCTGGAACACCCGCGCCGCCACCCAAAAGGCCTTCGACACCGGCTCGTCCGCCACCGGCACCGATGCTTGCGGCAGCCCCGACGGCGAGGTCGACTGGGACATTGACACCGACTCCGGCTACTACGCCAGCGAGGAGGGCAGCGTCAGTGCGAGTCCTCTGCGCCGCCAGATGAGCCTTCTCGGCATGTGAGGTGGTCGTCGTGTTCGTCGTGGTCATCGTGGCTCGCATCGTGTCCTTCCGACACACACACTTTCCATCAGACAGCCTGGCAGAAAGCGAAAGTGCTTCTCTTCTGTCCTCCCCATCATGACCTGCCCTTCAAAGAGCCTTGCGTTTTTTCCTCTCTTTTCGTTCATGAAACAGCGCGTTTTGGACTATCTTTTTTCCTCCTGTCACTTTCTTGCCACTTTTTTTTGTGTTTTCTTGTTCTCTTCTCTTGTAGGGCCCAATGCTAGACCATGTGGCCGTGTCTCTGTTTATAGCACTGGACAACCGGGACCACTGCAACCATTGTATATACTACCCCTAAACGACGTACTGCCAGACGCAGCCAAGAAAGCCATCGGCAGACGTCCATGGCTTTGCTCGAAATAGACTCGCTATTCGCACACCCACTTTGAACTTGGCTTTGAGACTGATTGTCTGCGCTGTGATTTCAAAGCTGATTGTATTCAACAGCATATACATACGTGATATAAACAGTACAAAAGAAATGAGCAAACGAGCGACATGATATAGGTACAAAAGCCAAGATACAAAGCGGCCCTTGGCTTTGCTCTGTCGTACATGGGCCTGTCTCGCTGAACAGTAGCCTACCACTTTTCGCCCCTAGTATCCAACACTGCCAAAACATCTGGCCCAAAACGACGAATAGAAAAAACACAAGACGAAAAAAGGAAAAAAGAAATCCAATCATTGTATCGTTGAACTTCGTTCCGAAAATTCAATCAAAAATAAACCACCGGTTTTTATCGTGCCAGGCATTCATCCTTCCGTCCCTTCCTTTTGTTCTGTATTTGTCGTCCAATACAAGAGCGGGAACCAACGTGAAAAAGAAAGACGAGAAAAAGACGAGTCAAAGAGAGAAACAGACAAACGAAAACAAACCAAGAAATGAGAGCGAGCGTAAAACACACAATCAACAAGATAATCCAAAAAAAAAGCAAAGACCAACAGTTCGTGCTGCCAATTGAGGCCCGCCACACACCGAAGCCAGCACTTGCGCCCAAGATCAATGTAACGCCCCGACGCGCATACATACAGATGCTGTCGTAGAACCTGCCCACATGGGGTAAAAGGAGCATGACCGTGTGATGGCCGCATACTAGTCTTGCTGGTCCTTTCCGGTCCAATGTTGGGTCTTTGTCCCGTGCCGCTTCGGTTCGGTGTCTACCCATCCTTCTAGGCCCCTTCTAGAAGACGGTGCGACCATCTAAGCCAAACCCAAAATCGCCCCCTAAAAGGCGGGGAAGAAGCAAGGTCGTGTGATGTTGTCCTATGCCGCCATCTTTTTTTCTTTCCACCCATCATCCATCCCGTGTCTGTCTCGGCGAGGTTCGAGATTCGCTGTAACAAGGGAAGAGATGAGACAGTTATGGAGACATGATGGGAAAAAAGAGGCGTAAAACGTGACAGACATGTCCCCTTCGCTCGTAGACAGCTGAAAAAAATCCAAATCCAAGCAGGGCACAGCGTAATTAGAGATTAAAAAAAGTGATTCCCTTTTTCATGTTTTTTGTTCTTTCGTAGCACACAAGATCGTCGGCTGGGGTTCATTCGCTGTCCGTCCCCATTACCGCCAGTTGCCCTGGGACAGCGACAACAGGCCGGCCACACAATCCAGATCGCCCTTCTTGCTGGGGCTGACCTCACCGCCGCGCATGAACCGCACCACATCGTCGGCAGCAGGAACAGTGGCAGCTCGTGCAAGTGGTCCGCGTTTGGACGCCGGCCGCGGGCTGTTTTCGCCCGACTGATCTTCGTAGATGTCCAGCCCGTCAAAGGAGGATGAAACACCGCTGCCACCACCCATTTTGCCGCCACCATTGCCTGTCTGGCGCGTAGAGAGTGCATGCTGCTTGCCACTGTCGCCGAACAGACCGCGGCCGGCACCACCAACACGGCCTTGTTGTGTATTCGCATTCCGAGACGATGGCAGCGGTCGTCGACCTCCAGCGTTTCCACTGGGGCGCTGCTGCAGCTGTGTCGCCGGGCATCCGTCCTCATCGGGGCTCCAGTTTTCCTTGTCCGAGTCGTGGCCGGACAGAATTGTAGACAGCGTGAGCTTCCTCTTCTTGTCGTCGTCGCCGGCGCCCACTTTCTCATTCTTATCGGCACCCGCCCATCTATCCTCCGCATGGGGAACGCTTTGCATGCGAGCCACGCTGCTCGACGCCCGTCCCAGCTTGGCTCTCTTCACACCCGGCCGCGGTGCAACCGACCGCGATGCCGTGTTCCGCTTGTTGCTGTTCGGCTGCAGAACACCCGGCGAGCCCGGGTTGAGAGAGCCCGCGCTCATCGAGGACGTCGAGCGCAAAAGGCTGATGGCTGCTGTCGCCGATCCGCTTGCTTCGTGTTGTGCCTGTGCGCTGAGCTCGTCGTCCACACGCGTCTCGGCATCACAGACAGACTCCCACGCGTGCACATCACGAGACCGACCGCGCAATAATCTCGGGGGGTGTACCGGCTGTTGCTGCGGGAGAGGGAGAGCCGGGGTCGGAGCCGCAGCCGCAACCGAAGCTGGAGCTGGAGCCGGAGCCGGAGCCAGAGCTGCGGCCGGGGCTGGAGCCGGAGCCAGAGCTGCGGCCGGGGCTGGAGTTGAAGCTGGAGCTGGAGCTGGTGCATGAGCTGGAGCTGGCGCAGCCGTGCTACCAGAAGAAGAAAAGGGGTTACCACCTGTCAAACTGGATATGGGCGGCAGGGTGAGCCCAAAGCTCGGAAGAGCTGAGTGGCTGCGGCCAAGACCCGGTCGGCCAATAGCAGGAAGCGATGTGTCGCTACCACTGCTTCCGGTGCTGCTTCTTCCACTCCCGCTTCTCCTGTCCCCAAAGTTCATCATTGGTGGAGGCGGCAACCGTGGCGGCGACGGAGACATGCCCGAGATCACCTCAGCCTTGCCATCAAGAGATAATGAAAGACGGAACGGCCGGTGTTGTTGGCCACTCTGGAGCTGTTGTGAAGTAGTAGACGGCGGTGGCAGCACTGGTGGCGCCGAAGACGGAGCAAACGGCTCCAAGTGCAGCGAGTCCTCGCGAGAAATCGGCGTGGAAAAGGAGCTCTGCATATTCCAGCGGTTGGCCAAGTAGCCAACAGGTCCAATGGAGCCCACCGAGCTCGCGAACGACTGGGAAGCACTAGCGAGGCCCCCTTCGAAGGAAGAGCGAGGGCCAGACGGTGTCTGCATGATGTTGTTGTTCCGTTCCCCAGCTTCTGGATCCCAACCAGTTTCCCGCTCCTGGTTCTGGCGCTGTTGTTGTGTTGCCTCAGCCAGCTTCCGCGCCATTGCGTCCGACGTCCAAGGTCCTAGTTCGGGAGACGATGCTGGTGTTGTTGACGGCGCAGCAGTCACCATGGAGGCCGAAGTAAATTGCATGTGTTGTGGGGGCGAGGATGAGATGGCAGCATCCGAGTAAGGTAGCGGGCGAGGAAGAGAGTGGAAGTACGGCGGGGGGTCGGACGAGAGAGCATGCATGCCGCCGTAGCGAAGAGCCGCAATCTCTTGGGGAGTCAGCGGGCGTGATTTGCGCCGGTCATTTTGCCTTCGGTTCTGGAACCAGATCTGCTCGGACATGTTATTAGCATACAACATATACCTGCCAATGCGAGAGACTGCCCATCGTGTTTGCCGTTGCCGAATGGAAAGGCGCGTCACGTCTTGATAACTAACAATTCCACCAATTTTATCTTACCTGGACTTCCTTCTCGTTGAGAGACACCTGGCGGACAATGTCAATACGGGCTGTCTTGTCGGGCTTGGGGTTGGCCAGATAGGACGCTTCGAGGATGGCCTTGTCCTTAGCACTGTAGCGGCATGTATTAGCACAAAGGACGCGTCCAATTGACTGTTATAGTTCTCTAAAACGGCTCCAGGCGCGTCCCTCTCCCAGACTTAAGCACTTACGCGGTCCTCTTTCGCCGTCCTTTCGGGTGCCGCAAGGCATTGAGGTCAGCAGCGTCCGAGGAGGACGACGGGGGGTAGATCTCGTCCGAGCCGTCATTATTGCTGCTGCCATCTTCTTGGCTCCTCGGAGACGAAGCCCTAGACTCAATGGACGCGCTGCTGCCTGCTTGCGGTAGCTGAGGTTGGCCCGAGGCCATGGACGGGGGCGATGAACGGGCAGTTGAAGTCTCCATGGCGAGAAGGAACAAGAGGATATGAGGAAGAGAGGAGGGGAAGAGGGAAGAGGGGACGAGGCAAAAATCACGACGCGTTGCTCTCGAGGGGACACATATGAAAGGTCGAGGTAAAGACGGGGAGAAAACGAGTGAAAGAAAGTGAGAGTAGCCAAGAGGGAAAAGAGAGAACAAAAGAGACAGCGCGGAGAGAGGCAGAACAGAGGAGACACGAGTATATAAAACGCCCACAAAATAGAGATACAATATACCTCCCAACGACACGACGTGAAGAACCGCGAAGCGTGTTGTAGTATTAGTGGGTGCCCGCTCTGGACGCAGTATGGAGAAGGAAGTGACCTGTGCAGGTACTGTATGTACTTACAGTGCAGCAGTGGCAGCACCACTAGTGCTCCATTTCTCAGACGTGGATACACGCCTCTGAGGAATAAGACGCCATTATGTGGGAGCCCCCTGCCCCCGCGTCTATGTAAGTACGCGGGCTCTACGGCGTACCTCTCTTTCTTCTACGAGTACCTGTGAGTGGAAGTATGGGACTGTTGGATCTGGCTTAGGAAGTGGCGTGTCCGTACCTGCCGGCGCGTGCAAGTACGAGTGCGAGTGGCCTGTACTTTTTCGTGTTCCAGCTAGTCACAGCTAGCTGTAGCTATCCGCAGTGCCTGTCATGGCATTAGAGTTGCTGCGTCTTCGTGATGGAGCAACTACTACAACGACAGCCCCACAGGCGCTCGTGCCTTTTCTGGCTCCCAGGCCCCGGCTGACCGTGTCAGCCAATCAGGCGACGCGTAGCGCTTTTCTTCTTGCCAGATTAGGCAATTATGCAAATAAAGCCAACGGGCTGGTTGACCAGGCGACTCATATTGCCATAGTTCCTTTCGTATTTCGCCCAAAAACGCGTTCTTGTTTGGCCCCCCTGGTCTCAACTTAATGGAAGTTCACCCCTCATTGCCCATCCACAGCTCATTAAAAAGGAGGCCCAGCGGGTACCGTACTTTGTCTCTTGTACGAGTACGACACACCAAAAGCCCATTTAACGAAACGGCCGCTACCCCTCAACCGCTGTCCAGGAGACTTCAAGCGCTGTATCTTGCAGCCTCTTAGTGAACCACCGCTGAAAAGTCGCGTCGAAGCGTGCTGGCGGGGCCCTTTTCCCTTTTCCACTCCTCTAGCCCTCCGTCCCTCCAGCACGCTTTATTACCCCTTCATTGCTGGCCTCTCACCCTTCCCTCCTCCTGCTCGTACTATTGCAGCGCTCTCTTACTTGCGTAGCATTGTGTCGTGACTTGCGGAGATGCTGGTGGTTCCTTCACGGACATTTCTCGCGACATCAGAGGGTCAGTAAAAAAAGGCCCAACTCCACTACAACGCTATGCCGACGCGTGCTTCGGTATGCAGGAGTCAACGCCAGCCCCTGGTGCAATTCTTCCCTGTCATTGAAATCTCCTCGTCAGCCCCATACACCTGCATAGCGGAGTGTCCTTGGTGCTCCCTCTCGAACAGCGTGCTGTTCATTGGGCAATTCGAAATGAGCAACCGGAACACATGCATTCGGAGAACGACCATTGACGTCTTTTTGCTCGTATTCCATTGAGCTTTGGGCGTCTGCTGTGACGGTGTCACCTCAATTTCGTGTATGCACGCAGTATGGAGAACTCGTACAATTCATATGCAGCTGGCAAGGGGACCTCATCGGAAGCTCAACACTAAGTAGACCTACATACTTATTCCGATCGCGTTCATCAGCATCCCCCGTCCGTGCCTAGATTCTTGCTCTAGCAAAGAGAGGCGGGACCGCTGGCGTCAGTGGAGAGCTATGGGTGCTTGTGCCTGTGTGTACTAAACCTTGTGTCGGTCAACGGTGAATCCGGCACCAGCGGGATGGCCGTGTTGTGAACACTCTTCTGCCCTGTTGCCAGGTCTAGCCCCAGCAGACCCCTGCGGAACATTTCCAAGGCGAGGTCTGGCTTCGACAGAGAGACAAAGTGGCCCGAGTCGTAAACGACGCCAAAACTCAGGTTGCCGAATTCTCTGACCTGGCCATAGCTGCTGCTTCTGTTGCTGCCATTGTGGCCGTCATCAGACTCGGGCGGCGGGCCAGATCCTAGAACGAGAGGCACGTAGGGAGCCGTCTGGAAGAAGACGGCCTGTGAATAGTTGAGCGATAAAGACACGGTCTCGCCGCCAAACCTAGATGTGTCCATGAGCATGAGCAAGCTGAATCAATGGACTACCCCCTGTCGGCTGGCATGGCTCGTGGGTTTTTGGGGGCCCAGAAAATGGAGAGAGACATACCAGTTGGCGATGTAGTCTGCATCTCCATAATAGAGTCTAATAATAAAAGCCAGCAGGCCAGGTCGAGCATTAGTGGGGGCACAAATACGTGTGAACGTAGC
The DNA here is from genome assembly GCA_001513895.1 of Graphilbum fragrans. Taxonomy (NCBI): domain Eukaryota; kingdom Fungi; phylum Ascomycota; class Sordariomycetes; order Ophiostomatales; family Ophiostomataceae; genus Graphilbum; species Graphilbum fragrans. Next base: position 318,809 of record LLKO01000009.1, read on the forward strand.
TCCTGTGGGGGTGAGAGGCCGGGCAGAATGAGGTTACCCATAGGCCAATACGGTCACAGTACGCACATGACGCGAATCCCATGATCTAGGAGAAACTCAATGTCACTGACAAACGCTGGGAAGGCGTAGTCGCCTGACCGCTGAAAGGCATTGTAGACAACATCGCTCTCATAGGTGTAGAGAGCATCTGTGAGCTCCGATATGCCTGTGAGCCCCAGAGCAGATCTTGTGGCCGGCAAGTTCATGAATTGCACAAATGTCTCCGAGATAATACCATCGTCTTGCCCTCGGCGGATATCGTACGGGCTTCGGCCGCTGTAGTAGTAGTACGGTCCTTCCACATTGTCACGGCCTACGGAGGTTGTGTTATTAGGAAGCCGAGCGGCACTGAATGGGCATCGGCCTGGCTTACACATAAATGTAGCTTCCGTGCACTTGTCGGTTGTATATGTGCTTGTGCCCTCGGGTGTTAGTAGCGGGTGTCATCAAGACCTATGTAAACAGTTCCGGGGCCAGGCTAACCTTTCACTGTCATAGAAATACTCATAGAGGCACTGCTGCGCCTGCTCTGTGCAACCATTGGGCATTTGACTGGCCATGGTTGTATACTGGGCCACTGAAATATGTAAGGAGATTTCTAGGCAAGCCGGGAAATTATTTTTGGAACTGGTGCATACCACTTTCAGGTACCAAAGTTACGTTGTATGTGTTGTTCACCATAAAATCGGGATACTACAACAGTTAGAAGCGAGTCCACTGGTTGCCATAGCCAGCTTGTTGGCGAACGCACAGAGGGGAACTGGTATAGAGCATCAATGATGCCGTTGCCGATACCAAGCGTTGCTAGGTCTAGAGCCACACCTTTGGGCGACCCGTTTTTGACAGCCTCGTTTCTATCGTAAAAGTGTCGAAGGAATGCTGTTGCTCAGAACAATTAGTTTTGCTTTGGATTTTGCTACATAGAGGCCCCCACACCTATGGACAACGCACCTGGGCCATAATGGCCACCATAGCTGTTCAGCTGCTTTAGTTTACTCTCTCTCTCTAGGCTCTTGTTGACGGTCTACTCACCTCTCTGTCCATAGGTGGAGAGTTTTGGACTTTAAATCAGGACTCATTTCGGGGAGTGCTTGAATGATGGCTTGGAGCACGTCCCATGCCACCACTGCTGCTTTCTTGGAAGTATCGATGCTGATAGGTATGGCGCCTGTGTTGGTCCTGTTTTTGTTGTCGCGGGCTGTCTGATATGAGAGGCCAACACCAATAGGCTGCGTAATGACAAGTAAATTGGAGATCGTCGCCCATGAAAACGGATTCGCCGCTGCGTTGAGATCTGGTGTAATTTGACATGGGCCAACTCCTGTGCAAGCAAATATAAGCTTCGAGATTCATAGAACCTAGTCATTTGTGCCGACTCCTTGCTTCGATTTGTAGTACCTGGCAAACGAACCATTGAAAAAACCCAGCAGAGAATCGGTACCCGGTCCCCCATTGATCCAAAGTGTGAGAGGCGCCGTCTCCGGCTGGTGTTGAGCTTCCACGAGCCAGAAAAATGTGTGTGTAGAGAGGCTCCTATTGCCTCCAGGGCTCGTTTCAGGGTCTAAGTCTACAAATCCAGCAAAGGATCGAGCCCTTTTGTCAGTAGTGCATAGTAAATCGGTTGTGTCTCGGTACTGCACTGAGGTTTGGGAAGAAACAGAGACTCTGTGGTATCCAGAATCTTCTGCTGTTATATGGTAGTGAGGTAAAGCGCCCGCTCTTGCGTATAATTGGCTTGGTAAAAGAAGCACTGCAGCCGACGCCACACGCGCAATCATTGCCATCATATTTCAGATACAATACCAGCTTCTATGAAGCTTCAAAATAGTAACTACGAAAGTTACCGAACTAAATAATTGTTGAAGCGCTAGATTATTGCGGTTTCTCGTCCTGCATATATTGTGCCAAGTTTATCAGGCAAATTGCCATGTATAAAGCATCTGCATCGGGAATGGTATTGGCATTACGACTAATATCTAAGGCACGAGCGGTTAATGATTATGAAAGTAATGGTGCCGCAAATCTTGGTTGCTCCCAAGATCTAGTTTCGTTCAATAAAAATTCAGAATAAAGTCAACCTTATAATGTAGCACATTTAGAGAATTTCCAGCTGCTATTAATGCACGTCATAGTCGCGAAGGACAGTATGACTTACAGTGTGTGCCTGTTCTCGTACTGCCTAACGACATGGAGCGGCTCCACCTTTGCTCCCCCTGTTGGTTGCGTGAGAAAGGCGGTGACAACAAACAAGATGCACCGTAAACACAAATGTGCCACTTTCGTTGGTCCTGCCCCGCCAACCTGGGACTGAAAAAAAATCTGCCCGCACCCCTCCTCACGCACAACGCCCCTTCACCGCTTTCGTGCAGTAAGATGAGATCGGAGGAGAGTAGCGTAAGGCCAGCTTTTTGCCCAGTAGGAGGTAGGCCCCAATAGGAGATCGAATACGTAACTATCTACATCAGTATCTACAGTGATTTTTGTTGCAATAAAAGAAAGGCTTGTAGCAGTCAGCCCCCAAACATGAAAATGAAATCGCCTCAGTGCTTCCAACCTCTTCATGCCCAACAGGCGTACTGCTTGGTTGAAACCAAATAGCGTCGATGGCAACGTGCATATTAATGTGCGTGATAGCCCCATGTAAACCGGTTTCTTCTTTGCTCTCCTTCGTGCGCTTCCCGAACATTGTTCTTTCTTTTGCGGCGTAATCTATCTATCCTTCATGCGTCACAGCATATTCGGGAAACAAAAAAATCATCACCTCAAATCCCCCTCCTTGCAGCTTCGTGTCACTTCTTCGGCTCTTGCCTATCCACATGCGTCGTTCAAAGAGTACGGTGTCATAAGCAGTGTCTCTATCTGTTTCCGTAACACAATACAGATGGTAGCTTATTTCGTTTAAAAGTCGTCGTCCTCCTCCTCCGGCAGCGGCATGGCAGCGGCCTTGTCCATCTCCTCCTGGTACTTGGCGATGAGGGCCTCGTCGACCTGGGCGGTAGGGGGAGCCAGAGCGGGGGCAGCAACGAATTCCTGGTGCGAGTATTAGCGACAGCCGACAGCGAAACTTTCTCGGACACAAAATCATCGACATAACGTACCAGGGACTGGTTGTCCACAAGTTTCCGGGCGAGCCACAGGAAGGGCTTCTCAAAGTTGTAGTTCGACTTGGCCGAGATGTCGTAGTACTGGAGACCCTTCTTGCGGTGGAATGTGATGGTCTTGGCCTTGACCTTGCGCTCCTTGACGTCGACCTTGTTACCGCAGAGGACGATGGGGATGTTCTCGCAAACACGGACCAGATCGCCTATTTGGAGCATGTCAGTAACTAAGAGCAACCTACTACAAATGGGATATGATACGTACGGTGCCAGTTGGGGACGTTCTTGTAGGTAATACGGGAGGTCACGTCGAACATGATGATACCGCACTGGCCGTTGATGTAGTAGCCGTCACGGAGACCGCCGAACTTCTCCTGGCCAGCCGTGTCCCAGACATCGAACTGGATGTTGCCAAAGTTCTGCACAGAGTCAATAAGCAGTTCAGGAGCGGGAGGAGGCCGAAATCCATGACAGGCATTTGCTATCACTTACTGTGGTGAAGCCCAGAGGGTGAACCTCGACACCCAGGGTGGCCATGTACTTCTTCTCAAACTCGCCAGTCAAATGGCGCTTGACGAAGGTGGTCTATAAAGCGAGGCCACTGTTAGTATATCGCACCATAGTGCAACCCTCATCAACAAGGGGAGCAAGAGAAGTCCTCTCGCCATCGTTCGATATAGATGCGATCCGCAGCTGTCCTCGGGCATCGGCAACGAGAACGAGGATATCAAGCATACCTTTCCGGTACCACCATCGCCGACAAGCACCAGCTTGAACGTCGGCACGCTCGACGCCTGCGCAGCCTCAGCCATCTTTGCAGATGAGTGTGATAATAAACAAGAAAAAAGTTCCGCCTTTGGATTCGAGTAATCGGCTATGGAAACGATGAAAAAGCGTTAGAATGCCTAGCTAACGGTCTTCGCAAGGGGTGCAAAACATCACGGCAAAAAGGAGGGGAGATAGAGGATTTGTCGGCTCAAAAAAAGAGCATCGAAGAATTTGAACAGGTATAATATCAAGGGAAGTGATAGAAAAAAAAGGCCACTCACTTTGACGAACTGCTCGTAGTGTTTGAGCCAGTTGTTGTGCTTTGTTTTGGTATTGGCGGTGGAAGAAGAGAGGTGAAGGCGAAGCGTAGGCTAGGGCGAAAGAAATATTTTTATGATGTTTTCGTTCCAGTAGGCACCACCAGGCACCCTGCCCCAGCTACAAGCAACATAAACCAGGTTGGGCTGAGGCGGGGAAGAGTAATAATATCACGTGACCGCATGGTGATGGTGGTCATCTTACTAAAGCAGAGAGGGGCAACGAGTGTCCACCAAGTCATGGAGCTATGAAGAGGGACAGCACAGCGATCGCTGTTTAGGCCATTTCCGTGTGTATCTAGTGGTGAAACTGGGTACGAGTACCTACTCGTAATTAGACATGGATCGCAACGGGACACGCCACGTCCCCAAGTGTATTTGGTCGACTACATGTGCCCAATGTAAAGTATGCGTACAAGTGTGCAAAATCCCAATATTAGGTACAGCTCAGTCTTTCTCTAAGATGCCAGCATCCAGCATAGCATACGTATCACTCGGATCTACTCTTTCGTGGCATTACTTGCCATGCTGTAGTGGCGGACAAGGGGGATATGGGAACCTAATTCTAGCAAAGCCCACGAGCAACATTTCTTTTCTGCTTCTAATGAATGTTATTCTTGGTGCCAGCAAAGTCCTTACGCTGTATTTGGCATTTATTGGGAGATAGGCGCAGGTAGCATGGGGCTGTGTATAGAGTATGTGGCAAGATAGATGCGACATATGAGCGCATCATAGTGGCAAGATGTGACAGCCCAGGGATCCTCTTCCACCCCAGTCCCGTGATGGGGTCAAATTCAAGTGAAGCTCTTGTACCTGACCAGAGCTGAGAGTCCTGCTCGCTTTCACAACAATGGGTTGCTATAAAGAAGATAAGTTTTTATTCTGTGGTAAGACCAACGGGGTGCGGCCCGGCGCAGTGAGACTATTGCACTTACTCCTTCGCGAGCCTGAACCAGTTGGCCGACCTTCGACAGGTTTTCATGGTTGGTAATATCAACGTAGCCGAATGCACGGATCAAGTCCCCAGCCTTCAAGCCTGCGTGATCGGAGGGACCACCAGGAGATACGCTGTTCACTTTGGCGAAAGGCGGTGTCAGCTCGTTGGAGCTGGTGGAGGGATCCTGATGCGCGGCTTCATTGTTGAGCTCCTGTAGGGAGGCCTCATTTGATTCAGAAACACTCTCAAAGTACGCATGCAGGGCCGCTTCGATAGTTCCCATCAGCTTTTTGTAGTCGTTCTTGAGGTAGATGATGCGCGACCGCGTCGTTCGTACTGTAGATGTCGTCAATAATTAGCCCCGGAATTTACAGTGTATAGGAAACGATTCCCAGTGATTTAAGTAGCGTATGGGGGATGCGACTTCACACGTACTTTGGGCCACATCAATATCGGCTCTTGGGAAACCATCTGGCGTCAAAAGAGGCGTATTCATGTCGACTCCATGCTATCGCCCCAGGGCTTGGTTAGTAAATCGAATAAAGCGGCTGCGTGAGCAGTGAGGATTGCATGAGGCATGCGCGACTCACAGAATCAAGGACGCTGCCGAGAGCACTGAGTTCCGCCTCGATCCTGTCTTTGTGGCGCTGAAGCTCTGGCAGTGTCTGCGGTCCAGTTCCGTTTGCGGTCGGAGCAGAAGTTGGCCCTGAAGGCACTGTCGGCGCATGTAAGTTGTTCATTCTCAAAGGCAGGCCCATAATCTATCAAGTAAAAATTAAGACTTGGCAACCATTACCGGACTGTGGGCTGTGAGCGTGAAAAGAAATGAAGCATGAACTGAGAATATCTGTTTTATGCGGGGAGCTGTTGCTGGAGAGCTGTTTGCAACAGTGCTTTGTCATAGCGGACGTAGGGCGAGTTTAGTGCTCTAGGCGACAGCCGCATTACACGTACAGAACAGATACGGAGCATAAAGAGCTTCAGATATTCACGTGATATCTAAGTACTCGTGACGGTACGTACTCATACAAAACTAGGACTATTACCTAGCATCTGGTTTCTATTTAGAAAGTAAACAGTATTTCCAAATACGGAAGGAACGGCCATTGTCAAATTCGCGTCCTCACGTGTTAATACCAGTAGTTCTTTGTAGGCGTACTGCGTTGTGAACGAACAATAACCAACTGCTTAGCTTTATTGATATTGTGCTCTTCACCAATGCTACTTGGCAACTTGTTACATTATTTGCTAAGAGCATCGCATCTTGTTTTTTATCGTTTTACTCTTAGCTCTCATGATACCCCCCTAGCACTTTTTTCAGTTTGTTGTAACAACTCCCCCTCACCTCATTTTCACATTCGCTCCCACCGATGTGCGCCTTCATTTGATATAAGGTTTCTGATAGTGCCATCTTCGTGTATTTGTGTTTCATCATGGACCTGAACGATCACGAATGTGGAGAGCTTTCTCCCAGTCCTCGACGCAAGAATGGCCGAGCTGTTCAGGGACCGATGAAAGATGTGTCCGTCACGAACACCGAGCTTCTATCTGATGATGTCTATGCTGTCCCCGAAGTCTTAGCTGAATACATCATGGGCTGGCATCCAGCCGAGGGCGAAAAATCAGAGAAAAGTGTTTCCTCTCTTTTTTTGATGGAGGATTCTCTTTCTGAAAAAGACAAGTTCGATGCCGTTGCCGACCTATGGATGGCTTACGACCAGGGCAACGACTCTCGAGACATCCTTACAGCCTCGGATACTTTCCGACCCTTATTTGAAACTGAGTCTCGTACACCTCTTAAGGATTCTGCTAGGAGCAGGAAGCCGTTTCGAAAATGGGTGCAAACACTTCAACATCACCGCTCGAGGCGGCAACGGCTCCAGCAGCAAGTGTGGAAAGCGCCGTTGTATGGACGCATTGGCACTGGGCAGCTAGACGGAAGCCTACCTGACCGCAGACGGTCATCCTCAGTGTCATCTTATGCCTTTGTATTAGGCGCAAGAGAGTCTAGTATGAGCGTTGCTAGTACCAGCATCTTGGGACGGTCGAAAAGACGAACAATTTATTCTTCTCAAGCGCATTCCCGAGCTGACCGGAGCAGCAGAGCGTCTACGTCTGTCAGAAATTCCGAGGATAATCAAGCAGTGGACAGATCATCCCTTTTTGATCCTGTTCTCTTGGAGCGCTCCCTTCATCGCAGACGGATTCTGGAGGAGCTGATACGGACCGAAGAAGGGTACATTGGTGACGTCCGGTTCTTGATGAATGTGAGTCTTATGTTACCAGTCTGCAGTTTTCCTTAAGTACATTAAACTAACAGCTGCAGACTTATGTCACAATTCTTGTCTCCTTGCCTACTTCTCAATCGGGCCTCCGCTCATCCATCAACAAGAATCTGAACGAAATCATCGAGCTGCACGAAGAGCTTCTCGGCGAGCTTCACCGCGCTGTGCCAAACTCCGAATACACTAAGCCAGAAACCAAAAGAGCCTCTATTACCGGAGATATGGCACTTCGGTATCAAAAAGGCAAAAGTGTAGATAACGTTTTTGGGGACAAGAATGGAATGGCCTGGCTAGCTTATGCTCCTAGCATGACCGCAGAACCACGAGTTGCGGCAGAGGTGGCTAGAATCTTTGCCCGGAAAGTGAGTCTGCTCCCGAAGTTCACTGATACGGACAGGAACTTTATTCTAACGGCACCTATTAGATGAACAAATTTTTCATTTACGAAGAATATGGAGCAAAGTACGAGCTCATGTTCCGAGATCTCGATGCAGCAAACAAGACAATCCATGATTGGGGAAAGTACCAGAAAGGCCTTGAAACACTTGCTTCCTGCACTGGGTCAATGAAGCAATCGAAGGATTCCAGAAAAGCTCTTGCCATCGGCGACCTTCTAGCAAAAGTGTGTCTCAATCTTATGCTCATCCTTTGGGGTTATAATATTAAAATTCGATGTCTAACTCTATGATACAGCCAATCCAGAGAGTGTGCAGATACCCGCTATTGTTCTCTGAGCTCCTCAAATACACACCTGTATGCGACTGTCCCAATGCCTATATGGAACTCGAAAACACTTTGGTTCGACTTCGAGAAGTCACGGGTGCCATGAACCAGGCAGCAGACGATGTTCACATCAAGACAACTCTTGAAAAAACGTGGCTGCTCCAAGACCGCCTAGTCTTCCCCGGCCAAGTAAGTTCCAACGTATGAGCCCGGCTAAACGAGAGAACATGATTCTCAGTATACTAAGACACAATCTCTTGACAGGACCTCGACCCCTTTTCAAAGACTAGAATCCGCTCTTTAGGCCATATCCAGCTCTGTGGTGTGCTCCATGTTTGCTGGCAGACAAAAGAAACCGTAAAAGGGTCCTATTTTATATGTCTCTTATACCGCCAGTGGCTTTGCTTTGCCTCAGTGGAGAAAGATGATCAGCCGTATATGATAAAGGCCTGCCTTCCACTCAACAATTGCACCCTAGGAGAGGCAGACAATGGAAGAGGTACGCTATGGGCTGCCATCTTTCAGCGCGAATCCAAAGCCATACTGACATTCTTAGGTTTGCAATGCCACGTTGCACCTTTTTCATGGAAACTTGTATTTGTTTGCGACTATCAGCTCTACGAAGTCATTATGACGGCTTGCACATCAAAAGAAGAGCATGAGTGGCGGCAGAGACTAGGAAAGATGATGCCAAATGACGGCCGGGTGCACCATGATCCCCCAGGGTCGAGTTTTCTTGCTCTGGACATCAAAAGTCTCGGAACGGTCTTTGGGAAACCAGGTACGATATTGCTTGCGCTGTTGTAGTTGTTCTAACGTGTGAGTTTATTGTCTAACTGCCTAAACCCATATTTATTTAGGTACCGTGGCTCGTCGAATGTCAATACATCGTTCAACAACGCTAGGAGCCAGATCGCCTCTGTGCCAGGTTATTTTGAAAAATACGACCGTTAAGAAGGATAATTCAACGATGCCACCTATTGTTAATATTGTTGGTCGGTCCCAGTCGCTCCAGACAAGCGTGATTACGCCAGTTCTCACCCCATTGCGCACTGATCGAGCACGACTTGAGACTTTAGTGTCGGACGTGTGGTCGAGGGATATTTTGCCCTTCCCCGGTATAACTGGCCGGAACAAAAACGAACACCTTATGCGTTCGTCTGCCTCATCAGTTATGCGGAAGCTCAGTGTTGCTAGCCTGACAAGTACGCTCGGAAAGCGGTCATTGGGCAGAGGCAGTATCCGCAGAGGAGCTCTTGCACACGAGGCTGAGGACGCCGAGACACAAGAATCACTTTCCACAAAGAGCTCTCTTGATTCTGCCTCTGTCCCCGATTCGAAATCTGCTTGTCATGAGAATCCTGCCACCACGAATGTAATTGACGAGAAGAAGCCAAGATTCGACTCGATCCGCAGGAAGAAATTCCACCGTACGTCTCGGGAAACAATCACACTGTCCGGGACGGAGACTCTTCGTGGATCGCTTCGGAGAGCAGTGTCCCATCTATTCGAAGAGGACACCCATCATATGACAAAAGGCAAAGAGGCAGACAAGTCGCGAGTTTCTCTGCATACCAAACCGTGTGGAAGTTTGGCACCTGTACCTAAGCATTACCCGTCGCAGAATGCACTGGCAGAGCCATGCAGCCGCTTGAAGAGCATCACGGTGGCAGATCCTGACAACTCTCCAGGTGGCTCTGTCTACGACGCCATGTATCCTCTCACGCGACAGCCTTGCCACACATCGTCGGTCAAGTCTATCAGACGGTGGTCACGGAAGAGCATTTTCCACCGTGGGCATAGTGGCCGCTCGATGCATGCAGTTCACTGAGTACCTTGCATTGCTGCGTTGATGTGGATTTCATTCAGCGCTGCCAACTAGAATTTGGAGCTCGTTGCTAGGGGCAAAATACGGTTCAGTGGTTTCTTTTTGTTATTAGTAGTACCTTGCATGGATTTACATTGGCTGCTTTGCTTTGGAACTGAGTAGGCCGACTTGACAACGGGTCATTTACTTTGTATCGAAGCTACATAGAAGCTTCAGGAACGCAGTGTGGGCTGGCTGCAGCTGCGGAACTTGGCACAGCAGGTTTGGTAGCTACCATGACGTAAAGTCGGAGCTGAGCAAACGGGGCGCGTGAGCTGATCACCTGTACAAACATGGCCGTTGAGGGCCGGGACCAGAGAAGCAGAATGGATGGAAAACGATGGCTAGGAGGGAAGAATCAATAGAAAAACAATTGCATTGCATAGCATATGGCCGTTGATCCAGGGGCAGTAACGTGTCCTTCGAATTGGTAGAACTATGAGCAGCTCAACGTGGTGTGGTAGAAAGGAATGAGCTCTCAACAGGTGATGCGTGACTAAGTGCCTAAGCGCTCTGTTCTTAGCAGCGTACGGAAGGCAATGATTGGCGGGCCCTTCCCCGCCCTGTAAAAGAGAGGTACCCACCACGCTATGTACTTTGGGCATCTGGGACATATGACGTATTGAGCCCGTTCTTTGTAGGTGCACCACAAGCGGCAAACAACGTGAGCAGAGGCATAAGTCTCGAACACTCTATGCAAATGGCCGCAGAATATGGTTGCGTGACCAAGCAGCTACTAGCCTAGAGCTTGGAATCAGCGACTATAAAGGCCGTCGAATTCTTTCATCAGTCAACCTTCAACCTAATTCACACATTATATTTTCCATCAACAACTACCACTTCTTTGGCACAAAGCACACCAAGCATCGAGTATCAGCAACATCTCACAAAACTAGCTCACTTTCCGATAAACCATCCACCCAGAAACATACCTCTTCAGCAAAAGCACAGCAATCCCATCGCCATCATGCCGCGCGGAGAAGCCCCCCAGAACAAGATCCACTTCAAGGGTGATGATGACGACTTTGTAGTCTTCGTCGACGATGTTGGGACGTACCGCAAGTGGAAGACCGACTCGTCCGTGCCATTGGCTCATTTCGTCTCGAGCTTTCAGGTGTTCGTTACCCACAGGTAAGCTTTTTTCCTTCACTACAGGAGGAGGGGCTGTCTATGTGTGCTGCCTCTGCTGTCTCCCCTCTCTCCCTTGCTGGCTAGCTGCTAATCCTCTTTCTTCTCTCCGTGTAGACAAGGCGCACAAGGTACGCTGGATACGGCAGCACACAGCGTGCTCGACAATCAATTTGGGACACACGTGGTCGAGGATGTTCTGAAGGAGATTCTACAAAAGGGATCGCTGCAGGAGGTCGAGGTGAGTGCCGCTCTTGTCATTTCAAGCCTTGTTCGCCAATGGGTGAAAACCGCACCTCAAATATGACAAAAATGGGACCACTGACGTCATTTATTTATCCATCTTAGGGACCAGAGCGCCAGGGCATCAAGAACGATTCGCAGGGAGGCCGGAGTGCCCACTAATATACGTTCTTGTACGATGGGATCGAGGCGGGAAGGCCACGGCCCTGCCTGGGGAGCGCTGGAGAGGCCCATCGCTTCTCTTGCTAGCCGATGCGTCCTAACAGGGAAGACGGGTCGCGTCGGCTGAAGGAAATATCATCAGGAACAGCCCCGGAGGCTCCGCCTGGCACATGCCCATAGGTGTCGCATGGACTGTAGACCCTGTGCAAAAAACCCTGCCCAATTGGCTTCACCGGCCTGTATGAGCGGGGAAAGACGGAAGATAGGAATAATAGGCTGTGGCATAGTATTAAACACACTATGCGCTTCACGGGGCAACCAAAAACGCAAGACCCGAAAAATGCATGATCCATAATTCTAGCTCTCACCACTTTTTTCTTCAACACTCCCATCGCGGTCTACTATTTTGCTTCGGTAACACCTCGCACGTCTGTACGTTATATGAGTACTCGGCTTGTGCGAAACACGCTCTCGTTTTTGTATATACACCAAGACCCCTTCGTACGGAGTCGAGCCAGAAAATAAAGTTAAAACTGCCTAGTATGGGTTGCTGAGACAGGTCCTCTTTTACGAGAGCGTGAGCCGTTTCATCATTGTCACCCCTTTTTCGAAATCCCCACCAGCGAACGGGGCGAAGGCCTTCCGTTGTACTCGCAGGTAGGCTGGTCGTAATTACATTTAACAAGAGCTCCATTCGCGTCTCGTCTACCACCTTTCTTGCCCTTCTACGGTGAAGCTGGAGTATTTTGTGAGGGTCTGCACTAACAGGAATGCCCGTATCTGAAGGTAGCCTACCAGCTATTTGTGGTACCCAAGTCTATGAAATAATTAAGGACGCAAGTACGGAGTATTGCCTGTATTGGAGCACTCAATAAAACATGCAGGGCGAAAGGTTATAACAGTAATTTCAAATGTTTTTTTTATTTGTATCTGTGCAGTATCTTCACTGCACTGGTAAGCCAATAGCCCCCATATATTGGGATGTTTCAATATCCTGCACGGCCGCTCTCCAAGCACAAGATGTACCCATAGCGCAAACTGCGTAAATGTACCATGAGCTCACAAAATGGTTCTTGCTATCTGCACAAGACTATTGTGTACTTGGTCCCCTTTCCTTCCTCACACAAGACCTCCCATGCTCTTTTCGAAAGGGACTTTACCCTTCGTTCTATCCTACCGCCTGCTTGGACGTGCAGCATCCTCGCCAAAACAAAAAGCTGAACCCTGAGTAAGGCGTAACAAAGAGATGCGGTGGTAAGATTGATGACAAAAATGAGATAATAAAAAAGTAGATTCAGAACACGCTTCGTATTGACATTGCGGCTGCCGTAATACCGGTTCGCTTGTAAGAGGAAAAAAAGAAATATCGCTGGGAGGTGTAGGCGGTGTCTTATTCGAGCCGCATCCGATCGAAAAAGCAGCGTTCCCTTCTAGAGAGAAGACATGGAAAGTCGTAAGCGACTCAACAGGAGGAGTCAACACAAGGCTGACAATATCAAAGACAGTCGGGCACGTCTCAAGAGAGTCTAAGCACGAGCACGGTTGCTGCGCTGAGGTAGAGTCCAGGGCTTGGCGCAGATGACCTTGTCAAGTTAGCAAAATGATGCAGATGATGGATGCATAGGATATGGAAGCAGCTGCTTACCTCGCCTTCACTGTATGCCCAGAAGTAGACCATCATGCCGACGACATAGTAGATGGCGGCGTTGGTGCCCTGGTACAGGAGCACGGCAGCCAGAGAGGTGAGAGGTAGGACGGCGAGGCGGGCTTCAAGACTCCGGTGGATGGCTGTGCCGGCGATGAAGCCGAGAGGCCACTCCCATGCGAGCATGAACAAGCCTAGGAGTAGGTTTATGATTTGCAGTATTGGCACCGGCTTGACTGCAGGATCGAGGGTCTTGGTGAGGAAATCCCAGAAGATTTTAGGCCAGAAGAAGCCCTCCACAGCAGCCGCAACCTGGTCTGTTTCGTTGTTAGTACCGTGGTCAAATACAACGACGATGGGATGGGAATGCAGCGAAGGGATTGCTGGACGTACATGCTCCGGCAGTGAGGATAATAAGTCTCGCCCAGTGGTTCTTGATAAGACGGCCCATGGTGACGGATTAGGTAGGTCGCGGTAGGTTTTGTAACTGTTGTCGTGCTCGGGTTCGAAGTTGTCGTCGGAGTCGGTGATCTTTCCTTTCCAAATCCGACAATTCTATTGCCTCTCAAAAAACACCAAATAAACCCCTTAAAGCGAAGCCGACTAAACGGTAGAGACGAAGAGAATTGTTGCGAAAAGAAAAGGGCAGGTAGCCAGACCCGCTGAGAAAGAAGAAGAGAAAAGAGAACGAAGAAAGCGGCGTTGCCGATATGAAAGAAGGCTATCGACGAAAGCGAGTGCACAGCAGCTGAAGAAGAAAGAAGAGAAAAGAAAGGGGGAGGCCAAGAGGAATAAGAAGCGGGAGTAGAGGGAGTTTTGGGTCTGTCAAGAGGCTCCTTGAAAGCGGGTCTGTCGAGGCCCGAGTATGAGCCGGGGGGGTGAAGGGTGGGTGTTTGGAGGTTTGAGGATGGGAAAGTTCAGAAATGCTATAACACAATTTCTGAGCAAATCCGGCTCCGTGACTGTGCGGGCCTATAGCAGGAGGCCCTAGATGCCTCCTCTGACCTGTAAACGTTGAGTGTCAGACAACCGGCTCCTCGACGGGGGGCCGTGTCGGACGTTTCTGGCCCGATGTGGGCGAAGAGCCTGCCTCGTTTCCTCTTGCTAGGTAGTATCCTGCTAAGAGTGGCGTGTTTGTGCGTGCAAAGAGCTGAAGCAGGCGAGAAACAGCGAGTTTGGCAGGCACGGCGTACTCGCAGACAGCAGTTGTGACTCTTGCTTGTTTTTGTGCAGCTCACTCTTTTACTGTAGTTTGGTGTGCGGGTTCCGTGTGATATCCAAGCCCTCGCAGTTTGATCTATGGCAGCAGCTAGCATCTGAAGAGGATGTAGCAGAGAGAGGGGGGGGGGGGGGGGGGGGTGCGAGGACGGGAGATCAGCTGGATCGATTACAGCACTCAGAGCACCATGAACGGCTCGTAGGCTAATTCTCGTAGTCGGATCGTTCGACTGAGCCTGCTGGATGGCGAGAGGACAAACCTATCGAGGCGGTCCGGGTAGCAGCTAAGGTACGATGATGGACGGTCGCATAACAGAAATGTGGCAGGTGCAGGCACGGCCTGGAAGATCAGACAAAGCCAAGTTGGGTCGTCGAGGGGGGATCGTCCGGTAGCAGAGGCGAAGCAGGCAAATATGGAGTCGTCGAGGAGATACGAGTAGTGTTGATGAAGGGGACACCAAAAAGAGAAAGGAGCAGGAGAAGGTTCGTGTGCGTTAGGGCGTGCTTGGGAGACCAGCTGGTGGCACGGCGAACAATGCTTAATCGTCAGAAACAGTTGAGGTTTGAAAATGGACATGGGAGGAGGTCGAGGGGGGGAGGGGGGTGGGAGAGCGGACGGGTAGTGCATATATGTATATGTAGTTTTCTGGGAACGGTCCTCGGGAATCGAGACGGTGGAGACAGGCCCATCGTGTCTTGGGCCGCATGCCCATATTGCGTATTGCACATAGCACATACGACTACGGACTACGAGGAGAAGCAACCGCGGGTGGCTTGTCCTGGATGGAGTGGTTCGCGCCTTCCTTGCATGGCGGGAAGCGCGGGCGGTCACCTAGGATGACGACGCGGCACACCAATAGAGTGGAATAGCTGCATGCACGCATTTAGTGGCTACGGGCTACGGCTAGCTATGGCCATATCGCCTGGGTAAAGCGACCCACGGGCAGCATTCATTCACCTGTCGCGGCCTCCCATCGTCGCTGAACAGCCACGGCCGCGACCGCTTCGAGCAGTTTGAGTTGGCGCTGGCCGTGCGCCGTCCATATGGTCCAGCAGTCTTTTTCGGTCGCTGGCTGGCCGGACAGGCAAATTTTGGAAATAAGGCCGGGGCTTTTCTCCCCCAATGATCTTGCACACTCTTTCTTGGCCAGCAGCCAGGCACAGGTGTGACGATGTGCACATGCAGATAGTTGTCCTTGTGTGCGAGTACCTGCACAGACACACTCAATTTGCGGGCGGCTAAGGTACTGGCCCTCGTTGGCGACCCCCCGTTGTAGTGTGATTGGTGAGGCCAAGGTGGGCAGCCAGGGCGGGCGGTTAGAGATCAGGTCCAGGGCCAATCACAGCGAGGTTCCGTGGTGGGGCCCCTCTTGGTGTCAAGGTTATGCCCGCAAGCGACTGGGGCCAGGGGGCGCTTTTGTGGGTTTAGTTGTGTGCCGGCCAGGACCCAAAATAAGTGATAGAGGGGCGGCAGGTCTGAATCTCATGTAGATGGTACTCACCATACGGTGGCTGGTGCTTGGATGTTCGGGCACAGCGGACATTCTGCACGCATTTTGCACCAGACATGGCGCCTAAGCAGAGCACAGTGGGCCGATTTGTCGCCGGATGAGGTACTGGCTACCCGCACCTTCTGTGGACTGAATTCGGTGAATTCACAGCACTGTTCTTTTGAGATTGAGCACACTTCTTTCGATGGCTGCAGGGACTGCTTGTCCGACAGCATGCTCATAACACTATGCACAAAAGAAAGCAGCGAACGGCAGTGCACAATTTCGGCCATACTCGTGAGACCCGGAGCCAGCTTTGGCCGGCTCTCAAACAGCTGAGACAGATGATCCGACAAGTCTCTAACAGCTGCGCCCACCAGAAGCCCGGCCTGTGGCAAAAACGGTTTGAGCCCCTACCAAGGCCCGGCGCTCACCGTTGGCCGGGCAGGGATGCGCCGTTGCCCTGGGCCCCTGTAGTCTTCCACTAGGCCGTAGTGTATTCTCCCATGCGGGCACTAAACTGCTGTGACTAGTACCTGCTAGCTGTAAAGCCCAGTATTTGTATCTGATAGTGCCAATCATGTCGTAGCGACTCTATTCTTGGACAGAGTGCGTGCGCAAGTACTCGTAGTATGGCCTGTGAATACGACGACACACCGTCTTGCCGGCCGATTGCTGTGTAAAGTAAACCACTGCTCATCACAGTGGGGCTTGGCAGGGTTTTTAGGTGAAGACGGAACATGAATGCCAACCTCATACCCAATCAAGCCAAGATGCTATCTGGTGGATACGATCAACAATACTCTGTAGAGTGAGCACCTATCTCCATCCAGAAAGTAGGACCACAAAGTCGGACCACAGCTGGCCAAATTGGGACTGTCATCGTGTCTGATAAATGGCTGTCACCGAGACTCGTCCCATGCCCGGGGGCAGGCGGCAAAACCATCTCACCGTCTCGCAAATATTTTCCTTCTTTTCCTCCTCAAGGTTGCGCCCCCGGCTTTGGTTGCCGTGCCGCGAACGCCTCACCCAATTGCACATCCATACGAGTGCGTAGTCGTGTCTTACATGCTCCTCTCTCGACCGGCGGAGTTTATTTTTTCTTTTCTTTTTGGCGGTTTTCTATCAGCAATCGCGCCTCGCGGGACGCGCGATCGTCAGCTTCATCAAAAGGGGTGTTCGACATCACGAAATAGGCGAGTCTCATAACAAGCCCGCCTGGAACATGTTCCTGTTTTTGTCTTGCGGGAAGTTCTTTTCAACGCTCCCCGAAATTAACCAATTCCTCGTCATCCACCTTCAGCGTGGATTCCCGTGCCCGCAACGACCTGTTTCCGCTTTCGGAATCGGGAGGACATGTCTGCCGTAAACTACCGTGAAGAGAGGAACCTGTCTGACATGCACTTCCATGATTTTCTTTGCCTACGGAGCACGGGTACAACTACGACTAGTAAAAGTGGTCAGGACTCTGGTCCGTAGTCTAATGCAGTGTGATCAGAGCTGGGCGGTTGCAAACTATTGCCCATTGGCCCTACAGCGGACATCTGGCCTAAGTCGACAGGGGTCATATAGTGGCGCACCAGAACGAATTGGGAGACGGTGCGCTGTCAGCTCTTGACCATGTCCTAGACTGTGATGGCAATGGTGTAGTGTGCACTACTCGTACGTCGTACAAGCACAGGCATTGTTTCCGTCTCGTGTTGCGTCTAAAATCATCACCAGCACATCACCATTGACGGACAGCCAATTCTGCACGCCGTAAA
This sequence comes from Graphilbum fragrans, assembly GCA_001513895.1. Classification (NCBI taxonomy): domain Eukaryota; kingdom Fungi; phylum Ascomycota; class Sordariomycetes; order Ophiostomatales; family Ophiostomataceae; genus Graphilbum; species Graphilbum fragrans. The sequence continues at coordinate 336,492 of LLKO01000009.1, forward strand.
GAGTAACCGAAGCGTGTAAGTCTGTTTGCAGATTTTAAATGGAACTACGAATCAATAGTCATACCACCCCGATGATATCCCTGGTTCCAGGGTGGATGTGCTCGTATATTCCGTGCGGTCAACGACGGGTGTTGGCGGGATCGAATTTGCCAGCCGTTCTTGGCCCCCAAGTTGACGGGCTGCATCCAACGAGTGGCCTGTTGGGCCAATGCGACATCAGTGGAGGCGACAAAGACTTGTACGAACTGCATAGGTAGTGTACTCCGTATACTCTGTGCATATCGTGAGGGTACTGCTTGTGGAGTGGCTGGGCCTGTTGGTGATTCCTCTCGTCCTGGCCTTCCTGCATGACCGACACTAGCGTCACATGCCCTCACCCCTCCAGCACTATTCCATTTTGAGATGTGCTCCCCGTAGAACACTGGAGCCACTGGAGCGGATTGCGAGGCACCGATCCCCACCACATTTGGAATATTGCATACGTCGTAGTGTAGATATGCGAATGGCTGGCGGTACTACGTCGTCCTGGGGTGTCTACTCCATAGCGTGGCTTGCCAGGTGAAGAAAAGAGCAGTACCGTGATTGCAACGTGCTGATTCCTTTCTTCTATGCCTGTTTGGTCCGAGGTGGACGGCATGGCTTGATGTGATTGACCTTGCCCTGGTAGCGTGTGAAAGGTGTGCTGAATATACGTACGATACCGCTGTTTTGACATTCACACGAGCGCGGTGACAGCCTATATTGGCATTGTGCCAAGAGACGTTGTTATCTCGGAGACAAGACTCCTCAAAACGGACACAATCTGGCTTTGTGAGTTGGTGTTGACACCCACGTATATGTACAAGCGATGTGGTTTTGGTCACAGTTCCCGCTTTTTCCCTGTGACGAGAATGGAACTATGGTGCCTTTTGATCCCCTTTTCTTTGAGTCTTTAGCATGGATTTCCGAACTTGGACGACTTACAGATAAGGGGTCGGAAGAGGAGGGTCAAAAGAAAGGAAAACCACTTCTGACCATGCATGTCGCCACAACCCACTACTCGTACTCATGCAAGCATCTAGAGGAGTTCTCAATAAGTGCATGGGATGCCCCATATGCGCACCAATCCCACTACCCTTGTAAGCGCCGTCTCTCCCCATATGCACAGCGCATCATTTGCTATAGAGAAGCGCTTACATACGACCCAGTCCCTTTGAGGGTTCGGCGTAGGAGCTACAGCCCAAGGACCGTGCCGACAAGAGCTTTGTGTTGGATCGTTATCAGCTAGTGGCCACTAAAAGCTGGCTCTTGGTGCACCTATTTGTGCTCCGTACAACTACACGTCCTCCACGTGCAAATTGCGACAGGCGGAACTTTGAAATAGGAAAATGAAAGGAAGGAACAGAAAGTATACTCTGGGTTGGGCACCCCGTAAAATGCCAGAAACCGGCGCTTGAACTGTATAGCAACTCCAACATCCACCCGCTTTTCATCTTGGGGTATGCCTTGACGAGCTGCAATGCGGCCCTCTAGAACTGCATTCTTCTGCTCGCATCCTTCCCCACTGCCGAATAGGCATATTTCTTGGGCGTTCGTTCTGCGTCTTTGGCCAAGATAACTGCAGAAGGTAGTTAAGATAACCGGCAAGTCTTCGACAGTCGTGATCGGGAGTACGGGGTAAGGGATCGCTCCCCCCCAAAAGAATAGATGAGGTGTACGTAAGTTTCGACGTTGGCAGGCCACATATTGGGGCTCAGATTTCGTACTCAATCTGTAAATAATCAAAGTTAGTCATGGCGCTCTAGGAGACTGGTTTCTGCGTTACGGAGCCCGAAGGCGCCATTATGCTCTCATAGTTCGGGGCCAGCAAGAAAATTATGGCAGCACCCAGGCCATTGGGGTTTGGAAAACACGGCCTAATACCTCTGGGTCCGTAGCCTCAAATACAGAAATAAGAATGATCCGGAAAATGTCTTTGGCAATGACTTTCTCGGGGGCAGTTCGGCCTATTTCTCGACGTCTGCTTCCAGTCCGCGCACAGTTTCCCGGGGAGGCTCTGAGGGCTATGAATATTCACAGCAATGTCGTGACAATGAAGCTGTTTCGGCGCTCACATGGGACAATCCTTGCTGGCACGGAGGATGGGAAAATCTCGAATCTACTTGGACGTTTCCGTAATGACGGGCTGAAGAAAAGCATGCGTGCTGTGCCATGTGCTGGTGGCGAAGCCGACGGCAGGCTATTGGCAGGAACAGGGAGTCTTTGACTCAGGTCAACAAAATATGTCTGTGGCATCTCCTGTTGAGATGGAGGGGGAGACAGTGGATACTGGCAGGACTGCCCAGCGCATGAATGGTCGCCATATCAAGCGGTGTCATCAGTGAATCAAGAGGGGGGGCTGGAAGAGTGCTCGGCTCAAAGACGAGGGATAGCCCAGGATGGAGGGCACCATGATGCAGCATATCTTCCATAGTCGAAAGGTTCTATTTCCACCAAATTTTGAGGACCGCTGATGGATGGAAGCAGCGGTGCGCCCGTGGAGGAGCGAGTAATGGTGTTTGAGGCTTCTTGAAGCTGTTGTTGTATATATATCCCGATGTCTAGGATTCTATTGTGCAAATTGTACGTAGTAAATCTATCATGACGAAAACATTGAAAGAGGAGATGCTGCACGAGGAGAGATCATTCTGTTTTCTTCATATCCTTCTCTTTCCTCTCCTTTGGTCTGCCATTCGCACCTTCCGGCTCTCGTCTGGCCGGTTGCCGGTTTCCCAGCACCTTTCTTTTCAAATAGAGGCTGCCCAATACGCTTCATGGCCATATCGACATATCGACATATCGACAAACCCCAAGACTCGATCAACGCTCATAAGTCCAGTATCATGGCACCGCCACTGTGGCTGCTGCTGCCGGAGTAGTGCTCTCGCCCTCGCTGGCTGGCTCTTCTAATGGTGGTGCTGGCGGAAGCAGCGGCTGCTTCGTTTTGGGGTCTTTATAGCTGCGCAAAGCAGCTTCCATAGCCAAAATACGGCTCTCGCGGCGCTTTTCGTCGCGCTGGTGTTCTTCTTCGGCCTTTTGCAGCGTCGTGACCTGCTCTTTCAGCTCTTTGATGCGCTCGAGGTTGGCGTCGGGTTTGGACGAGGACCGGTAGTACTCGTAGATGACGAGGGCGCTGGCGATCAGCAGAATGAAGGCATCGCCGATGACGTCGGCAAATAAGTCGACGGCTTTGGCCTCGGGCAGCGGACGGAACTTGCGCTTCCAGACGCTGGCCGTGGGGTTGACGACATAGGCCTGGTGGGACTCCTTGGCGGTGGTGCCGTACTTGGCGCGCGTAGCCTCGACCTTTTTCTGGTCTCGCTGCTCCTTCTCGATCTGTTCCTTGGTCTTGGCCGTCGGTGCTTCTGCCTGCTCGGCCTTTTCTTTCGCTCGCTTCTCGGCGTCGGCGTTTCGCAATACGGCGACGGACATGCGCATGTTGAGCTGGTGGAAGACTTGGCCGGTGCTGGCGGCAAAGGCGCGGAAGCGCTCGTGTTCATGGGCTTGGACTTTTATGCGGTTCTAAGCGAGAGAAGAAGAAAGAGCCTGTGTGAGCATTTCATCGTGTTCCCCATGCTCTTCGCCCCCCCAAGCACCATGGTTTTGTGGGACAACATACTGCGCCGTATTTGGAGATGTGCCGCACAAAAAGTGCAGCCAGCTTGAAGAGCGGAAGAGGTACCATATCGCCGGCGGACGCGTCGGAGCTGACGCGACAAGAAGATCTGTAGAAGGCGTGATTGCCGACTTGGGCAGCAGAGCTCCAGGCACCTCTGGAGTCGTCACAGATAGGAGGTCGACGAGGGTCTGTGGCCGAAGTTCATTCTCGGCGTGGTGGGAAGAAGTTGGCGGATCTGAGAAGGCCCGGCCGTGAAATAGAAAGGCCGATTAGGGCGAAAAGTCTGGCGTGCACTGGAGGGTTAAGCTGGGTTGACTGAGGGCCGAAGATTAGGATTTTGTAAAGTCTGCCGTAGTCGTTTTGGCGGGTCCTAGATACAGCCTACTGACAGCTATATTCACTAAGAACCTGGGAGGCGTCGCGGCGCCGGGTGCTCGACAATTTGGTCCAACGGGCACCAATCGCAATAACTTGGATGCGACAGTGGAGAGCCAGTCACGATACAAGCTCGGGCGGCGATATATCTGGCTAGACAAGCAGCGACATGAAGCTGAAGATGGATGGCTTCTGCCTCGGATATGTCGTCGATGGAACGAGCTGGTATTAGATAAGCCAAAAGCGGCGACCAATCAGAGCGCATAGCCTTGCGGAGGGTGTAGTTCTCCACCACGCACACCAACAGTTGCTTAGCAACCGGCGGCCCGCTTAACGGCGCCGGCGTTTATGGACTACAACACGTCCACAGCAACTAAAGTATTCTTGCACACTCCTACCGCTTTGTATATACCTAGACACGGCAACAGTGGACTTTGCTCAGCAACTTCGGCATCTTTCTCGCCGAACTTTATCTTGTGTCTGCCGTCTACGAGCATTTCTGTTGGGCTTGAGCTTTTTCTATGAGCTTTTTCACAAACGTGTAAGTGCTGTTGACTTGATTCTGCTCGCTCTGGTCGTCTCTGGATCGTTGCAAAGCGCGGTCTTCGAGGTGCAGCTATATCGCACAAGGATATTGTATCCTTGTCAGAGAAGCTTACACGTTTGTGGTTCTGTGTGGCAAAAGCGCAGCTTACTCTGCAAAAGCAGCATTGTTGACAGTAAACAAACTGCAGGCGACAACGAAAGGACGAGAATTCGACGCCAATACAACACATTCTCCTGAAACTCTAGATGATTTTCCAGAACGACAATCAACAGCAGGACTAGCGACAACTTCAGATGGCGGGAAAGGGTATAGACGTGGAGGCGCTATCTCCTAGGGATGCCAACGCGCGACGGCCGCGGACGACCACGGCAGACCTGAAGACGAGGGCAGCGGCGCAGCTCAAGGCAACAAAGGACAAGGAGCACCCACCGCCGCCGCCGCCAAACGTGACGGAGCCGCCGAGCGTGGACCGGCGAGATGGCGCGGTGTACCAGGTCGGCAAGCTGCTGGGGAAAGGTGGCTTTGCGGTATGCTACGCGGGTGTTCTTGGAGGGACGAAAAAAACATTCGCTCTAAAGATTGTCAAGAGCCGGATGCCGATCAAGATGGAGCAAAAGGTAGGCGCGCTCGCGCGCGAGAGGGAGAGAGAGAGAGAGAGGCGATGGCTAACGATCTAGTTCCAAACGGAGCTGCAAATCCACTCCAAGATGCGGCAAACCAACATTGTGCAGTTCTTCCGGGCGTTTTCGTTTGAGAACTCGACGTACCTGGTGCTGGAGCTGTGCCCGAACGGGTCGCTGATGGACATGGTAAAGCGGCGGAAGGGAGTGACGGAGCCAGAGGTGCGATTCTACGGGGTGCAGATTGCGGGCGCCATCAAGTACATGCACGCCAAGGGCATCATCCACCGGGACCTCAAGATGGGCAACATTTTCCTGGACAAGCACATGAACGCGAAGATTGGCGATTTCGGGCTGGCAGCGTTGGTGGTGACGGGACGTGATATGCAGACGATCCGGCGGACGACGCTGTGCGGCACGCCGAACTACATTGCACCGGAGATCCTGGAGAAGGGCAAGAAGGGCCATGACCACATGGTGGACATTTGGAGTCTGGGCATCATCATGTTTGCGATGCTGACGTCGAAGCCGCCGTTCCAGTCGTCGACGACGGACGAGATCTACCGACGGGCGAAAGAGCGCGACTACGAATGGCCGGCACCAGAGGCCAAGCTGATCAGCGAGGAGGCGAAGCACGTGGTGGCGTCGATGCTGGAGGAGGCGCACATGCGGCCAGACCCGGATGCCATTGTGCAGCACCCGTTCTTTGTGACGGGATACATGCCGACAGCAGAGGACATGACGCTGCGGCTGCGGGATCTGGCGCCGGAGAAGGACATTTTCTACCAGTACCCGGCCTCGCGCAAGGTGCAGGCACAGAGCCTGGAGACACTCAAGGAGATGTGTGCGGCGTGCAACGTGGGCCCCTGGAACACGACCAAATTTGTGTCCAAGTCGGTGTGGCGGGAGATGGCGGCGGAAGAGAAGGCGGGTCTGACGCCGGCGATTCCGCTGGCGGAGAACATTGTGTACCGGCCATTCGACACGTGGCTGCAGGAGAACCAGCTGATGCAGGGCCCGCGGCAGCAGACACAGAGCTCCGGGTCTTCGCTGACAACGTCGGCATCGGCTCCGGCACTCTCTTCGGGGCCGAGTGTGTCGAGCACTTCACACCCCCCCGTGATGGCTGAATGGGCACCGACGACAGGTCTGCGGGCACCCCCTCAGAGCTTTGCGGCACAGCAAAGAGCACAGAATCGGCCGGCAAGAGGCGTGGCGTCGACAGCGGCCGCAGCGGCCACAACAGTGCCGGCACAACAGGAAATCGACGAGGCCGTGTCCGCCGCACGGGCACTATCAGCAGCAGCCGCGGTGCCCCTGCCATCGGGGACAACAGGTCTTGTGCGGCGGTCGTCGGCGAGACGAGACGTGCCGCTAGGCAATGCTTTGTCGCTACAGGGACGCGAGCAAGCAGCTTCAGCTTCGGCGACGGCGACAGCGACGACTACACGCTCTACTCGGACACTGCTTCCCGGCAGCAAACCGCCGGCGGCCGGCGTGACAAGATCAGCATCGGCGGAAAAGAAGGCGGCAGCGACAGCAACAACGGCGGTTGTGGCCCCATCAACGGCTACCGCGACAGCCAGCAGGGCAGGCCGCCTGACTCTGTTCAGCCCATCAGAGCGGCAAGAGGCGGTGCCGGCAAGCGAGCCAGACATGGTGCTGCAGCGGCTGCGGAAGCTGCAGAGCGAGCTGGACCGGGCACTGAACGCGCGGACAATGGCGGTGATCTCGGCTCGCGACAAGACACCGCCAACGCCGCCGCAGATTGTGGTCAAGTGGGTGGACTACACGAACAAGTTCGGGCTGGGGTACATTCTCAACGACGGCAGCGTGGGATGCATTCTGCGGGCGATCCAGGCGAACATGAGCGAGCAGGAAGCGGCGGCAGCGGCGAAGGATGCCGCGTCCGGAAAGACGGTGGGGGAGCTGCCGCCAGCGTGTATTCTGGTGCGCGGAGCAGAGCGGCACATTCAGCGGCGCGACGACAGCCGGTATAGCGAGCGGCAGCAGATTCTACCGATGGCGGGCGACCCGATCTACTTTTACGAGAACAACGGCGAGCAGGGGCTGCAGCGGGTGTGTGTGGACCCCGAGCGGTTCCGGGTCGCCGTGGACCGAGAAACAGGCACAGCCGGCAAGCTATCGGCGGGCAAAGACGTCTACGACCACCGCAAGCGGGAGCGCATAGTGCTGTGGAAGAAGTTTGCCAACTACATGCTGGCGTACGGACGGGAGCTGGACGAGCGGGACGACGAGCAGCGACGGAGGCAGGAGAGGGAGCAGAAGGAACACAGAGACCACAACGAGCAGACGGAGCAGCGGGCGCAGAGAGCGCAGAGAGAGCAGAGAGAGCAGAGGGAGCAGCAGACAATGCAGCCCGACGCGCTGCCCAGCGACGTGGTGACGTTTTACCAGCGCTTTGGCGACGTGGGCTGCTGGGTGTTCTGCGACGGCCACCTGCAGTTCAACTTCCCGGACCACACCAAGATCGTGCTGGACGCGGCGGGCGTGTGGTGCCACTTCTGGCACCTGCCGGCCTCGGCGGCAGAGCGGCTGCCGTCGACGGGGCTGCTGGACGAGGCGGCGCTGGACGAGCGCAGCGTGCTGTCGTATCCGCTGCAGACGCTGCTCAATTTCGGCGTCGGCAGCAGCAGCGCGTCGGCAGCCGAAACCACCGCCGCGTCTCGCCGCCGCCCGGTCATCCGCCCCGAGCTGCAGGGCATTCCGGCCGCCAACGACTTCCGCCGCAAAGTCGAGTTTGTGCGCAGCGTCGTGCGCGAATGGGTGGCCCGCGGCGGCCTCGGCAACAGCGACATGAGCCGCGCCGGGCGGCTGCGGTGGCTAGGGGCCCGCGAGACGCGCAAGGTGGTGGCGGTAGCGGCGGTGGCGGCGGCGGCGGCGGGCGAAGGCAGACAAGGCAGAGAGGCTGGCGAGGTCGCAGCGCCACTGAAAACAACGACGGCCGTGATTCCGCCCGCCAAGCACGTCTGGGTCACGATTGGCGCGCGACAGGGCGACGTGCGGCTGTCGGCGCTGGTGGACCCGCGGCGGCCACAGGTGCTGGGGCCGGATCTGGAGGAGAGGCGGTAGGAGGCGGCGAGGATGGTGCCGTGGAGGTGGTGGTAGACGGCATCATGATGGCGATGTGGACTGGTGATGGTGAATGGTGAATGGTGAATGGTGATTGGTGGATTGCCTGCGACTATTTGGATAGACGGCAGCTGTAATGTGGTGTGGTGTGGTTTGCTCTTTCCTGTTTTGCTCTACGTATGTTGCGTCATCGGGTGTTTTGCGGGTCTGTGTTTTTGTTGTTCTCTGTCCTCTTGTCACTGTTCCGGTTCCGTCGTTTTTTTTTGTTCTCTGCCCTCTCTGTTTGTCGGTTCTTCGTTTTCTTTCTGCTCCTTGTCTCCTGGTCTCCTGGTTACCTCACGACTGCATTGGTGTACGGACATTTGCGTTCGCTCTTGGCCCAAGCAGAGCGTCCTTAGTTGAATTCATTCTTTGATCTACACTGAACGATTGGGTGACTTTTCTTGGGATACCAGACTCCTCTGCGACGACGACATACTCGTATATGAACATTGTGGAGGTGCACAGCACAATAATGGGCAACGCTATTCCTGATCCACGCATCCCCAAGACGCTCACCCCGACAAGGGGCTCAAAAACCATCCCGAAGACGCTGCCTAGACCCAAGACGTTCTAGCCATCACTCAGGTAAGTCCGGCTACATCCACTCGGTCACGATGCTTTCGCCGGCTTCGGCTTCGGCTTCGGCCTCCGCCTCGCGACCTCCTTCTTCACCGGCGCCATTCCGCACAAAACTCATCACGCCGCCGCGGAAGGGATCTGTGCACAGGATGGCCAGATCGCGGCCGTCGTGGGGCAGCACGACGCCGCCAATGTCGCCAAACAGGTCGATGGTCTGCTTTTCGGGCGGCGTGTTGTCGTCGACGTGGTCGGTGTTGCTCATGCTGTACACGTGCACAAAGTCGGCCTCCTCGGCCACCACCAGCTGCGGCCGCCCCGACCCCAACGGCGTGAACCGGAGACTGCGAGCGGCCGTGGCTTCGGTCTGCAGCGTCGCCACCGGCATCGACACCTTGTCGTGGCCGCCGCGGCGGACCATGCGCAGGTCCCAGATCTTGACGGCCCGGTCCTGGTGCCCCGTGGCCACAGTATGGCCGTCGTCCGCCCACGCACAGGCATAGCCGTAGTCGCGGTGGCCGCGCAGCCGGAAGACCATGGCCGGGCAGCGCGGGCTGTTCTCGGTGGAGGCGCCGGCGGCGGCCCACGTGCGGTCGAGAGACACGATGCACGCGTCGGTGCTGTCGCCGACCACGAGGCGCATCTTGTGGCACGGCGACGTGGCCATGGCGTTGACGGCAAAGGGCAGCGCCAGGTCGGCCGACACAGTGCCGCGGTCGAGGTGGACGGTGCGCACGTGGAAATCGTTGGTGGCAAACGTGGCATAGTGGCCGGCCCCGAGGGCTCCGACCGGGTGCACCTCGATGTGGTTGACGCCGAAGCCGCCGGAGAAGCGGCCCAAGAAGGAGGGGGGGGGGTTGACCGCAGTTTGTCCTGCTCCTTCTCCTGCTCCTGCTCCTGCTCCTTCCACGAGGCTGGTCACCACCAGCGCGCCGTCGCTGCTACCGGCGACGACCACATGGGCATTGGCCGCAAGAGCCGTGATGTTGGCGGGGCCACGATCGGCACCGGTCTGCTTCAGCGCCGTGACTTTGCGCGAATAGCCCGTCTCTAGGTCGAGCTCGATCACCGCGAGCCCGGCCCTGGGATGGTACACCTTGGGCCCGGTGCCGGCCGCCAGCAGATGCCGCAGCTGTGGATGTCCGAGAGTGGCGCGATGCCGCACAAACGTCTGCTGGAACCGGTAAAAGGAGCGCGTGTTGCGCGGCGGCACACAGGCATAGTCCACCTCCCAGCGGTCCGACTCCGGCAGCTCCGTGAAGTTCTCGAGACAATACGTGCGCAGCTCTCGCACCGTCTCCCGCGTCATGCCCAAGTTGTCCCAGTTGATGCCCTGCCAGTCGCACTTGTCGCCGCCCAGGTCCTTGGCCTGGATCTGCGACGGTGCGTTGTACATTTGGTAGTGGAGGCGCTTGGCCGCTACCCGCTTCGAGAACCGGCTGCCGCGCCCTTGCAGCGCATACGCTTGGAGAAACGCGCCCAGGTTGTGCACCAGCGGCCGGTTGTCGTTGTCGCTGTCCGCGATGCCGGGCACCAGTAGCGGTTCCCGGTTCTGCGGCTCCAGCAGTTTGTATACGCACTTTTTCGCCTGCTGGTCCGGCTCCGGCTTCTCCGGCTGGTCTGGCTGGTCCGGCCGGTCCGGCTCTGGCTGATACGCCCGGAGATGCGCCGGAGCACCCAGTATGCCCACCGAATCCGTGTCGGCGAGCGGGATACGGCATCGCGCCGCATGGCCCGGTACCGCCTCCAGCACATCGTCGTGCGCTCCACCCTTTTGCGCCAGTTCTGCGGCCGTGTTGGGCACCTGCGTCGGCACACAGATCGGCGGCAGTCGCGGCCCCGGTGTGTGCACCAGTGCCTTGTCCACCGGCATCATCCGGAGGCCCGTCGGCGTCAGATAAAACGGCCCGTGGCCTACAATGTACACCGGTGCCACCGAAGGCAACCGCCGACCCCCTCTGTCCTTGCGGTCCACGCGATACGACCCGAGCACTGGAATGCCCTTGTGAATGGCCTTGGCAAAGAGGCCGGGCTGCCCCAGCTCTGCGTGGACCATGTCGCGGTTGGCCAGCCCCCCCGGCAGCACCGCGTCCTGGTTGGCGCTCGTGCTGCCGTACATGCCCTCGGCCAGCGGCCCAAAGATGTCGCACACCCCCTCGCGGTGGCTCTTCTGTGCCAGGTCCCGCTTCACCGCCAGCCGCTGCTGCGCTTCCGTCGCCGAGATGAACACGTTGAGCGGATCGCTGAGCTTGTTCCGCCGCTCGCTCTCGACCTGGCCGCACACGACGATCGAGCTTAGCTGGTTCATCACTGTGTACCATCCCGCGTTGTTGGGCGCCTCGTGCATGCATAGCGAGAACCCAAAGCCTGCCGACGGCGCCACCACCCGGTGGAAAATCGTCGCCGCCGGCGCCTCCCAGGTCTTGTCGGGGAACCGCCGCCGCCCGCACGCCTGGAGCACCAGCTGCAACAGCTGCACGTCGAGCATCATGTATCCCAGTGTGGCCACGGGAGGGGGAGGGGGAGGGGGTTGCAGTTGTAGCTGCAGCAGCTGCAATGCCGCCTGTGCTTGCGCTTGTGCCTGTGCTCTTGCTTGTTCTTGTTCTTTTGCTTGTTCTTGTGTCTGTCCTTGTGCTTGACCTTGTTCTCGTACCTGTCCTTGTGCTTGTCCTTGGACCTGTCCTTGCGCTTGTTCTTGTGCCTGTCCTTGTGCTTGTCCTTGTTCCTTTGCTTTTTTTGCTTGTCCTTGTGCCTGTCCTTGTTCTTGTACCTGTCCTTGTACTTGTGCTTGTGCTTGTCCTTGCCCACCTAGCTTCACCCCCTGCGACGCCACTGTAGGCCTGGACAGAGGCACTGCTCTCATAGGTTGTCGAGGGACAGGCACCCGATATGGCCCCCCTCCTCCTCCTAGCGGTCGACGAGGAGCTGCAGTAGCTCGCTGGTTGGCATGAGCGGCACCGGCTTGGTTTTGACGCGGAGGCGACCGGGGACGTGGGATGGCAGTATCAGGAACAATAACGGGTTTCCGGTCGAGATCACGAGAGCTGCTTCGACGCACCCCGCTTCCATGACCTTGATAGCCTGGCTCCATCTTGACCACCGTGCCATTGTCGTTTGCCTTCTTGGCGGGGCGGCATTCCGACTCTTCATCCGTTTCGTGGCTTCTTTTCCTGCCAGCACGTCCCGACACTTCCAGGTCCGAGTCCGAGTCAGCGTCCGAGTCCGCGTCTGTTAAGGGAGAAGAAGAGACTGGAGAGACGTAGGGACCGCTCTGACCACGGTCTCCGTCAGACACCGACATGACCATCAGGTAAAACCATCGCATAAGCAGGCCGTGTGGCCCGAGAACAAATGGTGCAATCATGGTGACGTGCAAGTAGCTTGGGAGATGGCAATAAAAAGCAAAACAGTGACTGTGTTGCTTTGGGTGATAAGGCGTAAAGTGATGGAAAGTATCACAATAAGTGTTTGTTTGGCTTGAGAGCTAGGTATGATGGGTGATGGAGAACGTCAAAGAAGACAAAGCAGTTAGGGGATTGTTTGAAAATAAGGTTAAAGAGTTAGAAAGAAGAGTTGATGAAAAAAAGGGAAGAGAACGCAAACCAAGTTGACGGGCGGGTTTTATATGCACAGTTGGGGGGGTCATCCCTCAGTTCACAAACGACGGCTACAGAGGCTCGTTCACAGGGGCGTCCTAAGACGGAAGAGGAGGTGGGGGGTCGAGAAAACGCAAGAAAGCAAACAGTTTAGAGTCCATAGGCGTACCAATCAAAAACGAGGATAGGAATGAGCAGGGCAGGCAGTCGTACCGACGCGACTGATGTGGGCTTGTCACACGAATCTCTTCCGACCTTACAACGCACACTCTAGGCTGCTTCTCTGCCTGTCGGTTTTGTTTCTGCTCTTTTTATTTTTTCATTTACGAACATAAAGACGCTTAGACACAGAATATTGGTTGTTTTTGTAAAAGAAGCGGTGAAGGACAGTTTATGTCGGCGTCTACCAACAAAGCACAGTCCAATTGGCTAAATATCTCACAAGATGGGCCTGAGCAAACGCTTTTGTCTGGGGGGGTAGACAAAACCACGCCAGTGGCTTGCTGGAAATAGCACAGGATATGCATGTGTGACTCCTTAGCTCTGTCCACTCCGATACTCCCGACCCTGGCTGGAGGAGCGAGGATAGAGGAGGACAGGAAGGGAGAGAAGAGAAGAGAAGAGAGAAAAGGAGGGGGGAATAGGATGCTGCGAAGGGAAAAGGTAGGAAGAAGAATCATCCAAAAGAGCGGCTTAGTGCTTCCAAAAATCAGCACTCTCGTCAGGAATTAGTGACCAGTTATTATCGGGACCAACTGCGTGTCTCTACCTCGCAAATAGCAAGCACATGTGCGTGGACTAGGCAGCCTTGTCGGCGAAGGGGGAGGGGAAGGTAGCGCCATATAGGTGTCCACCATCTCAACGCGAATTTGCTCTCCCCTCCCCCGCTTCTTGTCCAGCCATTATTTTCTAAAAATCTAGACTCTCACCGAGTGGCGCGTACCAGCATCTGTCTATGTTAACAGAGGCGAGAAGTTAGCCACAGTTTATCGTAATAGCAGAGAATAAAAGTGTGCCTCTTGCAGCCCGCCGTCCTTCGCATCGCATCGCACAAAATACGCTCCATTCTCCTGGCTATCCAAATCCTCCGCTTCCCACCCATTTTCCAAACCAATGACATTTTGCGGCACTTTCGTCGTTTGCCCATCCTAGAAACGCCACTTCCTCTTAGCCTCTCCTCGTCAAGTCGCACGGCAGCTCGTAATATATGCGTGTGCGTGTGTACACAAACACTAAACCATGGCCCTTATTTCTCGTCTCACCCCTTACAGCTCAACCAATTTTAAAATAGAAAAGGTGCTATGTGTGCCCGAGGGGCGGAACCGCGCCAACTTGACGGCTCGACACTGGCTTCACAGTCCTGCGTATGCCCAATGGGGAGCATTCACAGTGAAAAATGGGAATGAAGAAAGATAGCCCACAACCAACTGGTGACCAATAGGAACACCATACGTTCGGGGGTGGAATTTTTGTGCCGTTTCTATCCCAGCAACATCCCACTTTCTTGCGCCTCTCTCTCCTGCACGATTGGTTGGTTGGTGACTCCGTACTCCGTCCTTTGCTCGCCAAATGCAGTATCCCCTCACAAGCCCCTGTCAGGTTGGCAGTCATCTGGTTGTTGTTGACGTGTACCAACATCCAACGTGCTAAACGTAAATGTCTCAACCGAATAAAAACGAGAGCACGCCTAGGTCCCGCCAGAAGGCGCAACAGCATATAGGCACCCTTTGCTAAGCGTTGCACATGGGCAGGTAAATGGCCTGCTGCCGTTCATTCGTGGGCTGTTTGTTGCCTGCAGAACCTTTACGAGCGAACGAAAAATGAGTCACTTTTGTCGTAACAATTCTTACAAAATCCTATTGAGAAAGAGAAAAAAGTCTAGACCATGAGGCTGTAGGAAGCTGATAGAAATGGTTTCTGCTATTCATACTAGGGGTGGATGTCATGAAAATGCGTATTGGCTACTCATACTTGCTAAATGAATGACGGTAAACGTCCAATAAAATACAAAAAGTAAGCACTGTAAAAATATGTTCAGGCCCTCTGCGCATCAGTGCCCAAGGTGCTCTGTTTTACCATATCCGGTATCCTACCACCTACCACCTTGTCCTCCTAAAACAAAAGAGAGGGAAAAAAGAAAGAAATCGCATCGCCATGGAATTCGTCTGTCTATCGCAAAAGTTGAGATCAAGCACAAAAAATAGATGGCAGTGACTTCTGGTGCAAAGGGCAGTGTGGTTGGTGCAGCTGAGTGCCGGTGTGTAAACAAACCCCCGGCCGCACCGATAATTAAGTTGGCATTATCCAGAAAGCCATGACCAATGACGCAATCAAACTCCGACGCGGCCGAAGATAATGCAAAAAAAACAGCAACAGGGATTTTCCCTGACAGACGAAACAAAGGAAAAGAGAAGATGGTATCGCTTTTGGTTAAAGGGAGGGCATGTGCATAAAACATGGAAGAATCCACGTAATCAAAACCAAAAAAAGGCTGTCACATGATGGCGCAGCTGTCTTCTTTCCCATTCGGCGACTTTTTGACTTTCCCACTTTCGCTCTGGGAGGCCATAATCTCCATAGCATTGGTGCCGCTCACAGCCGCACGGATGACAGCAAGCCGCTGCTTTGCCCGTTCGTCGCCAGCATCAGCGGCCTTGACATACCACACATTGGCCTCGAGTATGTCTCTGCGGCAGCCTATCCCCATTTCCGTAAAGTACCCTACGGCATACTGGGCTTTTACATAGTCTGCACCAGCCGTTAGTATCTAGCTAAACCGAAGAATGTTCGCGCAAAGAAAAAATGGGGGATAGTAGCATACTTAGTTCGGCTGAACGGCGAGCCCACTCATAGGCTTCTTCCTCGTCCTTCTGTAGAACTGGCTCAGCACCAACAATGTACCATGCACAGAGGCCCATCATGGCGGCTGGATGGCCTCGTTCGGCAGCGCCAGTATAAAAGTGAACGCTGAGAGCCGGATCGCGAGGGCAGTCGAGCTTGCCGTGCTCATAGGCATCGCCCATGCGATAATTGGCATCTGGGTGGCCCAGCTCGGCTGCCTGAGTGAACAGTTCCGCAGCGTAGCCCTCGTCCTGGAAAATCTCATCGCCATAGCCTGTCTCGTACAGACAAGCGAGGTGAAAGGGAGCTGCATTGTAAATAGCGTCGGCAGATTCTGTGGCTAGCTTCAGCCACTTGATGCCCTCCTTGTACCGCTTCTCGCCTAGGTCGCCCGACAAACAGGCCTTTCCGAGACGGGTCATGGCTCCTGGGTGGCGCTTCGAGGCAGCGGAGCGCAGAAACTGGACGGATTTCGCCGGGTCTTTGCGGCAGCCCCAGCCGAACTCGTAGCAAAGTGCCGTACGGTAGGCAGACTCTGCGTGGCCGTGCTTCGCAGCAAGCACGAACAGCGGAAAGGCGGCATTATAATCCTCCTTGCCTTTGCTGAACAAGCCTGACGCATATCCATCTGCGAGGTAGTATTGAGCAAACGGGTACCCTGCATTGGAAAGCCGCTGCAGAATACTCCGTGCTTCGCGTACTAGATCGTGAGGCGATGACGGTGCACTGTCTATGTAGTCGTGGTCATGGGATGGCTTCGGGGAACCCTTCCGCTTGGAAGGCTCGTCAAAGACCAGGCCTTGCTCCTGTGCCGTGGAAATGAGAAACACGGCAAAGGAGTATTGGATGGACAAGTCATTCGTCTTCTTGACATTTTGACGGTACATCTCCAGTGTCTGCTGAGCGCTCAACAGCGAGGCATTGGAGCCAACGTTGTGGCGCAGATGGGCATTGTCTAGAGCGATGGGAGCTGGTCCAGGCTGCGGATAAGGCACATTCAGCATATCAGCATAGGACGCTGGCCGAGTGTCCGGCGACCCGCGAGATTGGCTTGAGGGAGCTCGCATGCTCGCCGGAGAACGGCCGCGGGGTCCGAGATCAGAGTACATGGAGTAGGCCGACTGCGGGCGAGGCAGCGAGGATCTGCGGATGCCGATGCCATACTGCGATGTTGGCGTCAGGTTCCGGCTGACAGAAATATTGGTGGTAGGCAGGTCCGGATTGGAGGAGGACCGCAGATCCATGGACCGCTCCTGGGCGGAAATAGCTGCCAAAGCTGCCGCTGGGTGTGGCATGAATGGCTGGTGATGGTACTGCAGCTGGGGCACGGATTGGCTGCCTGGAAGGCCATCAGCGAGCGAGCTCTCCGGAGAGAGGTCGCCAGAATCAGAGCGCTCGTTGATGCCGGACACGGAGCTGGCACTCGTGGTGGCGGACGATTCTGTGGACGCCTGCAACTGGCCAGAGCTGCTGGTTGCATTGGTGACCCGGCTGTGTCGATTCTCAGCATTCGGCCGTGCGAGCGCAGGATCGTCTCCAGTGGTGGCGTCGTCGTCCAATTCGGGAGTGGCGCTCCCGCTTGTGCTGGACAGCTTGGCAAGGCTGAATTCGAGATGGGAGCTGGGAACGGCCAAATCGGCGAGGCTGGCCTGGTTGGGATTGGAAGATGACGACGAGAGGCCAAGCACCGACACCGGCCGTGTCTCTCTCACTGGTGACGCAGGTGCTTCGTAGCCATAGCCACTAGCCGGCCGCTTCGCTGGTGCTGCTGCCAGACGCTGGGACCCCTCGAAAGGCTGGATCTGATCGCGGCGAAAAGCTGCAGCAGGTGGTTGCGCTACTGAAAGGAGAGACTGCCGGCCGAATTGGGGCGTGTGTGGAGGTGGTATGGGAGCTTCAGGGGTCTTGGGAAGCTCTCGTTCTGCAGGAAAGTACCGGCTGTGAGGATTTTCAATGTTGGCGTTCGATGGCCGAGCCCAGCTGTCCCGCCGCAGATTGACTTTGACGGGAGATAGCGGAGGCTGTCGTATCCTGGGAGACTCGGCTGGCTGAGGAATGGTGGGAAGAGCCTTCATCTCAGCAGCCCAACCTGCAGTACTGGTGGACAGATTCTGCAGAGGAAGAGGCTTCCGGCGAACGGGGCTGGATGTGGAGGATGTCGGCGTCGACAGCGGTACTGTTGCTACCGCGGCCATTGTGAGGACACAATGGGGAGAAGAGAAGAAGGGGAGGGAAAAGGGAAGCGGAAGCGAAGGCGAAGGCGGAAGAGGAAAAGGAAGAGGGGGAAGAGAAGGTAGAGTAATAGCAGAGGCTAGATGGGGGACAAACAAGCGGTGGGGGAGAAAATGAGAAATCTAGGGACAGGTGGGTAGAAGGGAGAAGAAAGTGCGGACGCTCTAGGAACAACGAACAACAACGGACGGCAGAGAAAGAGATCAGTAAAGATGCAGACGCTGCGTGGACGAAAGAACGAAAGACACAGGCTGAGGCCAACGAGAGGATCACTGCCTCGAGAGCAACTGCAAGAAAGGCGGAGCGAGCGAGACCGAACAAATACACAGCAGTCGACACCAAAAGGACCAAAAGAACGAGAGTCCAGCAAGAGATCTCACGACAAGATTCAAGGACAACAAAAACGAAGAACCCCAAAAGAAGCCGGCGAGCTTGGCCGGGACCAGGTAGAACGGCTCTAGAATTTGGTAAGAAAAGGGACAAGAGGAGAGAAGGAGGGAAGAGGCAAAGAGGCAACGAAGACAGGAGACGGGGAGTGTTACAAGAGAACACGGCAGCCGAAGGTGTGAGCCTTTTTTTTTGTCCACGGACACAGTGGATCTGCCTCCGGCTATGGGGGAGAGAGATGTGCGTGTGAGAGGAGGGGGGTGTCCGCAGTGGCCTGGAAGCCAAGACCGGTGTTAGTGTTTTGCTGTGTTTTTTGTTCCTGCCCAATTAGGAGGTGCAACAGGACCAGGCTAGGCGGGCGAACCAAGACGTGAGTGAGGGAGAGGAAAGATGGAGCAGGGCAAGAGAAGGAGCGATGGAGACTGTGTTCCGCACCTGCTCTGAGGAAAAAAGCACTGGAAGAGCAAAAACCAGACACTCACTCTCTATACGGAGTAGGGATATGAATCTTGTGTCGGAAGAAGCGGAAGAATGAAGGGGCAAAGTGGCAGGGACTGGGGCCAGCAGCAGTCGAGCCACTATGGCACACAAGCAGTGTTTAGTTGCCAATCGAGTGTCGGGAAGGCGGTAGAATGCAGCAGATCCGCGGATTTACAGTGATCCAGTGGTCCAGCGGTCCAGAGAAAGAGTAGTAGAAAGAAGAGGTCTCTAGGGAAAGAGGGACCAGCTCGATCCAGCTTCACTACACGTTGTTGTGTTGTTACGGAAAGAACGAAGGAGCCAGCTGAAAGCCGTAGACAGGATGGTGGTGGTATTGTAAACGAACACGGCCTAGTGGAGAACAAGCGGTGGGAGTGGCGTGGAGTTCCAGCGAGTTCCAGGGCTCTCTGCTAGCATTGACGAGCTAGCACGACTGTCTCAGGGTCACTACTCGTACTCCGTGGAGTCAGCCCCGTCTGGGAGAAGACAATAAAATGAAGCAAAACACAGACGCACACACAGAAAAGCAAGCGATGCTAGGGCCTTGGTAAGAATGGGCACCCCGTTACAAAGTGCAACAAACACCAACGGCATGTCTAGGTACCAATGCACTCGTGTACTCGTATTGCCGTTGGCGAGCAGGTGTCCTCCAACGGCGAGACGTGCTGTATGGCCGGGAACAGAGCCACAGCTTTGTGCTGTCCACAGTTACGTGTGTCTTGTATCACCAGACGTTTTTTTACTGAGAAGCCGAAGATGTGGGCCGGTGTCGTAGGCAGTGCGCGTTGGGCAAAGGCGAAGGAGAACAGGACTGAGACGTCAGGTCGAACGCGTCGGTTGTCAGATATAGAGAGCAAGTACTCGTTTGTATTAGAGCATCTGAGGATTAACAGGCAGATACGTAGGCGCCCGCCTCTTACGCTGTCAGTGGAACACGGCCGCTGAAAAGGCATTATAACAGCTAGGACTAGCCAGCTGTTGAAAGTCGACGAGTAGTGGTCAGGTGTAGGGCAAACGGCCACCGAATGCCAATGCGAATAGGCGCGCAGCAAGGATGGCATCAGTCGAGAGAACGACTCCACAGCCTCTCTTGTCAGAGTGGTGGAATGGCAAGAATCACATCACAGGCCACTAACGCAACGTCCTCAGTCTACTCGTTAGGGCGAGTAAGATACCTACTAGCCCGCTTCGGCATACAGTGTATCTTACTCGTACTCGTATGCAGTGTCTCCGGTGTTCTGACAGTTTCCAGCACCGTTCCAGGCGAGCTGGCGTTCTGTGCAGTGGCGCGAATATTTACAGCGCCGAGCTGGCGGGCCAACAACAGGTGCTATATTGTGTACATGTTCCGTATACCAGCACACATCTCGCTGTTTGTAGGCGCATGTTAAATGCACAATGTATCGCAGCAACGCATTACCTCTCCCCGCTCCCTAAATACAGCTGAAAGGCGACCGAGCCGCCACAGGCTGCTGAGTTGGGCCAAAGCACACCTGCTTTTTCGGTGCTCCTGGCAGGTTGTTAGACGTGGTACAGCATGCTCGCTACCGTGATGCAGTGCACATCTTGGTGCCCTGAAGGCCGGTAACCCGTTGTAGTGACGTAGGTCGCGACCAGAGTCATTCACGCCAAAATAGCAGAAGAGGCGGCCGCCACCTAACTCTTGTTTGATACGATGTCCCAGTGTTCTCTCCAGGGACTTTGGTGGATCCGTACGTAATGTAAACTACTGTTGCACTCGTATTGCGCTGTGGTCCGGTGGTCTACGGGCACTCGCACATGTTGTAGCCACTATAAAGGACGTGTCCACCAGTAAAGCCAACACCCTGATGCAGGTCCGCTCGTATTATAGCACCTGGTGGCCCCCTTGCAGCACCACCACGAGCTCCAGGTCGGAGGCAGCGGCGACAACGGCTACGTATTGCGAATGTCCCCTAATGGGTCACGCAAGACGGCAGAAAGCTACCGATGCAGTCCTACAGCTGGCTGGCAATATCTATACGAGCACAAAAGTACGAGTACAAGTACAGACATCTTCTCCATCATATCTTGTCTCATTGTTGACCGTAAGTACATATACTACTACGAGTTCGGGTACCCGCACCCAGATCTGTTTATACAAAGTGCGTCCAGATGACTTATCCCATCCAACCCAAAATAGATTCAGTGTTGCTAGCGAGCAAACAAGCCAGATTCGATGCCCAGTTTTAGCTAGCCCCGATCAGAAAGGGCACTAATGGGCAAAACACGGGGAAAATCCTACACTGGAGTTTGTCCGGAAGAGGGACGCGACGAAAGAAACCAGGCAGACCCCTGGTCCCTAGTACTCTACATATTTGCTTCCCGCAGATTCTCCGGCCTTCTACCTCGCATGCAAAGCTTACTTACAGGTGGCCTTGGACAGCAGCAACGAGAAGCATGAAAACGACAGCGCCGATGCATAGTTCATCACAAGGCCATGTTGGTTTGAGAGAAAGTGCACCGGCCGTTGTCCGGAATGCCAATCCCGCATTGGGCTCCCTTTCTACATACGTCGCTCCCGGCTCGGCTCACGTTTTGGTAGTTAGTGTAAAATGTACGAGCTCATACATACCCATATACGTACTCTGAAGTACGTCGTATGTATATTCGGTACGGCAATCTCCAGCCTCCCCAAAAGCTTGGGGCTTCTATTTTCGTGAGCTTCCAAAGGAGCTACGGGGTACAACTGAATCACCCACTTTTCAGATATATTCATATACATTCAGATACATTCAGTACATCAGATACATCAGATACATCATGCTGGATGCAATCTGTCACTAGGCTTACAGAACCCAGCTGGCCCGCGGGTCCCTGTTTCTGATGCCCGAGGATATATGATATACTTTATTCATGGTACGGCACCTCATATTTCCTGCCATTCCGGTCAGAATGACCGTTCTCGCAGTCGCATCAGATGGCACCTTATTATGTCTACTTACGTACAAAAAACTTTCGGTGCAAAGCGCTGCCAAATCACGACGGCTCTGCCAGCAAGACACAAGGAAAGGTCGATGTGCATATGTACTTGGTGGATGATCTAGGGGAGAGAGTGAGACACGGCGGGCATCACGGCAGCTGCACGCACATATTGTCTGTCTGCCTGAGCCGATGTGGTGAGTGATGTGTTCTCTGACCAGCCATCCCAGTACGTGCCATTGCTTCTAATATGCAACTCTGTGCATCTAGATGCATGCATACGTATGCACTAGCAGTCTCACTGAAACCAGGAATGGGACTGGTTACATATTCTCTATACGATATATTGCCAACTACTCAATGGATGTGCTGCTTCTCCCATTTATTATACTTGGATGTTGTACTCCGTACTTTTCATGATTTCGGCGACTGTCGTCCAACACGCGAACTATGCACCAGATATTATGAATAGCAACGTCCACATACTCCGAACAATACACGTAATTGCGACAAGTATCTTGCACAGTCACTTTCAATTTCCTGCTTCTGGGCCCGTCTCCGGTGGTCCGCACCGCTAATTTACATTGATCTGTTCTAACAGGCGATGCCCCTAGGAAACAACAGCCTCGACTTTTTTCGATTTCCAGTGGGCGCCTGGGTTCTGCTGTGGGTGATTTGCTCCCTGGAACCCGCTCGCACCTGAAACTGGATCTCTTTTGCTCGGAATCGGCATCAACCAGAATATCAAATTGCCACAGTGGTAGATCTTAAACACGACGACCTGAGAAAGTGGAATAGTCCGTAGGTGAAAATACGTCGTAGGGAGGGGGGGTAGCGAAATAGATGAAGTAGAATAAGATTGGAATCTGGAACAACTGCCAGATCTAGAAGAATGCCGATTCTCTGGTATTGATAGGTTTAGCGACAAAAATACGAAACAAGACGGAGCTACCTGCGCTCTGCTGGCCTATCTACTCGTACATATGCTCCGCTCCCAGCACACGTGTCACACCACCATCCCTTCTGAATTTTACTGTGCCCACATTCTGCCAATACGAGGTCGGGAAGAGACATTGGTGATCTCACGAGGTCACGAAGAGAAGCTGTGAATGGCTAGCACAATGCAAAACCCTGATCCGGACTCTAGTCGACTGACCTGGAAGTGCATATTTGTCACGGCCAGCTTGTTGTAGATGTTTCTCCCTTTCGTAGCCTTTTGGTGTGTACTATTTTAGTGCATCCTCGAATACTCCGTAACTTGCTGGTGTAAGGCTGAGGCAGTGCTGAGTAGGTAGGCTCCAATTGGGCAGCGTTGCAGCACTTTGCCCGTGAAGCGTCCGAATACGAATACGTTTGCAGCAAAAGTACAGTACGAATGCCCGCTACAGACGACGCGGTTGCCGCCCAGACCTCCTCACCCCCCTTACTTTCTCCTTCACAGCTCCTGGCTGTTCCGGCTCTGTTGCTCGCGACCCCCCAGGAACTAAGGGTGGCCTTCGCTTCGTTCACTTCCGACGTGCGTGGGCTCACCGTGCACGTCACCATTCGGTTTTTTGAGAATAGCCTAAAGAGCCAGCACCTTTTTTCGTCGCCTGTCTCATCTCACCCTTCCCTTTCCGTCTTCTTCGGTGGTGTTCTTGCGGCTCACGGAACAAAATGCTGTTAATACTTGCTCAGCACGGGCAAGAAAGCTGCGACTCCACTCCCTCTTTTGCTCTGTTTTTACTCTTCTTCACATCCAGGCAACGACATGTTGATGCCAAGAAGAGCGAAAATAAAAAATAGGGGGCTGCCTTCCCACAGGAAGTCTGTGAGAAGTCGGTGACACAGCCCCTCATTAGCAGCACTCGCCCTTTTCTTGTCTAATTGCAGATTGGAGACACAGATCCGCAAGAAGAAAACCAAGAAACAAGGATGAAGCTTGAATCCCCCACTCCCCCTCCTCCATTGTCCTCGCAGTAAAGATGAGCTCTAGAACAAGGAGAGACGTTGTAAGTCAAACATATGTAGAAGCAAAATGATCAAAGGGATGAAAATAAAAGGACCCTCGAAACATGGTCTCGAAGCTCCAGATTGCACATCGTGTGATAATCCTGTCTTCCAAGAATGCGCATGCTGGTTTTGAAATGTTGTGTTTCTCTCATCGGCCACACCTCACTACTCCTTGCAGGCCGCTTTGTGCCCGACAGGTAGGTCACGCGGCTGGATTTCCGAGGCTACGCGTGGCCTTGGTAGAAGGGCAGGCGATACAAGAAGATTGGTGTATACATGGCATGGCATACCAAACGTTCCCTGGCACAAGAGACTCGGGTGACAAAAAGCCATTGTGGATGCAGGCGCCAGGAAAGGCAACCGGAAGATGGACACTCTGGTTTCCTAAATAAGACATCAAATAGCATCACTGCAGCAGAAAATTACCATCACGTCCATAGACAGAGCCGGATCACTTAAATTCACCGGGAACAGGGGCTGAAAGCTGTGTTTTCCTATTGTATTCGCAGGCCGAGACTGTGGAATCGTTCTGGTGAAACCGGCTGGCAGAGTCGGGCATTCAGTGCGGGAGAGCGAACTGACTTCAGGGTAGGCATAGGGACAGATATTCTAGGGTAATGAGGCAATATAACAGGGTTAGGGGGTGCGATTTTGAGTGGTGGGCTCTGCGTCTCACAATTTCTGATAAAAAGCAGCACCAGCCTCGCCGGGAATATAGCACACGAAGAGCAGACAGCGGCGCAAAATAGCAGTAGGGACTACTTGTCCTTGAAGAAGCGCTATGTACTTGCGTTCGTGTAGTGTGCGCTGCATAATGCGGTAGGATATGTGGTCCACTACAATCTTAATTCGCAGGATGGAGGAGGGCAAAGGACTGGAGCGGCGAGGAAGAATCGGCAGGCTAAACAATGTTGTGGTATATATCCCCGTGTTTCTGTAACATGGCAGACGTCATAGTCTTGTAGGGGGGCGTGGGAAAAATAAAAAGATCATAGGGTTTATTTTTTTTACCTTGCGCAGCAGTTCGGTATAGCTTTTGTAAGATTGTGTCGAATAGAGTGTAGTTGGCGATACCGTTCCTACTTGTGCCCTGGTTTGGCCGTTTTTCTTGGATGCATATCGCCTAGACAAGGCTGCACCAAACAACATTAGCATCCTCCATACCTGTAAGATACACAGTGGAGTTTAGGTGTTATGAAGCTCTCTAGTCCACCGCGGCATTGCCGTCTAGAGTAGGAATAGGTGAGCAGCTACGTGATTGGGGAAATGGGCAAGGGTCCATTGAGCTTAGTGACGCTGTAATCGTTTGGTCAGCCAAGTTGGAGAGGCATTGGCACTCTATATGAATCGAGTGGTATCGATGAGGCTGCACGATACGCGTGTCACCACGTATATTGTCTAGGTATGTGCTCCGTAGTCACATGCGACGGATTTGAGAAAGAATGTCAGGTTGCGAAAGATGTGTCCGAGGCTAGGAACGAGCCGCCAGAGATACATTCCTCGGCAGCAAACGTCGGCCCACAATGGCTGTCTTCGTGGCAGTAAGACAATGTGGAATTTGGAGCCGATTGCTTCCATATAACGAGTAAATGTCCAAGTCGAATCTTTCTCTCTTGTCGTCCTACCAGTAAGTCTCTATAGGCGGTGCCGATGTCGGTTTTCCCTACCCATCTCCATTCCGCTCCTCCTACTGCTATTTGTAGTCCTCTATGATAGGTTTCGGAGTCGGGTTTTGTTTTATTCCTACCTACTGCTCACTTCGATAGGTCCTCCATAACGGTGGCTTCGGTTTCGGGCTTCGTCGGGGGAGGCAAGTGCCGGTTATCCAGCCCATAACACATCTGGTGGTCTTGACAACAAAAACCAACCACACCATCAAGGCAAGAATCAGTGCTATGATGACGAGCGGAGTATAAGACTTGGTGTAGTTTGGTTGACGTAGCGGCGTTGATGAATTCTAACATGGACGCATTTTGTTCAAAATAGTAAATGTACCGAAGCGCTCCCCCTTTCTTCTGTTTAACAGGTTGCGTTTGAGTTTGACTCTTGCACGCATTCCTTAAAGTTGCCCTGTGTAAACCGAATTGTCATGCGGGTGCTAGTAATATCTAGCAAGCCCTTTACAATCCGGTTTATTTGTGCAAAATAGCGTGGCCAGCGGGGATTCGCTTTTGTTGGTGCGTGTAAATACGAGAAGC
Organism: Graphilbum fragrans; assembly: GCA_001513895.1. NCBI lineage: Eukaryota > Fungi > Ascomycota > Sordariomycetes > Ophiostomatales > Ophiostomataceae > Graphilbum > Graphilbum fragrans. Next base: position 362,048 of record LLKO01000009.1, read on the forward strand.
TGCTACGTTGGGTGGTGGTTGCTAGGGAAAGATGCTGAATGATGCAGGTATTCCTAAGTATCGGGCGGCCTAAATTATGGTTAAAAGTACTCGCTAGTACTCGCTAGTACGGCACTAGAAGGGAGCTGCCACTTCAGCAGTGGTCTCTGGGGATTGATTCAGTGGACGGCCTGCTAATGATCATGAGATGTGCGAGACCTTGTTTGAATACGAGCACTGCAAGACGTGTACGACTATGTACATACAGCTGTACAAGTAACAATGCACTCGTAGTGTACACTCACAGCCACGGGCCGCAGTTGTTTGCTGTTTATGATTTTTGCTATTTGCCGTCTTGGCATGACCTCTCAGGATCTGCTGGCAGCGCTCTGGTACTCCTGTTTCCCTGATGCTGCTCGGTTTGTGCTGGCTTTCAAACATGGTGCAAAAACACACACAAAGAAGACGGAGGCACAAACCCTCCCACGCACAAAGAGCACACAGACACACACACTTTCAACCTCGGCCGCAGATCGCCAGCCGCCAGCTCTGGTACACCTGCGTGGCAAACCAAAACATCCGGTGTCTGTTCTTCCTCGTGGACAGGGGCTGGGTGCGTCTCTCTTTTCTGCCAGTCCGGGCCGGCGTCCACTGAGGCGTCGTTCCTTGGCAGAGAGATGCTGTCTGTAGTCTGGCTAGACGCGCGAGGCGGTAGTGTGCTTGAAACAAGAGCTGTCTGCGACTGGCCGAGCCGTGCATCAGAGAGTACGGAGTAGACCGTTGCTCATTTGTTGGGTATGTCGCTAGCACATACATACATACTCACATCTTGCTCGTAGTATCCGTACAGCATTCGCTGCCACCGTTCCATGTCTTAAGCTGCACAACACGATGCGTTGTGACTGCTATTCGTGGCACTCGTGCTCGTATGTACTCGTAGTCCTGGTCGTGCTCTCATTGTAGTTACTTCGGGCCTGTACTGTCACTACTGTACAAAAGAGACACGCAAACAAGGCACGCTCGAGCCAACGGCTGCAAAATCAGGCTATCTGCGCCCGCAGAATACGGGGTGCAACGCTATATCTGGCGAGCTGGCCTCCTAGTCGCTAGTGCGCGCTGTAACGACGGAGTGGCTCTTCCAGCACAGGCGGGCCCATGGCAACCAATCGGTTTAGTGGCGATTGCCGTCGCCTAAGAAACACCCCCTCCACTCCCCCACTCTGTCCTGCTATAGGCGGGGCGACTTCCGTGTATGCTGTATGTATGTAACTACGTCGTGCTCCGTAGTTGCTCTCTGCAAGAAGCTTGAGCCGGGGCTCTCCATAACAAATTCCTGCGGCCAGTCCCAGTCGATCTGCCTGGATCATGCTGTTTTTCCTTCTCTTGCATTCCTCGTGAGCGTCTTCTTGTGTTCCCTCGTTTTTTCCCTCCTGCTTCTGGGTCTACCCGGCTCCATATTGCATTCTTTACCAGCACACATTGCACGCACTGCACGCCTTACAATTTTAGCGTTGTCGACAGTCCACTCGTTTTCCTCACAAGGTCCATGACGCTCGACCAGCGAATCTGATATTCAATCAGTGCTATTTTTGTGATTCTCCATTCCAGGCGACTCGAACCCTTCCGGACTTGTTCTTTCTGTTCATCCTCGTCTTGGACGGCCATCTTCCGCTCCGAAAGGGTACCTCTCTCAGCCTTGTCTTCATTGTTTACTTCCTGTTTGCCTTTGGCCGCTGACTCGAGCATCTAGAGCCATGTCTCTCCCCGAACGGCCGGGCGGCGGCCCTTCTTACGACGCTGGCCCATCTTCGTATCGGCAGTCGCCATCGCGACGCAATCGCCCGACCGATGTCGAGGCGGGCGGCTACTATCCCGTCGAAGGTATGTTGCATCTTGGCTCTTGCTCCTCCGGGTCCTTGTCCATGTACTCTAACACCCTACAGCAGAGAGTTCACCGCTTTCGCCGTCCAAACAGCGGACTGATGCCGCCGGGGGTGCCGGTGCCGCTTCTATAAAGCGGAAGCGCAGCCTGATCCGCCCCGAGCGGCATCGCATTGGCAAAGACCACCCCAACTACTACTACCGCAAGCATGCGGCCAACATGAATACAATGCCGTCGTCGACGGGCAACGACCCAATTCTCGAGGACCTGGACGGTACGACGGACGTGTCGGGGTCGCGGACGGTCGATGCCATGTCGGAGCCGTCGCCGCCACCAGCAGCTCCGCGAAGAACACGGCGCAGCCACAGCCGCAAGCATAACGAAGTGTCGGAGAAGAAGCGGAAACATCGACGGTCGTCGACACACGGCAAGTCGAGCAAGGAGGGCAAGTCGGAAAAGTCGCACAAGTCGGAGAAGTCGGGCAAGATACGCAAAGGCACACACCGCAGCCGTAGCGAAAAGCGCGCAGCGGAGACAATCCGGCCGCCGAGCTTATGGAACGTGTACTGTGCCTTAGTGACGTTTTGGTGTCCCGACTTTTTGCTGCGCGGATGCTGCCACAAAAAGACCAAAGAGCACCAGCGGGCGTGGCGCGAGAAGATGGGCCTGATCAGCATCATCCTCCTGATCATGGCGTGTGTGGGCTTCTTGACATTTGGCTTCAACCAGGCCGTCTGCGGCTCGCCGGGGCCGCGCCTCCATGTGAACGACGTGTCCAACGGCTACATGATTTTCCACGGTGTGGCCTACGATCTTAGCACGTCACAGCACCCCGCGGCCGAGGGTATTCCGCGGCTGGCGTCGGGGGCCGGAGCCAACGTGCTCTACGATCTGCCGGTCAAGCACGGCGGACAAGACGGCAGCTTTCTCTTCCAGAACGTCAACGGGAAGTGCAAGGGCCTTGTGACGCGGGCCACGGGGTCTTCGGTGCCCACGGACGACGACGACAACCTGGCCTGGTACTTTCCGTGCACACCGTTCAACCAGGACGGATCGACGAAGCCCAACTACACGCAGCCGTACTACAACGGATATGCGTGCCACACAACCAAGGTGGCGCGCGATGCCTTTTACATCGACCTGAAGCCGACAGCGGACGTCTACTTTACGTGGGACGACATCAAGAACAGCTCGCGCAATCTGATTGTGTACTCGGGCAACGTGCTGGACCTGGACCTGCTGTACTGGTTCGACGACGCGCAGGTGGCCATCCCCGACCGCTTCAAGGAGCTGCGCGACAGCACGACGTCGGCCAACCAGGTGGTGCGCGGCCGCGACGTGACGCGCACGTTCCAGTCGTCGGGCGACAAGCACAACGCCGAGTGCTTTGAGCAGATCATCAAGGTCGGCACGGTAGACACGGACACCGTGGGGTGCATTGCGTCGAAAGTGGTGCTGTATGTGTCGCTGGTGCTGATTCTGTCCGTGGTGGTGACGCGGTTCGTGCTGGCCGTGATCTTCCAGTGGTTCATCAGCAAGACGTACGCGGCCGCCAAGACGTCGCAGTCGTCTGACCAGCGCAAACGGAACCAGCAGATCGAAGACTGGGCCGAGGACATTTACCGGGCGCCGGTGCGCATGCCGGGCGACGTGGGCAGCAGTGTAGCCGGGACGAACACCAACACGACGTATGACCGCAGCAAGCGCCAGAGCTTCCTGCCGACGACCTCGCGCTTCTCGGCTGTTTCGGGCGGCGACCGCAGCTCGCGGGTGCGCATGGCGCCGACGACCATGGCCAGCCAGAATGCAGGCAGCGGTATGGGCAGCATGAGCGGCCAGATGATGGCGCCCCATGCTCTCTATCGCCAGGGCAACGACAGCCGCAGCAGCTTCCTGCGCAACGATCCGTACGGCAGCAACGTGAGCCCGACCGACGGCCCGGGGCCAGCTGGGTTTATCCACGAGGCCGTGGTGCCGCAGCCTCCGTCGGAATGGATGCCGTTTGGCTACCCGCTGGCCCACTCGATCTGCCTGGTGACGGCGTACTCGGAGGGCGAGCTGGGCATCCGGACGACGCTGGACTCGATTGCGATGACAGACTACCCCAACAGCCACAAGGTGATTCTGGTGGTGTGCGACGGGCTGGTCAAGGGCCACGGCGAGTCGAAGACGACGCCGGACATTGTGCTGAGCATGATGAAGGACACGACGATCCCGCCGGGCGAGGTGATGCCGTTTTCGTACGTGGCCGTGGCGACGGGCTCGAAGCGGCACAACATGGCCAAGGTGTACGCGGGGTTCTACGACTACGGCGCCAGGTCGTCGATTGCGCTGGACAAGCAGCAGCGGGTGCCGATGATGGTGGTGGTCAAGTGCGGGACGCCGGACGAGAGCATCAAGGCGAAGCCGGGCAACCGGGGCAAGCGCGACAGCCAGATCATCCTGATGTCGTTCCTGCAAAAGGTCATGTTCGACGAGCGCATGACGGAGCTCGAGTACGAAATGTTCAATGGGCTGTGGAAGGTGACGGGCATCTCGCCGGACTACTACGAGGTGGTGCTGATGGTGGACGCCGACACCAAAGTGTTCCCGGACAGCCTGACGCACATGGTGTCGGCCATGGTGAAGGACCCCGAGATCATGGGCCTGTGCGGCGAGACCAAGATCGCCAACAAGCGCGCGAGCTGGGTGTCGGCGATCCAGGTCTTTGAGTACTTCATCTCGCACCACCTGTCCAAGTCGTTCGAGTCCGTCTTTGGCGGCGTCACCTGTCTGCCGGGCTGCTTCTGCATGTACCGCATCAAAGCGCCCAAGGGCGCGCACAACTACTGGGTGCCCATTCTGGCCAACCCGGACGTCGTCGAGCACTACTCGGAAAACGTCGTCGACACGCTGCACAAGAAGAACCTGCTGCTGCTCGGCGAGGACCGCTACCTGACCACGCTGATGCTGCGCACCTTTCCCAAGCGCAAGCAGGTCTTTGTGCCCCAGGCCGTCTGCAAGACCACCGTCCCCGAGACCTTTTCCGTGCTGCTGTCCCAGCGCCGCCGCTGGATCAACTCCACCATCCACAACCTCATGGAGCTCGTGCTCGTGCGCGACCTCTGCGGCACCTTTTGCTTCAGCATGCAGTTCATCATCGGCATCGAGCTGATTGGCACGCTCGTGCTGCCAGCCGCCATTGCCTTTACCTTTTACGTCGGTGAGTGTCTATGGTGCCATGTTGCAGATGCCTGTGTGTGTGTATGTGTGTATGTGTTCTAACCCGCAGTCATCATATCGATCGTGCACTCCCCCCCCCAGATCATCCCGCTGGTCCTGCTGGGCCTCATTCTGGGCCTGCCCGCCGTGCTCATTGTCGTCACCGCCCACTCGTGGTCCTACGTCGGCTGGATGGCCATCTACCTGTTCTCGCTGCCCATCTGGAACTTTGTGCTGCCGACGTACGCCTTTTGGAAGTTTGACGACTTTTCCTGGGGCGAGACGCGCAAAACGGCCGGCGAGAAGACCAAAAAGGCCGGCATCGAGTACGAGGGCGAGTTCGACAGCAGCAAGATCACCATGAAGCGCTGGGCCGAGTTTGAGCGCGAGCGCCGCGCCGCGCGCCACCAGCAGAGCCAATGGGCCAGCGGCGTGGGTGCCGGGGAATCGCGCGAGAACATGGCCGGCAGCGGTGCCAGTGCCACCTGGTCCATGGTGCCGCCGGCCCAACACTACGACGACTATGGCTCGGATGCGTGATGGATTTGCGTTTCTGCTCTGCTTTTGATTGTGTTTCTGTCTTGTTTCTGGCTTGCGCTTCTGTTCTGCTCCTGATGTTCCGTGCGGTTTCTGGGTGGCGTTTGTTTGTGCTTTGTTTGGATACAGCGTTGCTGTTCACGTGTGACGAAATCAAGTAATCCTTACCATACGGAACTTAACGGCAAGTACGACGAGTACTTATACATAGACAGTGTCGTGTGGAAACGTGGGAATGGTGTATGGGCGGTTTGTGGTTCGTGGGCTGCGGGAGCAGGTGACTGCTATTAATGTAACAGAAGACGCCACCACAAAAAGGCATCTGGGATGCATAGGTGATAGCTCATGAAGACCTTGTTTGTGTTGCAGTTGACCTTTGACGAGCCATAGCATGTTTTAGCGATACACGAATTCTATCTATTGCCGTGACCTGGAAAATACAGGGCAATTTACAGATGGCCCTGAATCTTGGCATGAATCTTTCTTCCACACCCTCCTGGTTAGACGTCAGCCCCTTCTCGGCAACCGACGCAAGACGTGTAAGACTTGCATACGCAGAATCCATCTACCTTTTCGACCTTAGTAGAGATCCGCCGAACGACGAACACGCCGCACACGCCGCCGCGCCGCCGACGCAGCGCCCGACTGCAGCGGGCTCGGCTCGAGGCTGGTGAAGTTGGCCGTCAGCGGGCCCGTCGCCTGGCAGAGCGTCCCGCTCTCGGAGCCGCTGCTTCCGGAGGCCGTCGACGCCGGCGCACTGGCCGTGGCCGTGCCAGTGGCAGAAACTGTGCCAGCCGACCCCGGGCGTGCGACGGCCTTGCACTCGAGGCCCGTGGGCCGGAGTTCGCCAGCCGCCTCGAACTTGGTGCTGTGTTGTTAGCGCTGCTGGGGGGAAGGGAGTGTGTCTCTAGAGGTGGCGCGAGAGCTGTCTCGGGAACGTACGAAGAATGGCCCGGGCAGACGGCCTCGACCAGGGTGACCTCACCCCTTTGCCAGATAAACTCAATGAGCGAGTTATCGCAGGCGTAGCGGTCGGCCAGGCCGGTGCCGGCCGTGAGCGAGACAGACGTCGCGTTGTAGGCGCAGTCCGTGGTGATCTGCGTGCCGCTGTCGGCAAAGGTGAACGAGATGTACGAGGCCGAGGCATTCTGGCCGGCCGGCGTCCACGTCTGCAGGTTGGTGAGGGTGTAGTTGGCCGGGTTGTAGCAGGCCGCCGAGGATGCGGAGGAGGACGGCGACGAAGACGCATCTGAGGCATGTGCGCCCCCCGTGAAGGCGGACAGAGCCGAGTTGACGGCCTCCTCAATGGCCAGGAGCTCGGCTGGGACCTCGTATTCGAGGGCCGTGGTGATAACAGGCCATTGGAGGGCGGCCAGGGCCAGCACAGACAGAGAGGCAGGGAGCTGCATGGTGGGCGATGTGAAGTGGTGTTGGAAAAAGAAAAAAAAGGAAAAGGGGAAGCGAATTCGTTCCAAGGTGTGAGCGACAGCGAGTTGGCCGATAGCAGGAGGCGGCTATTATACAAACGACGGCAGAATATGAAGAACGCGAGCCTTTATACGCCGCGGGCGGAGACGAGTAGAGCCAACGGAGGCGATGGGCAAGTCAACCGAGATTAAGAGGCGTGATTAAAGTCTGAACCAAGGGTCCAAACAAGAGACCGAGTATGAGATAGGAGAAACGAACGGGTGCACAAAAAGCACGAAAGGCACAACGAGAGACACGGACGACCCGGGAAATGCGATAGAAAGGGTGGGGGGGCAAGCGAGAGAAGAAACGACCTGGATCTGAGATTCCACGGATGACGAGGAAAGAGAAGCGTGCTGGAAGGGAGAGAGAGAGGCGAAGGCTCTTATATGTCCAAAAGGGGAAGTGAGAGCTAGTCAGGGACCAACAGGTTCACCGGCATGTACTCTGTATCAAGCTCCGCAAACCACGACTAGCTACAGCCCATACTATTTATATACGCATACATGCACGGCCAGTCGCACTGCGTGAGGGATTACACCTGCAGCTCTCCCATGTCTGCTGCCGCTCAGAGAGCAATGGCTGCTCGGCCGAACTGCTGCAAGTTGCACGTAAATAGGCTGCCTCCTGAGATTTGCTTCCATGTTTTTCACCGGATCCCTCGTCGTCATAGCTCTTGGGCAGCAAGGATTCGAATGAATGATGCGGTAACTACTGCCCGAGAACAGCCATCTCACCTCGCCAGTGCAGCTTTCCCTGGGCTCCTTGGGTCCTCCGTTTACGTGTCTGCTCTGCTAGCAACGCGGCCGCCCTGCCGATCACCCACTGCCTTGGCAGCCACTACAAGCCCAAGCATAAAAAGGTGCCGCAAAAGACTCCTCCCTCCCCATAAAACCGACCAAGGAAATCAGATCGTCGCCTGGGCTCCGCAGGCGCAGCCACAGTGCACTCTGTTGGGTGTGTTCGCGTGTTGGAAGAATAGCAGAGAGTTTGTGCCGTTAATTTTTTCGTCTGTTTCATGTTTTGCACCAGTGGGCCAATGGCCGTTTCTCCTGCTTTCCCATCCCTTTCTTTGGCTCTTTGGCGTAGGCTAAAGCACTAGGAGGCAAAAATTAAGCCGCACATGCTTCTGAGGCAGCAGGAAAAGTCAGAGGGATTGCATAAAACCGGGACGCCACTCGTTTCTGCGGATGGGCCACTACGCCAGTAATAGGCTTTCATCGCTCGTGGTTGCGGATAGATGAAAAGAAGGGGGGAAAAAAAGGAAGGCCAGCTGTGCGGAGCTACTCACATAGACAGCCATAGAAGCTCAGGGTAGTCACGCCAGCAGCTACAATAGCACATTCCTGGTAGCCGAAAGCCATGGAACAGGAGCACAGAAGCAAAAAATACAACGCACGAAGCACGGAGCACAAAGCACGAAGCACAAAACTCGAAACACAAACCACAGCCACTCGAAAGCCTGCCATAAGACATGAGCAGGTCGAACATGTCAAGAGAAACAGCGCAGACTGCCACAGTCTGTGCAGATATTCCTAAACCCTGCGTGGATGGATCTGGGACCAGCCATTGACCGGCTGCACAACTCTGGTTGCAATGATTCGGCTTCAGACACAAAGAAATCCGATCTATGGGATCGGCTGGAGAGTGCACTAGCCACTCTGGGCAGACAAATTGCTGTGCTGAGCTCTTTCTGTCGACGTAAGAATAGCTGTTCGTGAGCTGACACGGTTTTGTTAGCGTAAAGACACGAGCGGCTGCTCTTTCCTCAGCGGCCTGCGTTTTTTACACTAAATTAGGAAACCACGCACAAGTGCTGCGGGGCTCCATTTTTCGACTCGGCTCTCTCAGCACAACCACCGACCGGCAAATGCCATAGTTCGAATCGCCTCGCGGGGCAGTTTCTTGCTCTGACACACCGAAACCCGCCAGACTGCAGCGGCCTCATCTGCCGACCACCGCGACACTCCCGACTCTGCATTGGCTCTCTGCGGCCGACGTCTGGCTCTCGCTCCGCCCCCGGACCTGCTGCGACCAGTTTCCGCGACGCCGTGTGTGTCGTTTCTGGCCAAAGTCTTTCTTCTTCGTCGCCGTCCTCGTCACCCTCCCCCTCCTCACCATGGACAAAATCACCGACAAGATCGCGGGCCTCCCGTGCGACGCCTGCTATTTCTCGCTCGAGTTCTTCCCGCCCAAGACGGCCATGGGCTTTGCCAACCTGCGGGACCGTCTTGATCGCATGGCTCGCGCTCTGCGTCCGCTCTTTGTCAACGTCACCTGGGGCGCTGGCGGATCGACGGCCCAGAAGTCGCTGGAGCTTGCCGAAATCTGCCAGCGCGGCCTCGGTCTGACCACCTGTCTGCACCTCACCTGCACCAACATGAGCCGCCAGCTCATCGATAAGGCCCTCGAGGACGCCAAGGCCCTCGGCATCCGCAACATCCTGGCTCTGCGCGGCGATCCGCCTCGGCCGGCTGAATACCGAGATGACTCCGATGCGGCCGCGGCAGCTGCTGCGACTTCCGAAACGGCCCCAGACGAGTTTTCCTATGCCATTGATCTCGTTCGCTACATCCGCAAGGCCCACGGCGACTACTTCTGCATTGGCGTTGCGGCCTACCCCGAGGGCCATGCCGAGGAGAACCACCCGTTGGGCCAGAGCCTGGAGCACGATCTGCCCTTTTTGGTCGAGAAAGTGCGCGCTGGCGCCGATTTCATCATGACCCAGCTCTTCTTCGACGGCGCCGCCTTTGAGACCTTCGAGACTACCCTGCGCCAGCACCCGAGCGGCGTCTTCCGGGACATGCCCATCATCCCGGGCCTGATGCCCATCCAGAACTACCAGATGATCAAGCGGACCACCAAGCTGAGCCACGCCCGCATCCCCGACGCTCTTATGGAGCGCCTGGATGCCGTCAAGAAGGACGACGAAAAGGTCAAGAGCGTCGGTGTCGACATCCTGAGCGAGCTGGTCGAGCAGGTCAAGACGCTCAAGAACCAGACACAGCCCTCGCGGCCCAAGGGTTTCCACTTCTACACCCTCAACCTCGAAAAGACAGTGTCCTTTATCCTCCAGCGGACAGACTTGATACCGCAGAGCACGCCCGAGGAAGACGCCAAGGAGGCAGAGGCTGCCGAGGTCGCCATTATCGAATCTACGCTGCCGGTGCCCTCCATCCGCCTCAACGGCTCCAACCCGACTCCGTCCCACCTCTCTGCCTCGCGCCGCCAGTCGTCCATTGGCTCTGATCCGCGAAACCGCGTCATTGTGTCTGGCCGAGAAGCCTCCCACCCGGACTACGAGGCCACTGCGCTCGAGGCCAGCGTGCCCGCCGAGCCTATCAACACCCGCGCCAACACGCTGGCCATCTCTGAAGGCGAGGGCGTTTTGGGGCGCGAGGCCACCTGGGACGACTTCCCCAACGGCCGCTGGGGCGACGCGCGGTCGCCCGCCTACGGAGAGATTGACGGGTACGGCGTGAGCCTGCACATGTCGGTCACGCAGGCGCTGAAGCTCTGGGGCCGCCCGACCACGTCGGAGGACATTAGCCAGATCTTCATCCGCCATCTCCGCGGCGAGCTGCCCGCCATTCCCTGGAGCGAGGAGGAGCTGAACGCAGAGACCAACACCATCCACGACAAGCTGATTGGCCTCAACGCCAAGGGCTGGTGGACCGTGGCCTCGCAGCCCGCCGTCAACGGCCTGGCCTCGTCCGACGCCACCTTTGGCTGGGGCCCGCCGCACGGCTTCGTCTTCCAAAAGTCGTTTGTCGAGTTTTTCCTGCCAGCCGCCGACTGGGCTGCTCTGCGCGCCCGCCTGTCCTCCGATCCGGCTATCAAAGAGTCCGTGTGCTTCTACGCGGCCAGTGCCGCCGGCGAGTTCGAGACCTCGGACAGCACCAGCCCACAAGCCGCCAACGGCGACGCTGCTGCCGACGCCGTAGCGACCGAGGCTAGCACTAATGCCGTCACCTGGGGCGTCTTCCCGGGCAAGGAGATCATCACGCCGACCATCATCGAGGAGGTGAGCTTCCGCGCGTGGAGCGAGGAGGCCTTTGGCATCTGGAAGGAATGGGGGGCTGTGTACCCCAAGGGCTCTGACACCACGAAGCTGCTGGAAGCCACGCGGACCGGCTACTGGCTGGTGAACATTATCCACCACAACTACATTGAAAAGGATGCGCTCTGGAACTTGTTGCTTGCCTGAGCGTACGACAGGATAGAGGACACATGCATAGGGCGGGGGCGGACGGGATGGCAAAGCGGGTTGGACGGCGGTTCTGGATTGGATGATTCCCCCTATTTGCAGTGTATACGGTTTGAGGCATACAGGAATACAGAAAATCAGAGAACTAAATACAGCATAGGGAAGTGCATGGGAAAGCAAATGCTGCTCTGTTTGGTCCCTTTTATGTCTTTGCTATCTAAGTCGAATGCAAGGACCGGCAGTCAATGCCAGGTTCTCATTCTTATGACGCGCTGACTCTATGTCCTGTGCTCGAGTGGTCTTTGCCAACGAGTTACCCTGTCTTTCCCTCCATGGTTCCCATTCCACACATTCGCTGTGGGAGTGTCTACCTAGTGCCGAACCGAAAACCGAAGACACACGCCGTGTCCGACCCATACACCATATTTGTCTGGGGCCAAGTTTCCCCTTGACAACAAAACAAAGAACAAAAACGGAAAAAAAAAGGAAACAGGAAATACCGCGAAACATTCTGCGGCCGTCGCGGCCGTCTGCTTGTGGTCACATGTGCGGACAAATAGCAAGACAAGGTTGACGTATGACAGCCTCGAAATCAACAACAAAAATTACAAAGAGTAACACTTCAGGGAAACAGGGAAAAAACAATCAACACACCCAAACACGCCGTGGTATATAAAAACAAGCATTCATCATGTGGGAGAGGGAGAAATCGGCAGAAGCGAAAGCAAGAGAGGTATGGGGTATGAAAGAGGGGAAGCAAAAAAATATTGTCTCCTCACACCGCACCATCATCGTCATAGAAGGGTTGCGAAAGAGACACGTCGTGGGTAAAGAAGTCTGGCTGTGGCTGGGTCCACGAGGCCGTGCTGGCATCAAAGGAGAACTTTTGGTCCACGTCTTCCGTCAGAAGGCTGTTGCTGGTGCGGCCCATGTTGCTGTGGACGCTGGCACCGGCACTGCCGCCGAAGCCCACATGCTCCCAACCGTAGTGCAAATCGTTGCCGGCGGCAGCACTGGTATCGGCGCTGGCACTGGCGACACCGAATTTCGGCATCTCGGGGAGAGCTGTCTTGGGCACCTTGCTAGGAGTGTTGATGGCGAACACGCCGTCATCCTCGTCGTCAAAGTCGTCGCCAGTGGCCATCTCACGGCGAAGGTCATTCTCGTCATCGTCATCGTCGCTGTCCACGACAATGCCGTGGTTCTCGTCGGCGCCATAGAAGCTCGGCATCGCCAAAATGGTCCGCTGCGAGGCGTGCGACGGGCCCTGAGCGGCGAAAAAGTCCATCTCCGGCGTCTCGTTCTCGGGCGGCGTGGCGCCGATGCTCAGCGCCGGCGTAGAATCCGGCACAAAGGCTGCAGCTCCGGGGTGGATAATAGTGCTGGGCGTCGTTGATGTCGAAGCAGCACCAGGTGTCCCAGATGTCCCGGAAGCACTAGCACCAGCAAATCGGCCGGAGGCCTGCGGTGCCTTGGTCGGCGTCGAGGCCGGAGTCCGGTCCAGCTGCTCGTAGTCGATGTCGTCACTGGCCAGACTGTCTTCTTCATTAGAGAAGCTAACCTCGGCCGCTCTGCCACCACCACGCTTGGCCCCCCCTGCTGATCCTGCCGCTGTGGCCTGCCGTTTAGCACCACGGCCGCCACCACTGTTTCCCACGGCAGGCCCGCCTTTCCGCTTCCCCGGCGGTGGTGGGGTGGAAATGCGCGGTGCGGCGCCGGGGTTCTTGTCCACGGCTTCGCGCAGAGCCTTCGCGTCCTTTCGAATAGCCCGAAACTGGAACTCAACGCCGAGGGCTGTCGATTCGCCAAAATATTTTGCAATTTCTGTCATGCAAGTCAGCGGGTGACACCAATGAGACAATAAAGCAGAGGCAACACGAGAAACGTAAGAAGAGAAATTGAGACGTAGAAGAAAAAGAGGCCCATTGTCCTCTCGGGTTTGCCATACCCTTGTCAGTCAGGTCGAAAAGATCGCTCAGGTCTTTGGGGTCTTGTTTCTTTGCCAAGGTATCCCGAACGGCGGCCGCTAGTTTCTTGATGGGACGGAAGCGATGCTCTATGCTCGAAGCCGTCGCATCGGAGCCATAGTGCTGGGCAATGGCTGCATTGAGACAACCACACACTGATCAGACTAGGGCAAGGAGACGGGGAAAGGAACAAATGAGGAAGACAGTGAAGGCCTCGAGCAGACAGAGGGGGGCAGGAAGCAAACGGGACAGGGGGCTTTTGTGATAAAGGGGACACGGAAGAGGGCTCACCTTTGAAGTTTAGCTTTAGGCCGGGATTGCTGGCAATCACAGCAACAATAAGACGGTTCTGCGCCTGATAGGTCTTGAAGTTGGTGGGCATCTTGGGCAATGGCGAGATTGGTGAAAAAGGGAGGAGAGAGCAGAGTGAGGGATGGCAGAGAAAAGGCCAAGAAGACGAAGGTGTGAAGAAACTGCGTTTGGAGTCGTGATGGTGGGCGGAGACTGGTTTCTATAGCAATGGAAGATAGAGAGGCAGTGAATGAAAATAATGAGAGATCAGATGGCGGCTTCAGACGAGTCTGAGAGGTAGGTGACCGGCAAGTCCTCTTGGGAGACGGTCGACAATGTGCACTCCGTTTTCGCACATACACGTTCGATAAGCTCACTTCCGAGATGTGCTTGAAAAAGAAGCCGCAGAGGAACGGACAGGATGCAGTTGTGACAAGAGAATGCAAAAGAGGATGCAAGACACAAACGCGGCTCAATACGACGAAGTCACTGCTGCAATAAAGAGGAGATGGGGGAAGGGGGGCCCGCCACAGATGAGAGCGCTCTTGAAAATGCGGTGGCTGGGAAGGCAAGTTGCGCGACCAACCAACTCGGCGCGTCAGAGAGCCCCAATGCAACCTTGTTTGAGTGGTACCTGGTAGCTGCCTAGCACTCCACACAACTGTAGGTACTCGCTATCAGAAACGACCGCGTCGCGCACAGAAATTCCGAGTCTTCGCGTCGCGGAAAGTGCGGTCGCGCTCCTTCGCTTCCTTGCCTGTTGTACTGCTGCGTACTGCGTATACTCCTTGGCACAGAGCGCCCCCAACCCACCAGTGCAAACGACCGACAAAGACGCTACAGACCCGTTAACACCCCGTACAGGGCATCGTTTCATTTTATAGCACTCACTGGCTCCTACTTACAGTCGCCACTTACGGGCCGCGCCGCGCTCTTCATTCAGAGGCAACTTAGTCCAAAAGCCGTACTCGATGACTGGACTGATTGGCGCCCCCAATTCGCAACTCGGCCAACCACTCCCTCACTGTACACCTTGACGTTTTGCGATTATTTCTTTGTTTTGTCCTTTGTATTCCTAAATCGGCCTATCCTAATATAGGTGCATCCCACATTGTATCCAACAGCGAAATCCCACACACAGAAACTGCCCGCTTGCCAAAGCAGCTTGTTTATATATACCTAACCAAATCTATAATATCAGTCATTAAAAGAGAGCCAGTCTCCAGTTTCTCCTTTGTGATATGCAAGGCAAAACGGACAAGAATACATGGCTATTGAGGTCCATTTCCTAGGTCCATTTCCGAGCGACTCCCAGCATTCCTCCCCCAGTGCAGAGATCCAGAGAACGAAGTAGAAGGGCGTACCGAGGCATATTATCGAGCAAATATTGTGAAAAAAAGGACACTCTGGAAAACTCCGCTTTCTGGCGGCGCTACATCACTAGTACTCCTTCTATAACGAAGGTGTCCTCCGGCCCGACGGTGTGCCCAGGCCGCCTCCAACAGTGACGGCAGTACCCTCGGTGGGTTCGGCGGCTGTTGTCATCGCTGACGGAGTCGTCGAGGAAAATGCCGACGTGTTGAAGCCGAAGGGTGTGGACCACGAAGACGAGGTCATGCGGAAGGTGTCCTTGTCTTTAAAGAGGCCTCCTAGGTTGATGCCACCGCTGCTGCTACCGTCGCCGCTGGCCGGGCCGTTGCCGTAGACAAAGTACTGGATGCCAAGTATCGTGTCGCAGGCCGCTTGGAAGAGGCCGCACAGCTTGAAGGACCATGGGATCTCAGTGGTCGAGGTGAAGAACCAGAACATTTTCATGGCGTCGCCGAGCAGCCAGCTGACGAGCACAGATGGGCGAAAGCCCTGGCAGGAGCGGGCCATGGCGTTGGCGCGGATTTGGGGCAGCGGGAGGGTCGCTTCGACGGAGAGGCCGACGTAGCCAATGAGCGCCGAGTAGCCGGCGTAGATGCCACTGAACGGGGCGAGCAGGAGCTCACAGGTCGTGAGGCCGATGAACAGGTAGAGGAGGAACTGCCAGTATCTGCGCGAGTTAGCTCCATGATGGTCCCCATAGGCACCAGATAACACGCAGGGTCAGCGACCACTACACGGAATCTAAACGTACGGTTTGGGTGACCGCCACTGCCAGAAATTGTACGGGCGGCGCACGCCAGAATCGGCCATCCCGCCAGAGAAGGGCACGGCGGCCTCGCCGCCCTTGGACGACGGCGGCGGGCGGTGGTCGAGGGCGATCTTGAGGAGAGCGAGCTGAACGACGACCATGATGAGGGACTGGATCAGTAGGGCCACGTCGAAGTGGGCGCCGGGGTAGTAAAAGATGCTGTGACCGAGAAAGGCAAAAAAAAGAAAAAATCTATTAGTAAAAAGCCAAGTGTGCGGATCCTCTGTTCCCCCTCTCTCTCTGTTCTCCCAAGACTTGGCTACTTGGCGCGAAAGGACAGCGAAGAATCAGCTGGTTCAGCCGCACATCTAGACCACACGCGAGCGCCGTCGACCTGTTTTTTGCCCATCGTGATCTGGGGATCCTAGGCGGAAACTCACCGGAAGAATGATGCCACTAGCATGATGAGGGGAATGTCGAGAGAGAAGCCGGCGCTCGAGCGCTTGCGGCTCATCGAAACCGCCTGGTCGCCATAGGAGAGAATGGGCGAAAAAACAAGGAAGAGCGGCGCGGCATAGCCGGCCAGGGCGGTGAAGAAGCCCATGACGGTCGAAATGCGCGAAGCGTGCGGAGGAACGAACAATCGAATCGAAACAAGTGCATAAAGGAGCGTAAGAAGGACACCGGGCGCGCGCGAAAAGAACGGAGTCAAAGTCTCGGTAGAAGAGCGCCTTATTCACGGAGCCATGAAAGAGAGAAAGAGAGACAGGAGCTCAACAGGGAATGAGGGAAAACAAGACGGCGACGGCAAAAAACCAATGGCACGGCACAAAAACATAAAGAAGGAATTTAATTAAAAAAAATTGGTAAAAATGGAAAATGCCGTGGCGGCGAGAGAAGTCTGGTGTTTTTTGTCGGGCGGGATGGAGCTTCTATCGGGCTCCATGCGAAATAAGGAAAAGGAGAGGAGGGCCGGGGAAGAGAGGGACCCAAAAGTGGTCCACGTATTCGTATTGCGATGCGCGTTATGCTGTGCAGACAGTGCAGCGAGAGAGTGCTAGAGTGCTAGAGAAGTCCAGTTAGTGAGTCCCGCTAGGCTTTACTAGAGCTTCAGGGCCCCAAAAAGGCCCTGCCAATCCGGCATGTGGGTCGCGGTGCCCTGTTGCTGCACAGTAGAAAATCAAAGGGCCAAAAAGGGGGGGATGACATAATCTTGAGATTCTGTACATCCGTACGTCTGTACGTCTGTACGTCTGTACGTCTGTACTCCGTAACTCGCCTATACAGTGTGATGGCCAGGGTTGAGCATGAGCGGCTTTTTTTACTGCCTTCTACTACCAAGGGAGAGTGTTTGCCCCATTTCCAAGCACTTTGGGGGAATACGAGAATGTCGCCTCTGTCCATTCAGGCACAATATCACCAGTGCCGGGTACAATCAACATACGCCATAGACTTGAACAATATTTGCGTAGATGCATAGTAAAGCACATTGTATACCATCCACGGCGTACAAGTTGGCAATCGCACAAACTACTATTGTATACTCGGCATTCGGACTAGTTTCAGCTACAAATCAGATACCCAAGCACAGTGAGTTATAATACGCCCATGCTTCCATACATATAATAGAGAGCGGCGCTATGGGGAGGAGACGCAATCCAGCAAGAATGAGAACTGCCTAGATACATGGCTGGATCTTGCTATAAAATCATGCTGCTGCCCCTCCCTCTCGCGGCTCTCCTCCCACCTTCACACGACTGTGCCAAGGAATCAGGCCAGATGGGAAACGCAATTCCGTGTACGAATAAATGCTTGTCATGAGTTGATTCCGAAGAACAAAAGCTAAGACATAAGAAAGGCAAAATTCAAAAAGCCAACCTCCCGCCTTCTGGATTTTGGGACCGAGATTCATATGCGTATGGCGAACATGGGAAACAAAACAGAACATGAACATGGCAGGGAAAGCAGATTTCCGACACGAAAGCGCAATACACATAAGCCAACAAAACTCCATGCGAATGCATATAACAAGAAAACCAGAAACAAGAAATAAAAGAAATGGCAGAAGAAACCAACGGAAAGGCAAGTGCCGACAAGAAACACAAAAGGACATGAGACACAAAAAAGGTAGAGTAAGACAGAGCTGCAGCCCGTCGTTTCGCAGGCTGAGCAAGAATATCAAGAATAGAGGAACAAACACAGAGCAACATGACAAAGGAAATCAGGTGAGATGGCGTGACGGAGACATGTCGCCAACAGAAAATCAGACGAATAAATCAGAAAGAGGGAAAAGGAAAAGGGACATGGTGAGATGCAAATAAATGGCCGGCCGTTTCTCGTTTTGCGTTGCATGTGTTTGTGTCTTCTTCATCTTCCTGTGTATGCCTCTTGGGCGACAGTTCGTGGATGGTTGCCGCTCCATTCCTCTTGGACGTCGTTACGCATAATGAGGCCGTCTGTCGTTTGTCGTTGTGGTGGGTGTGGATGGTGGTGTTTTTATTAATTTTTTTTTTTCGTTTGATTCCTCCTTCCCAAAAAGGGAGAACCACGAGACAAAAGCCGTGGTGAGAGCCTCGGAGACATCGAATTAAGTGGATCGGTTCCGTGGTGCAGTTGGTTAGCGCATCGTACTAATACTTCTTCAAGGAGTCCAATGCGAAAGTCGAGGGTTCGAGCCCCTCCGGGACCATTCCTTTTTGCTGTTTGTCGGACGTGGACGTGGATTTTCTGGTCTAAGTTTTGCGTGGCCGTCAGACGGAGGCCGAAAATCCGCGTTGTGTCACAGAAGTCAAAGACAACATCGCCCACTTTTTTGTCTCTTTGTGTTTCATTTTTCCTTTTTTTTCCAACACAAAGGACTAGAGAGATCCTGTTCCGTGGTCGATATTGACGTCGCATTTGCAGAAATATGTAATAGTTGCGCCGCAGATCCAAGCAGGGCCGCACGCCACGCTATTTGCCGTGCCACATCCAGACTTCCCTTCCTCCTGCCACCTCCTCGGCGCTGCAGGCAGCCCACCCATGTTGAGTTGGCTGCCGGTCGGCCAGACAAGAGGGGCCATGGCCATTTCTGACCGGTTAGATAGTTATCCTGCCTGTTGCCAAGGTCCTGGTAAGTCACACAGGCCATGAAAATGGATGAAATGCTGGAGATTCGGTGGAGCACCATAGGAAAATCAAAAGAATAAATCAACCGGGGCACCACTTACGACCTCGGATTACCAATGTGCTGGCCGAAGCATGGCATCGTCTCGAATACGAGGCAGGTCGGGATGGGACCGTGGTGGCGGTAGGAGTCGTGGCAGCTCGGCAGGCTGAGAATGCGGCGAGGGCTGCGACCGCGGACGGGCCTGTTGGTAGTGGTGCGGCTGGTAAGGCGGCTGCGCGGCCGAAGGAGACGCATGCTGGTGGTACTCTCGTTGCGGCGGCGGCGGCGGCGGGGCCTGTGAATACGGCGGCAGCTGGCGAGGCTGTGACGGAGACGGCGGCTGGTGCTGTGAGTGGTGCTGCGGAGGCGGCTGCTGCTGGTGATGATGGTGCGATGGATACGGGGGGTGCTGAGGCGGGTGCTGCGGAGAGCCCCAGTTCATCGGCGGCAAATACGGCCGGTCGGATGAGGGCATCGAGGTCGGCGGAGATCGCAGAGGCGGCGAAGACGGCCGAGGCGGCATGCCGCTAGCACTCGAGGGCGGCCGCCCATCGCTGCCAGCGAGCGTGTAGTGCTCGTAGCTTGTTCGCTGGCGTTTGCTGCCCATGTGCATGGAGTCCGGACTGGCCGGCCGCACCATGCCGACTGTGGGCGAGACGTCCATGGAGGAGTAGCTCACAGACCGTGGCGGCGGATGTGGTGGCGGATGGCTCGGTGGCGGACGGATGAGGCCGATGCTGTGGTCGGGCTCGACTAGAGGAGTGCCGGGGGACGTGTTGTGCCCACCGCGAGGACTATCGAGTAAGAAGGGTATTCGTCTTTACAAAGAGCATCAGAGGGACAGTTGGGGGACAAGCAATGCGGGGGAAATCAAACACGAAAACGAGCACAGCAAAACCAGCAAAACCAGCAAAATCAAAGACAACAAGCACAAGACTCACGCATTCTTAAACCGGCAGATGCGGCCAAACTTCTCGCACTGCACACACCGCGGGTAGTCCGGGTCGCACTTGATCTTCTTCTCGCGGCACGTCACGCAGGCAATGGCCAGGCGCTTGCGCGGCTTGCCGGCCTTGGTCACGCCCCAGTGCGCGTTGACCACCTCGCCGTCGATGACGATCTTGCAGTGGCTGCCGTCGTCGTAAAAGTAGCACATGCCCTCGCCGGGGACGTCGGCCATCTTGACAAAGCGCGGCAGGAAATGCGTGCCCGTCCAGATCTTGGGGCCCAGGCCGTCCTTGACCGGCATGCCCTCGGCAAAGGGAATGCCCGTGATGGGCGAGCCGCTGGTGCCCGAGAGCAGCGGTCCGGGATGCGGTTCGGCCAAAGAACCCCCGCCGTACATGATACGGGTTGGCGACGGCGGCGGCGCATTCTGGGGCGCTTGGTACGACGGCGGCGGGTGCTGCGGTTGCTGTTGTTGCTGCGGAGAATACTGGGGTTGTTGAGGATGCTGGTGCTGAGGATGCTGATATGGTGACTGGTTGTCGCCGTATCCTGGGTGTGAAGACAGGCGATGCGGAGGCGAGTACGGCCCCGAAGACGTCGATGGAGGCATCGGGGGCCGCATGGGCGGCGGATGAGAATGAGAATGCGGCTGTGGCTGCGGCTGCGGTTGCTGATGATACGGCTGCTCGCGATTCCGTGCATCCGGAGAATAGCCACCGTGGCTTCTCGGCTCCTCACGTGCTGGCCACCGGCTTGCCGAGCCATAGCTCGTCCGCGGATCCGACCAGCGATGCTGCGGCTCTGCATTCTCCGGCGGCGGCGGCTGGTGCTGGGGCTGCTGCTGCCCTTGCTCATAGTACTGCTGCTGGTGCTGCCGCTCCTGCACTCGCGGAGACTGTGGCCGCGCTGAACGGGGAGGGTAGCCCTCCCGCTCTTCCGCACGAGGCGGGGGCTGACGGTACTGCTGCTGGTGGTAAGGGCTTCCATATCCCTCGTGCTCGCTCCCCCGAGGGGGCGAGGGCGGCCGGGGAAACGTGGCACGAGAAGCAGACCCGGGCGAAGCGGCCCTCTGCTGGTAGTGCTGGTAAGAAGAATGCTCCTGGGCCGGCTTCGCGGGATACACAGGAGCCGTCGGGCGCTCATCCACGGGTCTCGATGACGCCTCGTACGCACTTCGCGGTGTGTGTGACATTATCGGCGACGCTCTTGACGAGGGGGTCGATGTCGGCGCCGCCGCGTTGGCGCCAGGTGGAAAGTACGAGGTCGAAGATGAATACGGCGGCCCGGCTGGAGACCGCGTGGACGCTGCAGCTGGCGGTGTTGCTGTCGTCGGTGCTGTCGTCGATGCTGCTGTCGTTGTGGCGTTTGGTGCTGAAAATGGCGCAGCCAGAGGAGGAGGCGCACGTCCAAGAAGTCCAGGTCCAGGAGGCGCTGCTCCATATGTCCGCTCCAACGGAGACGGCTGCAGAGGCCGTGATGGCTCGGTTGGTCCTAGAATGTCGCTGAGAGAAGGCAGCTGCCGAGGCGGTGGTGCTGCAGAAGGAGCTGCAGCCGGAGTCTGCTCTGGCCTCCTGCTGCTCTCGCGGCTGTGGCCGTTGTAGCCAAAGTACCGGGCATCGGGGCTTCGTCGCACATCCGCACCTGGAGCACTGTCCCCATTTACGTTCGCCGTGCGGCTGCTCGGCGGTGCACAACTCGACAGAGCTGCGGCCGCCAAGTTGGAGGCAGCAGACGGTGGCGCAGAGGGCGAGGCTGCTGCTGCTAAGGCGGCTACTGCTGTGGACACCGTAGTCGCAATAGACGCAGCGTTCGCGGCACTCACAGGAATACTGGAAGAGGGAGGCGTCGAGGCTCCCACTACGGAGCTTCGGCTGCTGGCGTTGCTGGCACCCGTGGCAAAAGGCATGCCTTTGATGCTGGCGATGGTGCTGATGCTGGTGCCGGATCCAGAAGACGAGGATGGGCCGGCCACAGCGGAAGAGGAGGCTGACACGCGATCATGGCTGGACATAGGAGGAGAGATCGGCGGAACGGGGTGAGGCCACGCGGATATCAAGTCCTTGGAGGGTGGTGGTAATACTGGCCGGCCGGATGTGAAAGTGGAGGAAGAAGGGCCAGAAGAAGAACCAGAAGAAGACACCGAGGAGGTGGACGAGGCGGCGTAGCTACCAGAGGTGAGATACGGAGAGTGAGAGGATGAGGCGTACGACGCAGGAGAGCCGCCCACATTCAACAGGTCGGGAGGGGTTTGCGGGAGAGCGAGGCGGCTTTGGGGTTCGAGGCAAGATAGCACCCCCATTGAGAAAGACGGCGAACAGACTCGGACCGAGTCCGTGACATGTCCATACAAACCCGCCGCCGTTTCTGATGCAGCTCCAGAGGTGGAAGAAGAATCCAAGACGGACCGGCACAAGTTCTAGAGAAACAACGAGAAGACAAAAGAAAAAAGAGCGTGGGCGAGAAAAAGGCGGCGAAAAGGCGGAAGTGACGAGGGAAGGTTTAAAATAAGAACTAAAACCTGCTGTCGTCGGTCTCGGAAATCCCCTAACGCTTTCCCCGCGGCCGCAGTGTTGTTGAAGCCCAAAGCTGCGAATGTGAGGTGAGGGGGGAGGTGAGAACAAGAGAAGCAAGAGAGGCGAGAAGAGGGAGAGAGGGCGAGAGAGAGAGAGGTGACGAGGCGAGGAATAGAAGGGGGGGAAGGAGAAGGGAGAGGAGGAAGAGTAAGCGGATGTCAAAAGAGGGTGGTGGGAATAAGAGAGGGAGAAGAAGAAGGGGAGGAAAGAAAAGAAAGAGAGGAAGGAGAAGAAGATATGAGAGAGAGAGGAAGAGGAGGACGAGAAAGTAGTGTACTACAACAATGACACGGAGGCTAGCCAAAAAGACAAAATAATAATACTTTAGGTAGAAAAAAAGAAAATAAGGAAGCCCAAGTACTTGTAGTAGCAGTGGTGGTAGGTGATGGTGGTAGCGGCCGTTGGCTCGCTAAAAGAGGAGGGGGGGTTCCGCCGGGTAAAGAAGGTTGTCAAGCGGCGCAGTCCTTCTTGCAGACACCCCAGTTCTGTCCTTGGCGTGTATTGTTGCTGTCCCCTTGTCAAAAGAGAGCAAGCACGCTGTACCTCGCGGTAAGGAGGGGAGGAGGAGGAGGGGCATGTCCAGTATATGCAGCAAAAAGCTGTGCAGGTAGCCTTGGTTGGTGGCTGATGGCTGATAGCTGATGGCTGGTGGCTGATGATTTGGTTTGGCAGTTGATGGCAGGTGGGCAGCCAGTCTTGCCACTGGTTGTTCCTATTCTTATTTTTTCCGGGCTTGCCTGCTCAGCTGTGTGCAACAGCGTATTCCACTGACATACCCGCCTCCGTCTCCCTCGTAGCAGACGGAAATTTGCTTTCTTGAGTTCTTTTGTGCAGTAGACTGTCTATCTGTCTACACCTGCTTCTTTTGGGCCGTTTTCTCTGCCGATTGGTTCTTCAACAATCCTACGGATTCACATGCCAAGTATGATCCGCTCTGCAGGTCGGCACAGACTTTCTAGCATTGATTTGCACGTGGCGGGAAATAGAGAGAACGAAAGCGAGAAACAAAAGAGACGACAGCAGAATCGAGAGCAAGAGAGGCACTCTGTCCAACGACCGCTGTTGTCACATCTCCGGGTAATTGGCTTCAAGGATGAGGCGTAGGCAAGACAAGACGATGTTGGTCCAGGTGCCGCAGAGGCCATGGCAAGAAGAAAACACAAACGACGAGGCAGTTCGTTGGCTAGGCTTGCCTGTTCCAGGGCAGACAGTACAAGTAGAGTAGGTGCCCAACGGGCTGTTATGCCGTGTTCACTGCCTTACCGGCGTCGTTCATGCCAAGCAAGATAGGTACGTACTATTTGTATATACGAGTACTTACATACACAGATGCATACGCTGGAAGGGCTGAAAAGCATAAACCGGAAAAGAGGGCAGCACAAGGCGAAATGGCGTGCAGCGTGTGGCTGGTTTATGAGTGGGAGAGATCAGGGGTGTATGCAGCGCGAGTAAGAGGAGAGGACGAGAGAGACAAAGCGGGAAAAAGACAGATGTGTGTCTGTCCTTGAGCGGCCACGAATGACATGCAAGTGACGAAACAAAGCTACCCTGTCGCTACGCAAACGTGCCAGTGATCTGTGGAAGCGCGCCCAATGCGGCCGAAGAACGCATGGCCAGGAGCAGAGTGATGGTGCAGACAGCACAAGCAAGGAGGGAGCGAAGAATGGGGATTGGGTCTTGCAGATGGCAATAGTGTAAGTAGGACGAGAGGGGGGTGCCGAAAGGATAACAAATACACCCCCTAGCTTGGCAATACATATACATACGTAGTTGTACCTCTGTTTGTACGAGTGCTGCGTATGTGGGTGGTTCTTGAGTTAGTTAGTCAGGCGAGTCCTCATACGTCAAGCCACTTATTTACTTGTACTAATTTGTAGGAGAAGAAGGAGGAGGGGGGGTGTGGTGTCAGACTACACTACATAGAGCTTGTTGATGACGGGAGACGATTGGATCTAGGACAAGGATAGGACGGTCTACGAGTATGAAAGGGTAGGAGTACTACCTGGATGAAATGAGGAGGCAAAAAGAGAAAGCGGCCGGAGGAGTTTGTACACGAGCACATTATGACTAGTTGGGACAGAGAGGAACGGATGGGGATGTAAATCGGCGGTACTAGTGCGTGTAAGTCGGACAGAGGAAGCTGCTGGAGCTGGAGCTAGAACTAGAACCAGGGGCTACTAGTAGTTGGAGACTGGACCTGCCGCCGCCCAGTCGAGTCCAGCTGGGCTCTCGACACACTCCATGTTCACTTATGCGTGGTCTTTTCGTGTTGTCCAAGTGCGAATTATGTGGTACGGAGCAGGTAGCAGTAACGCTGAAAACAGACATGAGTGTGGCGGATTCAACCCTGATCCTCATCTCCAGCATCCGCCCTCAGTACTCGCAGGGAAACAAGACGGATGACAGCTGGTGGCTGCCGGCATTCTCTTTGAGCAGGGCCATCTGTCATCTGCCCCGGAGAGGTATGTAAGGCCCTAATTTGGCGTCCTTGTTTGCTCCCGCGATTGGATATGGGCGGGCTGAGCATCTCCCCTCAAGGCATAGCTTTGTTGACTTGTCACCATCCTTCGCAGGAGCACTCGTATGTTGGCATCACAGATATGTAAGGAGACTAGGATATTGTGCTCCGTAGTACTCTGCCTGCCCTTAGTACTGTACATATGTACTCCGTAGTCGTGCACATCTTGGCGCCGGGGAGCTGCGTGGAAAAGCGGACTGGATGTGGGCATGGTGTTCAGGATCATGCAAAGGAAACGCAGACAGAAGGGAGGGGGGCGTGGAAAAAAGGGGGGCGTGTCTAGCAAAAGACAAACAAGTGTGCCCAGCGCCAGGCTTTCACCAAGTATTTTTGCACTTGTCAGAATAGTCCTGCTCGTTGGGTGCCGCGTTCAGCTGGAGAGAGCTCAAACTGTCGTACTTTGTAACAACAGAAATCTGTAAGGAGGCATGTGCGTGCACGGGTGTACTCGTACGCGGACCTCGGGTGCGCCCCAGAATTCAAAGAGGAATGTGGCCGGCCGCGTCCAGACTCGAGCGGGGCGTACAAATTGGTAGGAATGAACAGACAGCCAACAGGGTCAAAGCTTCTGTTGGCAGGAGCTGCCTGTGTGCAACGACAGGGCGGTTAGTATCGTATGTATCTCTGTGCTCCGGACGGAGTCGTTCAGAGTGCAGCCTACCCTCCATACACATTGTCTGACTGCCGTCATCTTCTCCTCCGGAAAAGAGGGTGTCCGTGAGGTGTTCGTGCGGCCCTATGAGGAGGCCGAGGACACCCAAGAAGAAACCCGTCTAGGCCTCTGTGTCTCTGGTCCTTGGATGGTGCCGCCCGATGCCAGCGAACCTGGATGCTGCAATTTGCCATTGGCTGTCAGCGGAGGGACGAAGCGAGCAACCAGGACGGACTAAGATTAGCGTGCTGGGTTGGTGGAGGAGGGAGGTGGTGAGACGATGTCTGGTTGGCCCGAAAGCATGGAGGGAGGCGGTTTTGTTGGCTGGCTGCCTTGTCGTAGGAGGGGTCGGCTCTAGGTTGTGTGGATTGGTGGGATCGGTGGAGGACCTTTGTGGCCTTTTTGGCGGCCAAAGGGGGGAGGGGAACGTGAAAAACGAGCCAAAACCCGAATACAGGATCAAAAGCACTGACGACGGCGCTGTGGGCCGTCCACGAACCACGGTTCAGGAGGCTGCGGCCTCGAAAGATTGCCGGATCAGAGGATCAGCCTCTTATTTTGGCTTGTTCCTGCCGGCGTGTTGCCGTCTGCACGTCTAACGAGTGCGAGCTCATGAGGGCGCCTACATCCTTCTCCCCCTTATTCTCAGCAGGCTTTCCGTCCCCTGTCCCCCCCCAGCCTGTTTGGCCAACACGGGTGGCCCGTCTGCGTCCCGTCTGGCAAATAACCAACAGCCATCTGCATGTGAGAGGACATGCGTATACGAGCATCGTCTGCAACTGTGTGTACACATAGTCGCCCTAGCCAGGCAGTAGCTCGAGGAATATTGGCTGCGATGCAGATGCCGTGTGATGTGACTGGCCGCATACGTCCCCTATTTCTCTCGCCCTCCCCGTAGGCGCCTCTCCAGCCACCACACATGTATACCGGCAGTTGTCCTTGAGCATATGAGTACATTGCATAATCCGCGCTCGTCGACGGGCATACGGTACATCCACGTATTGGAGTTCGTTTTAGTGCCTTCCCAATTATACACGGAACACTGAAGATGGAGTGCTCGTAGTGTACATACACCGTCAATACTCGCAGCTATGTCTGTGCAAGTGCTCCGTAGAATAGGGGCGCCACCCATCAGCCGCTCACGGCAGCCAGTAGCAACCGGGCAGGCCTGAGGATAGACCCGTAATGCTGCAGTGGACTCCACTGGGCGGTGTCTCAGTGGCACGGGAGGACCGCCGAGGAGATGTGCCGGCTTGTCTTGCTGTTTCTGCAACCCATCTGCGGTGCTCGCAGTTCTCAGTCTGTCTGGGTACCCGTGTGTGAATGCAAGGCATGGCCATGTACATATGTACAACCACGGAGGATGTGCGTCCTCTCGGGTGTGCTCCGTAAGAGAGCCTACGCCTATCTTGAACAGGCGGTGCGTTGTACTTGCGTGCTCGTATACCCTTGTGCTGTGACAGGCCCCTGTCTTGCGTCTTCCGTCTTGTCATACTTGTCGTGTGCGAGACCGCTCACAGCACCAAGTCCGTGTCGGTACTGACGCCCGTTTCAACACAACACCATGGGTTCCTTGTCGAGTCCACTACCACTACTATCTTCAGGCGTGTGCTGGGTGTCTCTTGCCGCTCTAGCTTGTTCCTTAGAGGTGTGATGACGCCGGCGTGGCCTCTTGGTCCGGTGCGTCGCTGCTTCAGGCAGGTTGGTCCTTTGATTTTGCATGTTTTGATATTTCTGGAGATTGGCGCTTGGGCTCCCATGCAGCTGGGTCCCGCCTAGGCAGATGTAGGCGAGAGCTTAGCTAGTCGTGCACTACAAGACGTGCACTAGCAGAGGCGGTGCAAAGCTGAGCTGGGTACCCTTTCGAGCGTCTCGACAAAGACATCACTGCACAATTTCGGCGGGGCCCGATCGCGCGTACGGAGCAAATAGCCATACGCCGACAACGACGAGTACATTCGTCGGCCGAGGGCTTCTCTCTGGCCCGAGCATCTGCAAATGCGCGCCTCCACTCGGGTCGATTGTCCATCTTTCTTGTTTCCCGCCCGGTTGCGCCCGTCTTCGGACAGCAGGTGGAAACACAGGCGAGCATACATCTCGTACATGTGCAATATTCTGCTCCACAGCTACTGCGTAGTGCCAACACAAGCCGGCCAGGCTGCTTGGCGGTCCTGGATGTACTTGCTCTGCGTATAGCCTCCATGGCATAGTACTCCGTCCAAAACTCGCAGACCATGGAGTCCTTGTCGACGCACGCAGGGGGCGGCTTGTAGGGGCCTTTCAGCGCGGAACTGGCAGCGCGGAAAAGGGGCCTACAGGCCCGATACTCTTCTGGGTGGTGTGGTTGCGGCGATGCTCCCTTCTCGCCCGCTATGCCCCATATTGGACAGGCCATTCCGGAGCGGCAGTGAGCTGGCACCAGTCATGTACAAGTACCCGTCGAGCATTTGTGGGCAACTGCGAATACGAGTACATGCAACAAACGCAACATGCACTGTCTGTTTCCACGCGTTCCCAAGCTCTAGTGCGCTGTGAGAACGCCGCCGCTAGCTGTGTCTCGCTCTTTTCGGTGTCCGAGGCACTGCGCGACTTGTCTTCAACGGCACAGCGGCTAGCTCAAGGAAGAATAGCACGAGCTGGCATGGGGGTTCGGCCTCATGAATCTTGCCGTGTCGCTTGTGCCATTCGGTGGCTGCCCGCCAAGCTTGATTGGGAAAGGGGGAAGCGAGCGAGGCAGAGCTAACAAATACAAGGCCAAAAACACACGAGCGAGAAGAGCGAGCGTTCTCAGACGGGGAGCAACGTCGTGAAAGAGGAGAAACAGGAAAAGGGTGTGGGCTCTTACTGAAGGGCCCAGCAAGAAGAAAAAGGCCTATTCTGCGTCAATGGCTGCGGGAACCCCAGCAAATAGCAGCGGCTAATAAGGGACGGGCTCGGCATGTACTCGTTAGTTTCGATCCCAAACCCCTGGGAAGAGCAAAATTGAGCGAACGCGAGATGAAGGGCCACGGCCGGCGAAAGTGTTTGGGGGAGCGGCGCGCTGTGGCTCAAAAAACAGGAGGAGTGGAGGTGGTTCGCAAAACCAAATAAAAATTAAATAATGGGCCACTATATGGAGGTGGTGTGCGACAAACACGTAGCGAAGCCGTAGTGGTCGTGGTTTGTGGCTGTAGCGTGGAATATAGCGCGCAGTGCGCTGAGCGAGGCCTAGCACAAAAATGGCGCACCCTCGGCCCTTCCACCACCAGTGAGCGACGCGGGCGCTAGGCTAGGTTGTGGTTGTAAGATACATATTGGAAGGCCTCAAGGTAGGACGTACTCCGTACTCGTGTACGAGTATCCGTGTCCTCGTGGCTGGTTTTGGCGTAACTACGTACTCGTACTCATACACTGTACAACTATCAAGTATTCCAGCGCCGTGCCTTCCTCGGCTCTGTCGCATTGCGCTTTCCCTACGCGCTAGCCAACCACATGGAGGGCGCTAGCCTGATCAGCGTCGGCGGGCGCGCCGGCCTAGCGAAGAAGGCAGGTGCCTACCCGTAAGCTGCTGAGCGAGCACGCAGAAGAGGACGCACGAGGCAAGAGCAAGAGCAGAGCAAGAGCAGGAGCAGAGACAAAGGTACGCGGTACGAGGGAAGACAAGGAGGAAGGCGCGCCTCCCATCCGCTGCAGCCTTCGTCTGGCCGACTGGCCCGTCTACCCGTCGCCCGGCTATTTTTATGTCATCCGCCCTCAATCGCTCATCCGCCATCGTCATCCCATCTGCAATGCTACAGAACAGCCGGCAGCGGTCCCATCGTGGCTCGGCAGCCCTTCGGTGGCCCTTCGGTGACTCTCTGTTGGCCCTTCTTCGGATCGCGCGTCCGGAGGTGGCATTGGCCGACATCTGCCCGATTGGGAAGGATTCTGCCCATTTCCCCCCCCTCGTTTTTTTCGTCTCAGCATCATGCCTTTTTTCCGCTGCCTTGGCCGGGCCCTGTCTACGGCGTGTTGCCTCGCTGCCTCGCTGCCTCGCTGCCCCGTCGCCCGCTGTACCGCTCCCCCTTCTTCTTCCCCGCCTTCTCGCTTGGTTTCGGCGCTTCCCAGCTTCGTCTCTCCTAGACGTCTCATCTCGGGACAGTTGTGCTGACAGGGCCTCCCTGTGCCACCCCGGAGAAATTACACTGCAGCGACCACTGCGACGTCCCCGTACAACAAATACTCGTGCATCGGACCTCCTTACCATGCACCTGGCTACGTATTGATGGAGACACAGATGTTGCACATGCAGTGCCCCTGGCAGAAGGGCAAGGGTATGGAATACCCATAGAATATCCGTATGGCTCCGAGGAACATTTGTATAACAGCGTACGGCCTATTACTAAAAACTCCGGCGTTGGTATTCAATGTTTGGCGGCCTGGAGTCGGTGGACAGGTGCGTACTTACATGCTCGTACTTACAGATCAACAGATCAATCAATGGCGTCAATGGGCTGTCTGTGCTCGAGCCAGCAAGCTTTACCAGCTACACAAGCCATTCCGCACTGACTAGTGTAGCAGCCAACGGCCTAGCAATGGAGCTCGTTCTTCGCAATCGCCGAGACGTATGCATCATAAGAGATATACCTCGTACTCGGGGAAATATGCATCAACTCGTTACAGCACCAACCGCGTATGTAGATACATACGTACGTGTTGATGAATATTTCCGCCAACGGCCCTTCTTCTCCTCCCTCGCTTCGAGCACAGCGGTCCCTGTCATTTGGCCTTGCCTTAGCACCGGTCTGCTAGCGAAACGTGGAAGAAAGGGGAGGGTTGCTTCGTCTCTTCCCCGTTGTACTGTGCTGGGTCTCTCTAGGTCGTTGGAATGCTAGGATAACTGGGATGCTACGACAGGATGGGTGCGTGCTAGGGTGCTGGAATGCTACTTATGCTACTAGAACTGGGTCACTACAACTACGACAACTACTACGAGTGGGAATGGGTCGCTGCCCCCCTCTTTTCTCCCCTCTTCTCCCCTTTTGCAGGTCCCAGAAACGGTTGTGTGCATCAAAGCTATCCCAATAAACGGAAACCCTGGCCCCAGCCCCGGCACCGCCGTGCCCCTCGCTGCCGTCTTGGGATAGTGTGCGCTGCCAACATACGACTATGGAACTATGGACGACTACGGACTATGTACTACTTCGAGGGCCACGACTCATTCCCACGGCTCCGACGGCCACAGCGCTGGTGTACAATTATACCTACTCCGTAGTCGTACTTTGGCCTAGTCACCATTAGCTGCGAGTGTGCGGGTAGAGAGGGCGTGAGGAACGAGGAGGAGGAACGTGGATGAGGGTGCGGTGGGAATACACTGGACTGGACGATGCATACCTACGGTGACGAGGCCTATTAGTCGTGCAGGCAGGTCCTGACATCTCCGGCACTCAGAGAGCTCGCGTACATATTCTGCACTTTGTAGTCTTGTAGGAGCACGCCGTCTTCAGGAAGTTTGGTGCCGACTCCCCCCATCAATCAGCCCGGTCCTTCTGTTGCCCCCCTTCCGTGCATCTAGCTGCCGTAGCGGTGTGTTGCCAGCCATCCGCGGAGAGGCTTTAGCGAGAAGCCATATGGTCGTCGTTCTCGTATACGACTACGTGTACGGAGCACATACATGTGTATATTTGCTTCGTCCAAAAAATACGGAGTATTTATTCACTACCACTTACGCTCTTAACGTCTTTCTTCTTCCAGCGTGGCTCCAGACCTGCTGGCGGCTGGCGCAGATTGGATAGCAAAGCGGCATGGTTGGGTTGTCGTCGTAGTGTCTGGGCCCCCTTCGTATAGCCCGTCTGGGCCGCCGTGCCGCCACAGCCAGACGGGCCTGGCGCTACTGTCGACGAAGGCGTTGCCTCAACGTGAGCGAACGCACCGGCATCCACGCCGTGGCCCTTTTGAGCAAGAAAGTCCCTGAGGCTGAGCTGCTGTACTCGTAGCGCTCGTACATGCATACTCGCACATACCCGACCACGGCGAACCTACGACTCTGCAATTTCCCTGTCGGCCGGAGGAATGCCGCGTCTTCCTCGCCAGTGGCCGATGGAGACACAAATGGAGGAGCCCGCGTCGTCTTGCGCATGTACATCCAAGTCCTTGTACATGTACGTGCTATGAATGCACAAAAACGGACGAGTTCAAAGGACTAGGCCGGGCTTTCCTTTACTTGTCCGCACACGAAGATCAAGACCTCGCTCTTTTTGCCCTCCCCGTCTTCTCCCACACCCCCAAAGAGAGACCAGGGCACAGCGTGCTCCGTGCGACAGTCCATCGCCGCGGCCATCCCTGCCGCCGCTCATGGCCTATTGACGGCGATAGCATGCGTTTACCAACCTGCTTGTAGAGAATAAGCTATCGCACACTGCCTGTTCCACTGCAGGTTAAAAAGAACCTCCGAATGTGTACGAAGTATGGAGAACAGCGGGCGTGACAAGTGCGCGGCAAGCCTATAAAGGGCCACTATATGTACAAAGTTTTCGTGCAGTGAACGGAGCCACACGGCTCACGGCCCCAAGAGTGTGGGCATGCGAATATCACAGTGATTCCGCCTGTACGGAGTACAAACACTACATCGTCCATCTTGTTCGTGTCCTGTTCGTAGTCGTTTACATACCAGTATCAAGCCAGTAACTAGCAGAGGATACAGGGAAGGTCCTGCCAAGGCGCAATTTCACTGACCCCCTCCCTTCACCGCTGACATGGTGGACAACAAAAGAAAAACGAGGGCGAATTTACACACGACCTCCATTGTGGCAGGTGTATGTGTGCAGTATACGTATGTACCAGTAGTTACCAGCCGCCGATACCACCACGTTCCCGCACTAATAGCACAGAAGCAATGGAAAAAAAGGGTCACTGGCGTGCACGCTAGTCCGAGTGAGCCATTTAGAGGGGGGACGCGCCAGCGCTTCCTATTTCTTGTTCCAGTCCGTCTTCCAGTGCTCCAGTGTCGGAGTGGCCTAGTCATTATCCCGAGTTCAGGAGAAAGAGCGACATGCAGGCTCGTGGCACCCATGCCACTCCTCATAGCTGTGGGGAGGGTCATAATACGGAGTATATATGGCTATTATACCGAGCCAGGGCAGTGTTAGTTATAATGTACATACATACATATAGTGAGAGTAGTGGACTGTCGTGGCTGTATCTATTACTAGGTGCTCATTTTGTCCCTCTGTCAAACGAACCCAGCGGACAAGAGGCCCTGGCTTCAGCGGACGGACGAGAAGAAATAATGCACCATTCACAGGCGACCAGCCCTTGCCGTGCGCAGTTGCACCTCCTCTTCTCGCTGCTGGCCTCCAGCTCTCGTTGCCCTTTGCATGAATCCCTGTTTCTTGGTTGCAGCTCAGAAGCACATCCCCTGTTCATGCTAGCCTGCCTCGCCCGTTTTTTGCCGGCACAGATATGGCGGCATTCGGTTGCATGTGTGGTGATAGGAACGAAGCAAGCCCTCTTCGGGCGTAGGTGCTAACATCGACTATCCATCACCTAGCATGTCGTATATGCTACCAATATTCTAAGCTTACGACACTACCGAGTTATAGGGCCCCGGGGCACCAACTAAGTACACGGTACCTTGGTATCCCACGGTATGATGCATAACTTGGACGGCACAAGCCAGACATGCACATTTGGCACTGTTTTCTCACCGTGAGAGTTCCACTGCCTTTGAGGGGAGATCACCGACTACCATAGCTACTAGTAAGACTTGAGTTGTACTTATCAGTACTCGCATACTCCGACTCGATCTTGTTTGTGTAGCCGCCTCTGGTATCCGTTTCTCTTTGTGCTCTTCCCTACTCGTGTACAAGTAGAGTATTGCGTGTTCGGAGGACAACTACACTACGGATAGCCTTCCACCATTTACTCCGTATATCCAGCTCCCAGATCCAGCTTCCCAAGCTCATTCCCTTTCTCTTGGTACACTTGACCCGGTGTGTTTTATTCCCATGTCAGCACTTAGGCACAACGGGACTGGCGGCCCAAAAGAATCCAAAGCACAAAGGAAGCGGTCCTTCCCCTTATCCCACATCCTTTAAGAAAAAGACGGGGGGGGGTATAGTTTATTGGTGGGTTTGTTGATAATGCTACCGCATCTAACAAAAAGATGATGAAGAAAACGAGTACTTAATCGGTGCATTGTATGTATTAATTATGACTTCGAGGACGCGTGTTGTACCCTCCATTGAAAGTCTCCAATTCTCCGTGTCGTATATGTATATTTCGGAAGGCCGAATATTGTTGAATGGGACGGAACACATAGGTCGATGACATATGTAACCACAAACGAGCGGCAATACAAAGTGGCCGCTACCAGCTTCGGTCTTTCCAGCCTCTTATTTTACCAATGCACACGGAGAAGACCGAATCCAAGCCGCCAAGAGGGAGAAGCTTCATATGTTTAGACGAGTAGGGGGTCGCAAGGTTAGTGGCTCACCTCCGTGCCCCATGCTTTTATTTTACATCGTATCATTTTTTGGCTTCTTTTCCCTTTTTGTGCAGGATGAGCTGCCCAAGTAACTGCCGCCAGCGACCACATGCATGGCACAAAAAAATTAACGAGCTTTGAGGCGTTTAGAAATTAGTGGCATCCTCTTTTCTTGTTTTAACGGCTTAGAGAACCAACAGGCACAAGTATGAGTAGCTAGGAAGTATGTTTTCGCCTATAGCGTGTGGTGTGCCCGAAGAAGCTGCGTGCGAAATGCCATGGCTTTGTCACCTGATTCCATCACCTACGCTTTTTCGCTGGGCTCCTTTCCCAACCCCCACATGACGCTCCCATGGTTTGCCTTCTTTGGTGCGCCTTTTTTTTGTGTCGTTTTTTTGTGCCGTTATTTTTCGTACCATTGCAAGTCAGCCTCAAGTCCAAAGAAGAAGCAAAATATCAAGGAAGAGGCATCTGTCTACCCTAGACTTCGCCTCTCGTATTGTGACAGCCTCTGTTCCGGCTCGCCATAAAGAGCCGTCCGTTCGAGGCTCATCAGCTCGTGGGGGCGACGCTACCAACTACAAAGTCGAGCACGAAATACTCGTACGGAGTACGGAGTACACTATGGGTTTATGGAGAACTCATACACACCAAGGAGCATGCAAGGAAGAGCCAACCATTGCTCCCTTGCCGCACTTGGCTGCTCTTCTTTCCTTGCCTCTCTTTGGGTTCTTTCTTATCCTCGCCCGGCCTCCCTTGCGAAGCCCCTTCTCACTTTTACATTCCGTAGCCGCCTCACGTCGTTTTGCCTGCCGGCCCCATCTCCCTGCATATCACTCCCCTTGCTTCCCTCCTTCTACCCCCCTTTAGTTTTTTTTATTATCTCGCTGCATGGTTCTAGCCAACGCAACGGCCAACCTGATAAAAATAAATCAATAGCTCCAAACTCAGAGGAGAACCAACTGCATAAAACCAACAAATTCGTGCAGTAGGGGGGATCCTTCGGACAGGAAAAAGCAAATAAAAAGGCTGGCAGAAATACGACTTTCTCTTTCTGGTCCAGCTTCCTGTGCATTCTTTTTACCCAAGCTAGGTACCCGGTGCATACAAAAAAATGGAAGCACTTACAATCACCGTGGCTTTCTAGGCATCCGGACACGAAAGGACGTCCGGTGCCTCTTCCCCCCTCGCATACACGTGGGTTTTGGTCAGCAACGGCTCGGTGGTCAATCAGCAACTACGCGTACATAGGCGACAAGGTACCGCGTACGAGTATGCCCGACCAGTGCGCCCTAAAGAGCCCGTCTTCCCCGCTCACACCGTCCATCAGTGGCAAGGAGCGGCTGGATCACCGAGGGATCCTTCTGGCGTCCCTCGACTACCGAGCCCGAAGTAGCAAACGGTACATTGGGAACACAAGATAGGCGTATTTCGTACTCGTAGTGAAGAAAACAGCCCACCCGGGACATCTGCCCAATTCTGCATTGGCTGACCGAGCAGAACGGCCATTGTCTAGCAACGTTTCTGACACTGGCGCCGTAGAATTGTCTTTCCCCTGGAGCCAACAGGAACCAGGTGCAACGCACTGTGTGGTTCTGGTCAGACTCGGACGTAACGATCGGTTGCTACAGTACCAGATATCCGTCCATTACATACATACAGCAGATATAGGGAGATATGCCTACACAATGTATCTGTATCACCTGCAATTGTGTGCATATCTACGTACCGTAGTGCTGGAATGCTCATATACATTGGCCCTTGTCGTTGTGCCACATGTTCATTCAACCCGCTTTACACGGCCCGCAGGCACGAGAAAGGGAGCGGTAGCTGTCCGCGGTTCTGGACTCGGGCCACGAATGCTTAGGAGCCCTCTTGTACATGTGAGGTGGTTTGCATATCTTTTCTTTTTTTGCTCCTAGGTTTGCTTTTTTTTTATAAAAAAAATCTTGGTTGCGCATAAAACAAGACACTCCCAAGAAATAGTACACACATTATGACTTGGGAGAGGAACATTATGCAAACGGTTTACTGTCAAGTTCTTGTTTCTCAACATTATATTAAGATCGACAATGGCAGCAGCATGAAAAGAGAGGGCTTACCCGACCGTGTACCCAACGTTCGTACACTGGATGCCTGAAGTAGTTAAAGGGGAACCATGATACGGAACGGCACTATCTGCAGCCATGGGTACTGTGGACACCGTCAAAAACCAAAAAAGTGACGAGACCAGCTTCCTGCGTACAGGAGCTGCGGAATGGAGACTAGCTGCCGGTGTCCTCGTTTCTGCTTTGTCCAACGTTGAAGACTCCTCACGAGTTACCTGCAAGAGGGATAACCACATCAGCTAGCCCTCGTAAATCCGGCATTAGAGGTTTTAGTAGACGAATGTTAGAGGCTCTGGGAGGGGGAAGGGCGAGTGGTGGATTTTGGGGGGGGGGTGGATGGAACATATAACTACGACTAGAACCATGTACTAGATGTATAGAAACGCGACTTTGTGTACGTCGTACATGTATGTACGGAGTACTCGTACTAACTCGCTACTCTTACTTGCTACGACTAGACGGAAGACAAAAACACGCAAAAAAAAGGTTCATGACAGAAAGTAGAGAGCACTAGTGGCCAACACTAGCAGGGACAAACCGCGCCGGTATTTCGTGCAGCGGGAACTTTTGGGGGAAGAAGGAAGAGAAGGAGAGGGGGGAAAGAGAGCGATAGGAAGCAATAGTTCCTGTGCGGAACAGGGCTAACGACGTAATTTGTAGTACCAATGAGCCTAGCTATCCGCATTTGTCGTCTTGGCTATTCCTTCGGTTTTCGACGTTGTCCTCCGCGATATCTACGATGTGTACACGAGTATTCGTATGTACATACACCACATGTACAATACAGAACAGATAGCCAAAAATGGGATCCAGTCCCAAAATGCCCAGTCACATTGTTCCCCCTGGTCCTTGTCTTATTTTTTCCCCTGTACTCCGTACGCGATGTAAGGCACCCCAAATATTCAGACGGTGGGCCAAAACAACCCCCAAAAGGATCGTGCACTTGGCCTTTGCTCTGGTAATGGAGTATTGTTTCGGGGATCCCTCAAATCCCGCTCCCTTATTTTGCCCCTCCTCTTCCTCTTCCTCCTCCTCCCTTCCTCTCCTCCTCTCCTCTGAGCGATTAGACCGATGGCTACGTGAAGTTTTTTTCATGCACGGAGTGATTGGGATTCGGTTGATCCTTGCAAGATCTACAGGTTAGAAACGGCAGGCAGGCATACTCGTATCCGCAAGGGAGATCCAGTTCTGACTGCCGTATATGTGGAGAGGGCAGTGCCGTTTCTGCCGTTGTGGAAAAAAGGACCACGAAAAACGGTCCCAAGCTCGGTCATCCGATAGGAGGTGACGATGTCTAGGCAGGCCGATGGCCACGGCAAAGCGGCGACGGAGGAGGGAGGAGTTGGAAAGAGGAAGAACAAAGGAAGAGGAGAAAAGAGTGAAAAACAGGGCCACGGCGGCTGGCCCACAAGGCTTCCAAGACTCCAAGACATAGAGGCTTCGGAAAATCAGACCGGCGCTGTTGGTCTGTATGGAGAGTGCACGGTAGTCGGCACATGGAGACAGCAACCCACGTCTTGGCCGTGTCCTCCTCCCCCATCGGGCAGAACTCCGCCGTTACGCAATATTAAGATTGCCAAGTGCAGAAATAGGGAGCCCACCCCCATCTTACGATTAAGAAGGCACCTCATCGCCTATGTACGAGTACTCGTTTGTCCGCTCCGGTGCCCGTTCACTTTTTTCCCTTCGTACTCGTAACTGTTTGCATTTTTCATTCTACATACATAATCGTGGTGAGCTATTTGACAATTGTTTTTACCTTTCGTCTTTTGACAATCCACTTTTGACAAATCCTGGCAGATGACGAAGGCTCTCATCAACAGAGGATCTGCTTTGCCCTTGAATTCCTTTTTCTTCTTCCTCTTCCCTCTCGCCCTGTACAGATACATTCGTGTATTCTATACTCAAATGTCCTTTCGACATATCCAAGACCTCGGCATGTGCACATGAGCGCTCGTACGTGTATGAAATATAGGAAAGGTATACGGAGTAATCTACTTGCACGATGGGTCCTAAGTTGTGGCTGTTAGTGGGTGTCAAGTTGTCGTGTGTCTATAAGCGCATGCCCGTACGAGTATTACGATTATGTATAGACGGATGGACAAATACTGCTCCGTGCAAAGAAATACAAGACAAAACGTCTGCCGTGTGTCTGTGCCAACCGCCCCCTGAAGCATAGTCTAGGCTAGGCCTGGTCATGAAACAATGAAGGGCATGTTCGGCTGTGCTCGTTTGCGTGATGGCAGAGCTTTTTTTATTTTATTTTTGCAACCGGTGCTTCACCGAGTGCTCAACCGAGGAATGGACGGCCCTACGCGGCCGCACTCGTATTCATCATACATACCAAATACGCATGTTGCAGAGACAGACAAATCGTTCCGCTACGGTAACAGTGAATTTGTCAATCGGTTTGCACAATATAACAGAGCTCTTATTACTCCTGCTATTTGGGCTAGGGGGCAGGGGGCCATGGCTACACAACTCGTTGTACTCCGTACATACGTACTCAAATACCACTACGGTTCTCCAGCCACGTAACTACCACAAAGCCCATGTACATGCGAGTACTGTTTGGTGCCTGGGCAATACTGGCAATGCGCTACAGAAATGGGCACTACACTACTCTTTGCCACGTTCACCAATCTATCTCGGCTGATCTTCCCCCTTCCAACCTAACCACCCCTCTCTTGTCCGCCCTTTAAAAACAAGTCCGTTTTCCATACCGTACGACTGGAGAACGGAGCAATACGCTGTAGGGAGTAGTGCGGTTCGAACCTGCCAAGACGTGGTAATGGATTTTCGATCAAAACCGGACGGGAAAGTCGCAGTCAGTGGTACTCTACCGTGTGACTCGCTAGGCCGTATAGTTTTGTGTGTGAATATTACAAGCAGCACAGCCTCCCTGATCGCTGGCGCCTTCATACACGTAGCTATGTTTTTTGTATCTCTCCAATATTTCCCTCTTATTCACCCAGCTCAACTGCCTCGTACTCGTACTAGTTCAGCCATAAAAAGTTGGTGTACCTACGCGAGCAGACTACTTCTAACAACTAGGAAAGGGGAAGGATCGAGGAAATACGTTTTTTTGGAGACGCTGTCTGTTTTCGGCGAGAACTGCGCTCATTCTAGTCACATGTTGTCCTGGCTGTCTGTATTGGGCTCGTTTGCCTGTTTGCCTCGTTGCCTTTTTCTTTTGCTGGTGGATGCTTTATCGACTCGACTTGGCCGCTATGGGTACACACCGGCCCACATGAGCTCTTCAATATTAGAAGAATACAACTACTCGTAACGCCCATACGACCGCTTACGCTCCGTGCGTAACACCGAAAACCCGTACGGGAACAGAGCTTGCGGCTGTTCGCCAACACCGCCGAGCCTAGGACGGAAAAGAATGCGCGAGTAACTATGGAGTACGGCTAGGTAACGGAGTAGTGTACGAGTACTCGTACGTAGTGTACGTACATACGAATAAGATACGAGCCCAAGCAAGAGACGGACAAAGCACGGGAGACGAGGGGAGGAGGGAGAGAGCGAAGTGGGTGTGGGTATGGCTACGGAGTAGGCTGATGATAATCCCACAAAGCACAAGTTTGCCAGACGGCATGCTGGTACGGCATATTTGTGGTCTTGTAGATCCACTAGTGTGTTCCGTTAGTGCAGTTGTTTAATGCACCCGTTCCGTCCGAGCAAGGAAATAATTCAATAGCAATATTACAAGAATGGGAGGTTATCACGAGGAGCATAGTGTGCCAGATGAGCTGTCTTTCGCCGTTCCCGGGCTGCTTCTTGCTGCCGAGGACTGGCGCGCGAGCAAACGCGAACATGATGTCAAAATAATAAATAGGGGAGAGGGGGGGTGGAGCTGCCTGAAGAGAGCGCCGGAGACGACGAGTTCAAGCTTGGGCAAAATTAGGTTAAGGTAAGCGAGGGAGGGGCGCGCGCGCGAGAGGGAGCACGATAGAATCAGAGCGGTCGACCCATGCATGGCGCAGAAAAAGGGTAAGAGCAAAATCCTACGGAAAGGGCGGAGGCATCCGTGACTAGAATTCCCAGGAGCAAAGCAGAATAAATAACAGCAACAGATAAGAAAAAAGGGGGGGGCGGCGGCGGTCAATCCGATGCGTTTCGGGGCACCCATTTACCTTTGCAGGACGGAGATGGAGTGGACTTGATCGCGATGGCTATTATCTCACCACATGCAAGGATCCAGCTCCAAGAGAAATGCCGCAATCCTTCTGCGGGCGAGGGGGCGGGCGAACAAGCTTGCCTACCATGTTCTGCCTACAGTGCGCTATTTTTAGGCCGCCTGGGAATCCTATAGGTACGACGTTGCCGTAGTCTTATGTACTGTACGAGCATGCACGTTGTTCACAACCTGCTTCGTAAAGCACGAGTCCATAGTTCGTGGCTGGCCGTTGATACGTGGATAAAAACTGGGTGCATGTGGCGTGTAAGCCACAGGATACAAAGAGTGCCGCTTGCGCTTTCTCATACATAACATAGTCGCACACAGCCTGCCCGAAACAAGACGCACCGGCCACGGCACACAGCATTTTCAAGGCGATGCGACACTACCAGCTCCGTTACCACGGAGTGAGGACTTTGACGGAGCCACATGCCATGGTGTCGTGTACGACGTCTGTCCAACCACAACGACAGATGGGCGAGGGAGAAAGAGAGGGTACATGACAGTGTGCGTGAGATGGGTGTGGTGTCTGCCTCTTGCACTAATGCTAGGTAGGCGCTTGTGCGTGACAACTGGTATTTGCGTTGCGAAGGACGGCCAGATATGTCTGTGTGGTGGTTGTGGTCGGCTGGTCGTGGTTGTGCTCAACCGGGGGTCCCGTCCGTGGTGGGCTGGCCTTTGGGACCAATGAGCGGGGGACGGGCCCGTGCCGGCAACAAAAGCAACGAGAAAACAGTGCCAGAGAAAGCGGCTGGGTCCCAGTCTCATGTCTCATGCTAGGGACGGGCCCAAATCAGGCCGCGTGAGAAGATACGGAGTAGTGTGACTGTATGGAGTATGTATGCAAGGAGTCGACATCGGTCGAGCTGCCTATTCGAACCCTGTATCTGGGTACGGACTATGGTAAATTGCCCAACTCCGTACTCGTAATTGTTGAGTTGTAATCCAGGGCGACGTCGTACTTTCGTCGCAGTGGACAAGGCCAAGCATCCTCAACGACAGGTGGAGGCCAATAAGCCCATCCATTCTCCATCACCATCACATCTCGAATGCAGGTAGCATCTCACCCTCGAACTACTCTTATAATTATGGCCGGCGTTGGATCCCGACCATGTTATAGCCACGGAGAGGGGGGCCAGACACTAATGGACACTGGTTCTGGCATCTGACAACGTCAAGAGGACAATATTCCTGTCTAGGTGGAGTTTGCTGACTGCCTTCTGAAGGTGAGGAAAGTGACAAACGGGTAGGTACGGGATTGTCGTATGTGAATTGTGTCTCCGTATGTGCGTGACGAGAATGCTGTCGTGGTATGTTGTATCCCACGACGGTAAAAAAAGGGGAGGATGCCCTGTCTGCTCCCAAGAAGACCCGTTGTAACGTGTGTGTCCGTGTTGTCCCAGATTTGGCATCCCTGCTGGCGGCTACCAATCCAGAGGGCATGGAGCACGAGGAAATGTCTCATACATTAGTACTCGTGTATGTGCATGGTGTTGACGGGGTGATTTGATGTGACAGAATGCAAGGAGGAGGTGCTGGAGGAGGAAAAGCAAGGAACAGGGACACGAATACGGAAATACTCCTTCGCCGTGGTCCTTGGCCGCAGTGACTCGTCATGTGTTAACTGGAATGACGGTAACAGCATGAAATACTTCCTCGACATGCTTAGTGTTTGCCATGTCGTGTCCCAATTCACACGCGTATCAGGAGCTACCGAATGCCACCTTGTGTGCCCGATGACGACCCTATTTGATTTGCTCTGCCCTCTACGACTATGCAATCGTATGGAGGTCGTATACGGCTTCGTACTCCCTGTGCATTTGGTGTATGTCCGTACTTGCGACTCCATCGACCATCTGAAGCCTGCAGCCCGCTCTGGTCACCCTTCTGGTCCCTAGCCCTGGTCTTGTCTCTGCCAATACTCGTAGTAGTGTAGTGTAGGTGTAGGCCCCAAAGGCCCAGAAAAAGAGCTACTCTGCCATGTTGCAGTGGTGTCTCTCTCCCCCGCTGACCCTCTCTCGGCCACCAAATGCCGCCTTGCATAAATGGGACAATGCCGGTATGCTGAACGGTTTCTAGACGTGCGCATGCCGTTATATGTGCACATGCTGTGCCGGGGCAGAGCTTATCAGCAGCGCCGCAGCAGCAGGCACCGGCCAGAACAAGGCAGCACGTATCGCGCAGTGAAACCGCGGCCCGACAGCATAAGGCGACTAATGGCAGTCTGTGATTCGCAGGGCAGGGGGATGCAAAAATGGGTGTGCGGTACGGAGTACGTACGAGTACAACAACACACAGCTACAACGACATCGGGGACAAACACAACACCATTCCTCCGGCTGCGCCTGGCTCTCCTTCCTCTTTCTATCCTTTTCTGCTCTTCCCCCTCTCGCCTGCAGCTCTCCTCCAATTTCCGCCGCTTTTTTGGCCCGGATGTCCCCATTTTCCCTGCTCTCGACTCCCTGCTTGGGCCCCTCTCTGCACCGTTCTTCCTAGCTAAACCAGCTCTCCTTTTGTAAGGTTACACTCCCTGGTGTTTGACTGTGCTGGGGCCAAGTGGTGCTAGGATAACTAGGAAGTGGGAGCAAGGATCCACGTCTGGAGTCGGGACTCAGGGACCCCAGTCAACAGGGTATATTGTGGACCACTACCACAACGACGACGACTCCGTACGAAACGACAGAAAAAGTAGTGCGACCATACGACCTCGATACCTGTGTCCGCCAACCCAAAATAACAGTCGGAACACGAAAAGAGACAATCCTTTCCCTCTTGACTCGATCCCCGGTACGACGTCCGCCGGACAATGTTTGAATACGGGAATAGACCGCGGTCTTGGGCTGGCCGTTACGGCAGCTCGTATGTATGTAGAGCGACTGTGTAAAACGCCGAGTAGTGTACGGAGCAAAAACGTCTGTTTTTTGCTGCTTTGCCTTGGCCCGGCCCCGACTTCCTTCTACAACGTCTTGGCCTATGCCGGCTCCCCGAGCCGCCAAGGCTCCAAGTCAGAACTACGCAATACTTGGCCGGTTGCTTTTGTTGCTTTTTTGCTACTATTTGCTATCTTCGCGTATGTACTCGCTCTAAGCTATTTTCGCACTTGATAGGAAGCTGTCTTCTCCTGGTTCCTGATAAACGGGTACGCAGTAGTTACACGTACTCCCCCTGTCTCTTCTTTTCCCTCTCCTCTTCCGGTGAGACACGCAGAGTCAGTAGTTTTGAAGCTACGGAGTAGTCGAGGGCCTAGGAGCAGAAAACCCCCCTTGTATCTCGTGGCTGGCGACCGGTGAGAGAGATGCATGACTAAGTGCGAGCCGGCAAGCCAATGCTTCTAGCACATGATGTGGACTGCCGCCCATCAAGCAATTACGTATAGTTGTACTGCGTGTGTACGGAGTACTCTACGTGCAAATAACCATCCGAGCATGCATACTCTGCTTCCCCAAGTACCGAGGAAAATATTGGGTTCACAGGCGACTACGATAGGTCTGCTCCTGTTGTGAACCGACAATAGGCTTTTTGCCTGCGGAATGCAAATACCGACGTGGCAATATGTTC
This sequence comes from Graphilbum fragrans, assembly GCA_001513895.1. Classification (NCBI taxonomy): domain Eukaryota; kingdom Fungi; phylum Ascomycota; class Sordariomycetes; order Ophiostomatales; family Ophiostomataceae; genus Graphilbum; species Graphilbum fragrans. Next base: position 405,832 of record LLKO01000009.1, read on the forward strand.
ATGCAGCAGGCAACGGGTGGCATTTGGGGAGGGCAGGGTGGCTTTAGGTTGCCTTGGGCTGCTGCCGTGGTACACTGGTGCCATCGTCTGCCGTGCTTGCATGAGGTAGTGCCTAGTTGGTGTTCGTTCGGTCTTGTACTGTATTGGCTTTTGCAGATAGCCACGGCGCGTCTGTTTGCATGGATCCGATATGGTTCCGTGAGGTTGACGCCGTCTTCCGGGTGGCCGTTTTGGGATTGTACTGGATTGTACTCGTCGTCGTATTGCGTATTGCTCTTCTTCGTGTCTCGGTTTACTTCTTCCACTTGTGCTCATGCGAGGTGTTTCCCCTCCCACCTCGCTTCTACATACATGCTCTTTTGTCCTCCTGTGTGTGGCACCATACCGTCTGTTTCTCGCTCTTGTCTGCCGCTCATGCAGCTAGACATAAACGCGAAATATACATAGCAGATAAACCGGGCTATATCTTAGATGCAGCAAGAATCGAATAAAAAAAGGTGAAATTAAATATCAAAAAAGCCAATCTCGGGGAGGCCGAGCCCAGGATCCTCTTTCCTTCCCCAATCGCTCCCCGCCTCGCCCAATGTGAACTCTTCCCCTCCCCTCCCTCTCTCTCTGCTGCTCCCCCAACAATTCCCCCCCCTCCAATATTTATCCCTCCCCCCCCCCCCCCGGCATATGCGCACGTTCAGTATCAATCAATGAGCAGACGACAAAATATTGGGTGTTTGGATATGCACGTCCGCCCAACTTGGACTTCCCCACATTTACTCGCCGTCATGTCTTCGCTAGGACCGCCGAGCAATAATGGCCATATGCTTATACGAGTGCTGATATCGTAGCCGGCCGCTGGTTCGGTAATAGAGGCTCGGGTTTAGTATATAATACGTCTTCATAGGGTAAGATACACACGAGTACATATACAAGCCAACGAAAGATAACCACGTCTTGTCTAGGAATGAGCGTAGTGTAGCTACCTACATCCGGAGCAATGTGCTCACATGCTGGCAAGCACAATAGACAAAACAAGGAAACACAACGTTACCATTCTCTAAGCAGACTACTGTGCCTCTCTGGAAGCACGTAAACAACCTTACATGCAAAAAGTGTGGCAACATCGCCGTATATTCTTTAACCTGACTAACAGCCAAGGCCTATCCGTAGTTGTGCAGTAGCTGGACGTCGCCAATGACTAGTCCAAAGGGCAGCCCACCCCTCCCCATATGATCCTAGTCGTAGTCAGCGAAACACAGGCCATGGGTTCACGGCATAACGTCACTCATGATCAGAGGTGAGGCACTATGCGTAGTGTCCATCAGAGGTACAAGGCAGTGTGATCAATGAGAAACACACCACGAGGTGTAGCAAAGAGTCGCATAGCGGCATATACGAGTTTGGGCCACTTTGAAATGGATAGAGCAAGGGCCATGCGCAAGCTGTGGTGCAGGGAAGAGGGGGTCAACCGCCGAAGCAGCTCAGTCCTACGCGCATTGCGGCCCTCGTCCTCGGTATCTGACAAGAGTCCACGTAGAAGAGGCCAGACGGTAGTGAGCGAGGACAAAGCGGAAGGCCGAACGGGGTTGGCAGTCGGATGGGCGGACGGGATAGACCAAACTCGACGACCTGCGGCATAACACGGATGATGATGCACATGATCCCTGCGCATCCTGTCCTTGCCGCTTCTCCCCAGACCTCCTCCGGTCTGGCAAGAAGAAAGGCCCTGACTATCTTGTTCCCCCTAGCCCTGTCTCTTATACCAAACTGAAAATAGACGGCCTCGCTCCTGATTGTCTTAGTACGGGGGTTTTATTTTCATGGTTATTGCTTGCCTTTTTTGCTTTTTCAAAAACAAAGTTTGTTTTATGGCATGTCTGGGGAAATAAGGCAAACCAGTCACACTCAGAGCGTGCCTCAGGCACTCTGAAAGCATGCGTCCAATATGAGCCGACGTAAAACGGCTCTATATCACTGTTGTTATGCCTCCTTTTGATGCATTGATACTCTGCAGGGGGCTGCTCTCTCGCTGTCCGCTCAGGCTCTGTGCCACCGGGCACGGCACAGAGGACACCAATACACGGTTCGACAGAGCGCGGTAGATATGTCTGCGCAAAGACGCGGATGCGTTTTGCTCGCATTTTGCTGCCAAGTCCCTTGTCCAAGTTGCCTCCGTTCTGGACTGTCAATGGCCCGAGGCAGGCTACAAACAAGGTGCAGCTTGGACACGATGGATGGCAAGATGGCACACAGCAGAGAGGGGAGGGGGCGACTCCCAGCGGACGGGCGAGACGGACAAACCGTCATTTGGCATATTTTTAAAGATATATTGGTATTAAGGGGGAGAAGGAGCAGGAGCGGCCAACACACCCGGTCGATCAAATAAGGCGATCACGGCTCATATAGTGTGGAGAGGCAGAGTCGGCGGGCGAGGCAGCGGGCAAGGGTCGACAATATACCGAGCTCCGTGATGCATAGATATTACAGGTGAAGCCTCATGTGCCGCACACAGACTTGAGTATAGAGGCGAAGCGTGTGGAGAGAGAAAGGGATGGGCGAGATGAGAGACACGTCTCGGAATTGGGGTAGACGTTTGGTTTAACAACAGCCTGTCTGTGCCTATTTTGTGTTTTGCTTCTTTGCTTTTTCATTTTTCATTTCTACGCTCATTTCTCTGGCCTGACTTCGCTTCTCTTCCTATTTCAAACATCCAATGGGACGCTCATACAGTTTCATTACATCTTACGGTGCGTCCGGTAGTCGAAGCTGTAGGCTAAAGTATAAGCGAGGTTTGTGGGAAGAGGCCGGTGGTGGTGTTCACGGGATACGAGAGGCACGCAACGGCAAGAATAGCCAGAGGTGGCTGGCAGAGCAGTGGGAATATTTGCCAAGTAGATTAAAGCAACGTCAAGGCATTTTCCCCAACACCGAAGCTGTGTCCGAGAGTCCGCGCCGTGTGGTGAGCCGTCTACCCCTTGTGGTTTTGTTCGTTTTTCTCGGTTGGTCGCTTCTTACTCTGGATCCCAGCTCGCTGTTGCCTGTCGTCGTCAGCCGCGGCAGACTCGTGGACTCGTGAACTCGTGTCCTCGTAGCGTGTTGAAATTGCACTAATTGCAGTAATTGCAGTAATTGCAGTAATTGCAGCCACGCAGGTGGCATATAGGCAAGATGAGATGGGATATATGACCCAAAAAGGCGGGGAGAATATATTGGTTTTGCGTGGCCGGTTATGGCGCTGGCCATGGCCACCCAGGTTTTTGCTCGCTTGCCATCTATTGTGCTATATATTGGGATATGACCCGGCGTTCATCATGCATGCATGTTGTCTTGGCTTACTGCCGGAGACGGATCGAGCAAGCCAGGGCATCCTTGCGAGACCCGACAGCTGTGGCGATAGCAGAAGGCTTGTTTGCGAGCTGTAGGGTGATGTCGTGTAATACGCGGAACACGTGTAATGTATAATGTGTAATGTATTCGCCGTCCAGGCTGTGCTTCTACCTCGTATGCATGATGCAAGCGGTGAGAACAAGAACTGACATAGGGCACTGGGCCGTGCTATTTTTCGGACACGATCTCGTGCAGCTGAGAGACGGGCGCCTTTATTTTCCCGGCGCTCGGCAGGCAAAAAACATCAGGTTTCCCTGGCCTGGCCATCGCCGCTTAGGCATTGTCGGCCCTGCAAAAAAGACGAAATTGCTCGAAGAGGACAAGGGGCCAGGTTGTCAGTCTTGGCTAGTTGAAGCTGACTGCTCCTTCGGTCTATCTGTCTGTACGAGTACGGAGTAAGATATTCTGGTCGTCTCGTATGTAGTGTACTCCGTACTCCGTCTTCGTACGCTGGTTCCTGGGACATTCTTCCGCACTACTGCAGGCCGGTCCCAAGAAAGAACAAGCGGCGACCCGATCATGTTCTCATGGTTGTAGGCCGACTTCGAGAAGGGGCCCGGGAAAGGCAGAGCAGGCTGCAGAGAGGCAGGAAAAAAGAGGGGAATAGCAGGGCAGAAGGAGACGAGGGCGAGCAAACAAGACGCAATGCAACCCCTGGAAACGAAAAGAGAGCCCAAAAAAGAGGCTAATGCACGCCCGTTTGAACTTGGCGATTCTTACGGGATGTCGGTCGGCACAAGCGCCGAAAGTCGAGGGCGGTAAGTATTTGTAAGTAGAGATACGAGCACCTGATCGTACACGTATGAGACGGTGGACAAGAGAGTGAGAAACCCGCACAACATAGATGACACGCACAACATAGATGACAAGACGGATGATGCAGATACGAAGGCGAGAAGAGGGGCCTTGTTGTGGGATATCGGGGCATTAGGCGCGAGCCAGACAGGGTGGACAACTTTGTGGTGTGCTCCTCCCCCCTTGGCAGGACGAAATGGGAAGGACCGCGCCAGCTGGCAAAGGACCTTCCCAAAGCATCGATTTTCAATACTGGCGGGCAGGCCCCAGGTGCTAAGGTGCTCAGGGCTAAGGGCTAGGGTGCTAAAATGATGGGCGAGTTACAGGATGGGTGCCAGGACTATAGGTGCAGGGTGCAGCAGCCTGGGAGCAGTGGGTTGCAGCGGGTGTTAGGGCCTGAGAGCTTGGGATGGGAGAGCGGATCGGGAGGGAGGGGGCAGGAGCAGGTGAGGATGACGGAAGGGGAGCTTGTGTGGTAGCTGTTCAGGATGCTAGTCCTTGTGCTAATATTCTGGGCGTACCCATGTGTCGCATTTTATGCGGACTTGGAGTGGTAGGCTGCTACACGCCGTTGTAGACAAGAGCGTGCAATACCGACAAGGAAGGAGCGTGCTATCCTGGGTATCCGGCCTCAGTGGCATCGAACGCCGACTACGGCGGCCTTCTGCTTTTTGTCATTTTTGTCATTTTTGTCATTCTTTTTCCTCCTCCTCTCCCCCCTCTCCTTCTTCCTCCTCCTCGTCCTCCTCCCCTCTCCCACCTCACCCCACGCCAGCTAGATAGACCCGCCACCAAGAAAAGGATTGCGCACTAGCGCGGACGGAAAGCAATAAGACTTGCGTATAGACGGGGTGACAGGCTCTTTGGCGATGCCGTGATTGGCCGGTGCCGTAAGCTTCCAGCCTTGTTCCCGCTATCTTTCGCTAGACATTCGCACATCGCCCACTGCGCTCGTATCTGGCCGACACGGCCAACATCGCCATGCAATGGCAAGGGGATGCCTGCAAGCGAGGGGAGGAAGAGGAGGAGGGGAGGGAGACGCTTGGCGGAAAGGAGGAGGAAGAGGAAGAGGAGGGATGCAAGCAGGAGCAGGCTAGCGGCCACGGGGCAGGCTATGAGATTTCGGAGCTGTCTGTCTTCTAGAAGGAATCCTTCTGCTGCGAGAGACACCGAGTAGAGGAGACAGGCCATCGTGGAAGGACACATCCGTGGTGGCGTCCGGGCTGGCTCGTTTCCTCATCTCCTTTTCCTTTCTCCTTTCCTCCTCCTCTTCCTCCCCAGGCCAGTGCGGCGAAATGAGAGCGGACGGGCTTGCCGGCGAGCTGAAGAGATGGCGCGTCTAGTCTACCGCGCCGAGTGGAGGCCATTTCGGGTGCTCGTCTACGCGCAACAGCAGGACGAGCTCGGAATCTCAACCGTCCATGATAGAAACAGATACATTTATGCACATAGATACTGTATAGCACACCCTTTGTCTTTCCGCATGCACCGAGAACGAGGAAGAAGCCAACCAAAAGCAAAACAAAAACGAACGCAAATGCACTGTAGTCTTTTTTTCCCATTTCCTTTTCTCCGTGTCTGGATCGGCCCGCCCGCGGTCTAGCCCACCCACCGCCGGGCGCTCCGGAACATGCGGATCCAGGGTCCAAAGTCGCCCCAGGTGTCGACGGCGCCGGGGGGAATGTAGCTGCCGACGCCGGCGACAATGGTGCGCTCGGGGTGCGGCATCATGGCGAGCACGCGGCCGTCGCGGCTGCGGACGCCGGCGATGCCTCCGGGGCTGCCGTTGGGGTTGTAGGGGTACTGCTCGGTGACGGCGAGGCGGTTGTCGACGTAGCGGATGGGGGCGAGGCCGCCGGAGAGCACGGCGTCCTGGTCGGCGGCGGAGGCAAAGCGGGCGCGGCCCTCGCCGTGGGAGACGGCGACGGGCAGGGCGGAGCCGGCCATGCCGTGCAGAAAGACCGAGGGCGGCAGCGCGGCGGCGGCGCGGGCTTCGGCGGCGGCACGGGCGGCGCTGCCGCGGGTGTTGGGCTCCTCGACCTGGACCATGGTGTAGCGGGCCTCGAACTGCTGGCTGGCGTTGTCGACAAAGGTGGGCCAGTGGTCGGCGCCGGGGATGAGGGACTGCAGGCGGGTCAGCATCTGGCAGCCGTTGCAGACGCCGAGGGCAAAGGTGTCGGGGCGCTGGAAGAAGTCGACAAAGTGCTGGCGGGGGCGGGCGTCGCCGGAGTGCAGGATGGAGGCGGCCCAGCCCATGCCGGCGGCGGGGACGTCGCCGTAGGAGAAGCCGCCGCAGGCGGCGAGGCCGACAAAATCGGCGAGCGAGCGGCCGTCGTGCAGCAGGTCGGTCATGTGGACGTCGACGGGGTCGAAGCCGGCGGCGCGGAAGGCAAAGGCCATCTCGGCGTGGCCGTTGACGCCCTGCTCGCGCAGAATGGCGACGCGCGGCGTCTTGCCGAGCAGGCGCGTGAGGGGGGCGGCCAGCGGGGCCAGCGAGTCGGCCGGGTCGTAGGTCAGGCGGAAGGCCAGGCCGGGGTCGGTGTCGGAGGCCGGGGCCGTGGCGGCGGCCAGCTCGGCGTCGGCACAGGCCGGGTTGTCGCGCAGGCGCTGCATGGCGTGCGAGGTCTGGGACCACCAGCCCTGGAGCGTGCGGCGGTCGAGGGCCAGCAGGGTGTCGTTGCCGTAGCGGAGGGTGAGCTTGGGCGCCGACGACGAGGACGTGCGGGTGACGACGCCGATCTTGCGGATCAGGCCGGCCGGCGGGCCGCAGGTGGAGAAGCCCTTCTTGAACAGCATCTCGTCGGCCTTGCGCACCTGGAAGACGGCGCCGAGCTCCTCGTTGAAGAGGGCCGGCAGCACGTCCTCGAGGCGGCCGGAGCGGGCGACGCCGTCGAGCAGGACGTCGACGCCGCAGCGGCCGGCAAACATCATCTCGGCGAGCGTGGTCAACAGGCCGCCGTCGGAGCGGTCGTGGTAGGCCAGGACGACGCCGGACTCGTGCAGTTGGGCTAGGGCGTCGAAGTAGTCGGCCACGATGTTGTCGCCGGGGGTGCCGGCTGGGTCGTCGCGGAGGTCCGGGCACACGGGGCCGCCGATGCTGCCGAGGGCCTGGGCGAGGGCGGAGCCGCCGAGGGCCTGGTGGCCGCGGGCCAGGTCGACAAACATGAGCACGGACTCGCCGACGTCGTCGACGCGGCGCAGCTGCGGCGTCCAGGTGTGGGCGGTGTCGTGGACGACGGAGAAGGCGGAGATGACCACGGACACGGGGGCGGTGACGCTCTTGGCGGCGCCCGAGGCGGGATCGCGCCACGTGGCCTTCATGGAGGTCGAGTCCTTGCCGACGGGGATCTCGAGGCCGAGGCGCGGGCACAGCTCCTCGCCGATGGCCCGCACGGCTTCGTAGAGCGCGGCGCCTTCGCCGGGGTGGTTGACGGCGGCCATCCAGTTGGCCGACAGCTTGACGCGGCGCAGGCCGTCGGCGAGGTCGGCGGCGCCCAGGTTCATCAGGCTCTCGACCACGGCCATGCGCGCCGAGGCGGCCGGCGAGATCAGCGCCAGGTTCGGCTTCTCGCCCATGGCCATGGCCTCGCCGGCGCGCTGGCGGCCGTCCAGCGTGTAGTGCGCGGCGGTGACGGCGACGTCGGCGACGGGGGTCTGCCAGGGGCCGACCATTTGGTCGCGGGCGGTCAGGCCGCCGACGGTGCGGTCGCCAATGGTGATGAGGAAGGACTTGGAGCCGACCGAGGGCACGAGCAGCACGCGGCGGACGGTCTCGGCGAGCAGTTCGGAGTCGGGCAGGCCGGCGCCGAAATCGGCCCGGATGAGCGCGGCCGGGTCGAACGGCGGCAGGTTGGGCTTGACGGAGGTGACGGAGCGCTCGAGGCGGCGGTCGCGCGGGAACAGCGTGCTCATGGGCAGGTCGATGGGGCTGGGGGCGTTGGGCGCGTCGCGGTCGGTGACGACGAGGCGGGCGTTGCCGGCGGCGTCGGGGGCGACGACGGTGCCGACATCAGAAAAGCCGCAGCGTTCGCGGGCTGGTTGTTAGCGGGAGGGGGGGAGACATGAGGAGAGAGGAGAGAAGACGGCAGAAAGCACAACTCACCGCATATGCTCATGAACCGGTTGTAGCCGTCGGGGTTCACGAGCAGCACGTAGCGCTCCTGGGCCTCGTTGCACCAGATCTGCAGCGGGCTCATGCTGTGGTCGGCGCTCTCGACCTGGCGCAGCTCGAAGCGGCCGCCAAAGCCGGCGTCCTTGACCAGCTCGGGCAGCGCGTTGGACAGGCCGCCGGCGCCGACGTCGTGGATCATGGCAATGGGGTTGGCGGCGCCCAGCGCCACACAGGTGTTGATGACCATCTGGGCGCGGCGCTCGATTTCCGGGTTGCCGCGCTGCACGCTGTCAAAGTCGAGGTCGGCGGCGGCCTCGCCGCCCGTGCTGCTCGACGCCGCGCCGCCGCCGAGGCCGATCAGCATGGCCGGGCCGCCGAGCACGATGACGTGGGCGCCGTCCTGCACGTCGCGCGGCTGCTTGAGCGCGTGCTGCGGCCGCACCGTGCCGAGGCCGCCGGCGATAAGGATCGGCTTGTGGAACCCGCGGAAGTCGGTCACCCCGGAGCCGGAGCCGGAGCCGGCGTCGGCGTCGGCGGGCGCGCTCGGCGTCAGCAGCGTGCGGAACACGCCCGTGATGCACGGGCGGCCAAACTCGTTGTTGTAGCGCGCTGAGCCGATGGGCGCGTCCAGCATAATGTCCAGGCTGCTCGTGTAGTGCGCGGGCTTGCCGGCATCGACGTCCCACGGCGTCGGCAGCCCCGGGATCAGCAGGTCCGACACCCAGAACCCGCAGAGGCCGGCCTTGGGCATGGAGCCGCGGCCCACGGCGCCCTCGTCGCGGATCTCGCCGCCGGCGCCGGTCGCAGCGCCCGAAAAAGCCGAGATGGCCGTCGGGTGGTTGTGCGTCTCGACCTTGGCCAGGAAGCACGCGGGCGCGTCCTCGCGCGCGAGCCGCCAGATACGCGTGGCGTAGTCGGGCGCCCAGAAAAAGGCCGCCTTGCTCTCGAAGACGGCCGCGTTGTCGCTGTACGCCGAGACCGTGTAGCGGCTGTTGCGCTCGTGCGTGTGGCGGATCATGCCGAACAGCGACCGCGGCTGCTCCACGCCGTCGATCGTCCAGCGCGCGTTGAACTGCTTGTGCCGGCAGTGCTCCGAGTTGACCTGCGCAAAGCTGAACAGCTCCACGTCGTGCGGCGCCCGCCCCAGCTGCCGGAACGCGTCCACCAGATACTGCATCTCCGCCTCGTCCAGCGCCAGCCCGCGCTCCTGGTTGTACGCCGCCAGCACCGCCAGCGGCTCCGCGCCCGCCGCGAAAATGTCCACCACCTCCAGCCCCCGCCGCGCCGCGTGCGCAAACATGCGCCCCAGCGCCGGCTGCGGCGCGGCTTCGATCGTCTCCGTCATGCGGTCGTAGATGATGTCGCGGAACGGCATCGCCGCCGCCGACGACTCCGCCGACTCGCTGTCCCGCCCAAACGTGATCGTCACCGCCCGGCTGCGCTCGATCCGCTCCACCTGGCTCTTCAGCCCGCACACCTGCGCAATGCTCGTCGCTTTCGAGCTCCACGGCGAGATGTTGCGCGGCGCAATCGCGTACGTCCGGCTCACGCCCGCCTCCGCCTCCGCCGCCCCGCCGTCGCTGTCCGCCCGCCCCAGTGGCAGCAGCTGCGCCAGCTTCGCCTCCACCGCGTTCGTCGCCTCGACCGACGCCGCCGCCGCCTCCGTCAGGCTCACGTGGTACATCCAGCGGCCCCGGATCGACACCACCGACGCCGTCCCCGACGCATTGATGCGGTCCTGGAGCTTCTGCGCCTCCGCCGCCGTGAAGCAGGACTCGCCCACGAGCGAGAAAAAGGCCGTCGTCATGGCTGAGCGATCGTCACCGACTGTAGCTGGTCTCCGTCCTGGTCCGTGTTGCGACTGTGCAGTAATGCGAAGACGGTCTATGCGGCCGGAGAGAGAGACAGAAAGGAACCAGTCATCCACGGCCGGCATCACTTTTTCCAAGCCGGTGGGGCGATAACAAAAATTTATGGCGGGGCTTAGCGGGGTGTGCGAGTAGCCAATGCACTAGCCAGAAGGAGTTAGGCACCACTGCTTACAGAGTCCGAGGATCTTAGCACCGTCGAGTACGTCGACCTCAGCCCTCTTCACCACACTCTTCACCACACTCACCGCACTCTTCACCAACACGCACCGCCACACGCACCGCTCGCTATGGTCGGTAGACGCCTGCCAGAGAGTGCTGCGCTTTTCCGCACGCGCGCGCCCTGATCCAATGTCGTTCCCCGACAAGCCCGTCGCCCAGCTGTTGGGGTCTAATGGTGGGTGCGGACACGCGAAAACAAGACATGCGGATGGATTCGCTAACGCTCCCAGGCCCCGTGCACGCCGTCACCTACTCCGCCGGCGCCGGCAGCTACATCCTCGCCGGCTCCGCCGACCGCTCCATCCGCCTGTACAATCCGCAGCCGACGGCCGGCACCGCCGGGAGTGGTGCTGCGTCGTCGTCGGCGTCGTCCTCCTCGTCCAGCTCCATCACCGCGCGCACGACGACCCCCCCCCTCCCCGAAGGCCGCCTCGTGCAGACGTACGCGCACGTGCACGGCTACGAGGTGCTCTCGCTCGCCTGCGCGGCCGACAACGCCCGCTTCGTGTCCGCCGGCGGCGACCGCACGGTCTTCCTCTGGGACGTCACCACGGCGCAGACGCTGCGCCGCTTCGCCGGTCACGCCGGCCGCGTCCACAGTGTCTGCTTTGCCGGTGATGGTGATAGCCTCGTCGTCACCGGCAGTTTCGACACCACCGTGCGCATCTGGGACACCCGCAGCGGCGCCGGCGCCTCGGGCGTCACCTCCAAGCCTGCCATGACCCTCGCCGACGCCCGCGACGCCATCTCCGCCGTCGTCGCCCGCGGGCCCGCCATTCTCGCCGCCAGCGTCGACGGCCGCCTGCGCTCCTACGACGTGCGCATGGGCCGCCTGACCACCGACGTCATCAGCGGCGCCGCCGGCGTCACCAGCCTGTGTCTGACGCGCGATGCCCGCTCCGTGCTGGTCGGCGCCCTCGACAGCCGCCTGCGGCTGCTCGACTGCGACAGCGGCACGTGTCTGCGCATGTACGGCGGCAGCAAAGACGAAAGCGCACACGCACACGCACCCCCCCACGGACAGGGCTGGCGCAACGAGGAGCTCCGCGTGCAGTCGCTGCTGGGCGGCCGCGAACGCTTCGTGGTGGCTGGCGACGAGATGGCGCCGACGGCTGCCAAGACCTCCGCTCCGAATCTCCATCCGAATCCCAATCCCAATCTAAATCCTACTCCTACTCCTACTCCTACTCCTAACCCTACGCCCACCGGCCGCGTCTGGGCCTGGGACCTGCTCTCCGGCGACGTCGTGGCTACCGTCCCCGTGCCCTGGGGCCCCCCCGGCACCACCAACGTCAGCCGCTCCATTGGCCGCGACGGCCGCGAAAAAGAGCGCCGCAACGTCACCAGCTGTCTGGCCTGGCAGGACGGCGGCTGGGGCGACCATTTCTGCGTCGGCGGCACCTCGGGCGTAGTGACCGTGTTTGGGCCCAGGTAGCCGGCCCTGCCACGCTACGAGTACAAGTACATAGATGCTTGCCATATCCTTTTGTCTATACAGATGCATTCTGTGGACCGAACCAAGACGCCGCCTTTCCTTGACCAAAGAGCCCGCGGGCACGTATTAAACAGATAGAAGGACGAAAGAAGGCGGAAGAAACACAAAACACAAGAAACACAGGAAACACAAGAAACTCAAGAAACTCAAGAAACTCAAACCAAACACAAAACAACACAAAACAACACAACCACGCAAACACCTTTCGCCATATGCAAGCCGTCTAACACACGTAAAATGCCCAAAACACCACCGGCCGCTCCCTTCGTCTAGTCCATGCCCACGTACTTGAACCAGTTCGGCCGGCAGTCCTCTTTGTTCAGCCACGCCTCGCCGTCCGTGAACCGCCCGGTCACGCACCCGTGGCACTTGGGCGAGTTGGGGCAGTTGAAAAAGGGAATGTGCTGGTACCCAATATCGCGGAACCTGTTGTCTGTCAGTATCACTGTCTGTCTCTCTCTGTTTCTCTGTCTCTCTCTGTCTCTCTCTGTCTCTCTCTGTTTCTCTCTCTCCCCCCCCCTCTTCTCAGTGTCAGAACCTACCAGTGAATCCGGCTCTTGTCCTCAAAGAGACCGAGCGCAATGCTGTGCACCGGCGCATCGCCCCAGCGCTCGTAGAAGAAGCCGCCTGCGCGGTCCAGGTGGTTGAAGTAGTCCTCGTACGCCTTGCTGCGCCAGAAGCCCATGTCGGCAATCTCAAAGTTGCTCCAAAAGTGGCAGGTCGAGTAGCCGTTGGCCTTGTTGTTGTGCTCCGGCCGCCGCACCCGGTCAATGACCCAGTCCATGGCGTTGTTCGTGTGCACGTGCTCCGGGTGTTCGGCCAAGAACTTGACCGTCTCCGGCCACAGCGTCGGGATCGACTGCGGCGCGTCGTAGAGGTTGATCGTGAAGCCGTACGTCTTGTTGTTGTCCTGCATGTACCGGAACACGTCGTAGTCAATGTCGCAGAAAAAGTGCACCTTGGGCTCCACACGCCAGTAGAACTGCGTGTTTTCCAGCGCCGGGTGCCGGTAGAACATGCCGCTGTTCCACCGGCACATTTGGTGGTACGAGATCTTGTCGGCGTACTGGATGTCGTTTTCCTTGAGGATCTTGACCGACTCCTGGAACAGGTCGTGGTTGATCCACGACGGCATCTCCCAGTGCTCGGTAGGGATGACCTCTGGGCGGTTAGCAGAGAACGAGGGGGGACGAGGCCGCGCAGAACACAGCATGCACAGCATGCACAGCATGCACAGAATGCACAGAAAGAGAACGCACCGTATCGGCACTCCGCCTTGGTCACGGCCTGCGTGCGGCGCTTGAACTCGTCCGAAAACGGCACGTCGTTAAAAAAGGTCCAGGGGTAGTTGAACTTGTGGTTCCAGGTGCGCTCGAGGTCGTTCATCGCCTGCAGCATGCCCTCGAGCTCCTCGTTGCGCACCAGCGCCAGCAGCGTCGCGTTGATCCGCTCGGTGCCCTGGTCGCCGGGGAGGTAGCCGTTCGAGGCGCGATGCAGTATGCCTTCGGGTTCGCCGGTGGCTGTACGTGTTAGCATGGAGCGTGGATGAGGCGTCTTTTTCCGGGGAGAGAGGAGAAGGACCAAGACGCACGATCGAGATTCGGGTCGCGCTCATGGGAGTCGAGCTTCACGCTGGAGGCGCCGCTGGTCGACGAGCCCATAAAGTGGAAGACCAGCAGACACCACGCAAACACGACGGCGGCGACGAGCACCCGCACCGGCCGTGCGACAGTCATGGTGGCGGTGAGTGTCGAAAGGAGCGAAGGTAAGAGAAAAGAGAGGAGAAAGAAAGACAGAATAAGAGAGAGAGAGGGAGAGATCTAGACCATCGGGAGGGATCAAATGCCACGACACTGCTCGGCCGCAAATGAACAAAAGGGCGTCGATGCGATCGCAGGTCAGTCGTCGATGTGGAGGAGCGAAGATGCAGGTGGCCGAAGTGGACGGCGTCTGCCAAGAAAATCAATAGACGGGATAGAGCTTCCACGTTTCTTGTCGCCGAAAGCAGGATTGTGGCTTCTTTTTTTCGTCAGGCGGCGCCTCCCCCTGGTTGGAATAGTGACAACGGCGCCGGCCAGACCCTGGTCGAAATGGACGGCTGTGGAGAGGGCGATGGGGTTCGAGGAGGTGGTGGTGTCGTCCGTGGTCTGGTCGTTCTCTGCCAAAAAAAAAAAAAATGACGGGTCCGCAGCGAACTGAGTGCGCGTAGCCATGCGTAATTAGGGGGATAGCCATTAGCTGGCCGTTCGATGCGATTGGTAGGGGCCAGCTATGGAGTAAGAGGTAGAGATAAATTAAATGCCAAAATAAATGGGAAATATGCTCGTTCATGCAGCTCCCCTATTCTAAGCCGCTAGAGCCTGAAAATAGGCCTGACCAGACAATAGGGGGGTACCGCTTGCTGTGGCTAGTGTGGCTAGTGCGGCCGTGTACTCGTAACTGTCGGGTATACATAGCATAGTGTTGGTGGGGCAAGACGGCATCGGATCGCGATAGCTACTTTGTACGCGTTTTCCGTGGATGCACGCATACGAGCACCGCAGCCAGCACATGACGGCAGCTACCAAGCATGACCGCACGGCTCGCAGGCAGTAGAGGGCAGTCCAACGAGCCATGGCCTTTCTCGCCGAGCTGAGCGCCCAGACGGAGGAGCTGGTGGCGGCTCTGACTTTGATTGAGGTAGGTGCTGACGCGGGAGGAAAGCACACAAGCACACAGGCTAACCGCCAGAATGAACAACGGCGCGCCGCCCTGCGCGACGCCACGCTGCGGGCGCTGCGGCACCACAGCTTCGGGCGCACGAACCAGTTCGAGGTCGAGAGCCGCCTCGACGGCCTCGAAGAGCGGCTGGCGGTGATGGGCCGCGACGGGCTGGCCGAGGCGCTGCAGCAGCGACGGGCGCGGCTGGCCGAGCACGCGACCAAGTGGACGCCGGACGTGCTCGATTTCCTGCTGGCGCTGTCGGACCAGCCGGCGGACAAGGCCCGCCTGGACGCGCTGCACGCGGTCATGGCGGCGCGCGCGACGCCCGACCAGGAAGCGCCGCTGCTGCGGTGGGAGGACATTGCCCGCGAAGACGGGTGGGCGGAGGACGACGACGAAGAGGAAGACGACGTCGGAGAGTACGGCGACGACGACGACAACGACGGCGACAACGACGGCGACACCGCGGGCGACGGCCCCTCGGCGGACACGACGTTCTCCAGCGTGGACGAGCGCGACGACGAACAGCCGCTGCGCGCGCGCGGCGTCGTTGTGGACGCGGCGCCAGCGGCAGAGGCGGCGGCGCTGCTGCAGGCGCTGCGCGACAGCCAGGCGTGGCGAACCGCGGTGGCGGCGGCGGGGACGGCGGAGAGCAGCCGCAGCACGCCAGGCGCGGCGGTCGAGACCGCCATTTCCGAGCTGCAGCTGATCCGCGAGGCCCTCTTCATGCTGCAGGGACTGGACACCACCCTTTTCGGGGCAGCGAGCGTGCCGGGGACGAGCGCGGCTCCTGTGCGGCTCTCCGACATATCCACGGCCACACACCGGTCGCTCGTGGCGGCCATGGCCGACTGCGGCCGGCGACTGCGGCCGCTGCGGCAGATGATGGCCGAAAGACCCACGGCGGCGCTGCAGCAGGTCTTCCAAAACGCCGTGCGGCGACGGCTGCAGGCCTTTGACGGCCAGGTCGCGCAGGTGCAGGCGCGCTTCGTGGCCCTGCAGCACGACGTCGTGGTCAGCGCGGTCGCCGTGCTGGCCGAGCTGCAGCCGGCGCTGGCCAACTTGACGGCGCTGGCCGCGGTGGTGCAGCAGCGGCAGCGGCAGCGCAGCCGGGCCGGGGCGCCGCCCCACGCCTTCCGCTACCTGGAGCTGCTCTTTGACGCGGCGGCGCTGGCGCAGCTCGAGGGCCGCGCCGACCTGTACCGCTTCCTCGGCAGCGTCTTCTTCGAGTGCTTCCAGGTCTACCTGCGGCCCATCCGGCTGTGGATGGAGCAGGGCACCCTCGACGCCGACAGCACGGACCGCGTCTTTTTCGTCGCCGCCGCCGCGGCCCCGGCGCCGCTGCACCAGATCTGGCGCGCCCAGTTCCGGCTGCTGCGCACCAGCGCCGGCGTGCTGCACGCGCCGGCGTTTCTGCAGGCGGCCGCGGCGCCGATCTTCGCGACGGGCAAGAGCATCGTCGTGCTGAAGCGGCTGGGCCGGTTCGACGAGACCACCGCGACGCGGCAGCCCGAGCCGCCGCTCGACTTTGCCGCGGTGTGTCTCGACGGGCGCGCCGGCGCGGAGTGGGCGCCGTTTGCCCAGCTGTTCGGCGACGCGTTTGCGCGCTGGATCCAGAGCAAGCACCACGCCGCGGCGGCCACGCTGCAGGCGACGCTCTTTGCGTCGTGCGGGCTGGTGGCGGCCGTCGAGGCGCTGCACGGCGTGTATCTGACGGCCGACGGCGCCGCCGTGGATGCGTTTGCGGCGCGCGTGCTGCGGGCCGGCAGCTCGGGCACGGCCGACCGCATGGACCGCATGGACCGCTACACGCTCACCGAGCTGGCCCGCGAGGCCTACGGACCCCGGCTCGCCGGCGAGGAGCACCGGCTGTCGGCTGTCGTGGCGCCGGCCGCACCGCTGCACGGGCCCGAGGACGGCGACGGCAAGGACAGAAACACAGCACACACGGCACACATGGCACACACTCTGCATACGGTCCGCGCTCTCGCCCGCATCCAGCTCAGCTTCCGTCTGGCCTGGCCCGTCCAGATCGTCATCCCCCCCGAAAGCACGGCCGGCTACCAGGCCGTATTTACGCTGCTGCTGCAGGTGCGCCACGCCAGCCACCGCCTCAGCGGCCACCGCCTGCTCGACGACGGCAGCGGCTCGGCCGCCTCTCCGGCCTCTACGGCCGCGGCCGACCGGGCGCTGTATTTGGGCCTGCGCGCGCGCCTCGTCTGGTTCTGCAGCACGCTGCACACCTACCTGACCGCGCTGGTCGTCGCGCCGCGCATGGCCCAGCTCCATGCCGACCTGCGGCGCCACGCGGACGACGCCGCCGCAGACACCAGCGCCGCCACCCTCGCCAGCGGCGTCGACGCCCTCGCCGCGCTGCACGCGCACTTTCTCCAGGCGCTCACGGACGAGTGCTGCCTCGGCGCCGCGCTGCAGCCCGTCCGCGAAGGCCTGCTCGACCTGCTGGACCTGGCGCTGCGGCTGGAAGAGGCCCGGAGCGCCGCAGCGGCGCGCGCGGCTACCTCTCTGCAGCAGTCGTGGCGTCTCTCGGTGCTGTCGTCGCCGGTGCACACGCCGGTGCACACGCCGGCGCGAGGGGGCACAGCGGCGAAGGCGCCGCCTCCCGACACGTCGGGGCGCGTGCGGCGGCGACTCTTTGCCGATCACGCGGGCCAGGATGACGGCGGCGAGGAAGAGAATGGCCACCATGACGATGGCGGCGAGGACTATGACGACCATGACGACCATGATGACCATGACGGCCATGACACACGCCCCCCTGCGAGCTACGGCGCGGCGCTGCGGCGGATGCACACAGACTACAGCTATTACATGCGCTTAGTGGCCGGCGGGCTGCGCAGCGTGTCGCGCGCCAGCAGCAACGCAGCCGCGGCCGCCAAATGGGCGATGCTGGCCGAGATGCTGGAAGCGGGCGTTGTCTAGCAGTCGCAGGCGGACGAGGATCGAAGAACCAACAGGCCGCGATCGCGCTGATGTCATTGGCCACGGCAGTGAACTACACAGAAACTAAGCTAGCTAGACAGGCCAACACCGTTCCCCTGCTTAGGGACCATCGTGCATCTGTAATTACGGAGACGCTGTCACAGCCACTTGCTGTCTGAGCTTTTTGCCCACTAACACGCAAGAGAGACACGCGGGCCTACAAGGACTCGTAGCTACGGGTACGCCGCACGACAGTTGACACACGTACGAGCCTTCTGTCTTTGTCTGTTCGCCGCAACTACGAGCACCCCTCTGTTCCTATTGGACCTCCTGGCCATCCTGTTTATCGCTTCTGCAGGGTCCTGCCAACTCCTGCCAACTTTTTTCGTCCCTCGTCGGACTTTTAGGTGTGAGTCCCTTTTAATGGGGCCAAACTATACGCATTTCACTATGGAGTACACTACTCCGTAATACTCGTAGTTACAGTGAACTGTGCAGCTATGTTGCCAGCCGTCTACAAACACGCGCAACCACCAATGCATGAAAAGGCTTGTCCCGGCCTGCCCTGGACCCTGGCTGCGGCCACTAGGAGCAGAGCGCATCGTAAGAACGAAAAAGCACGCTTCTTGGGTGCGGAGGGTGGCAGGGACAAGAATGGTCGATGTTTTTTTCTATTTCTTTTTTCATTTAATTTAATTCGTTTTCGACGGCTTTTTGGGCCTGTCATTTTGCCCAGTCTCCGGCCAATGACATCATGGCCAAAGAACGACCAAGGCCGGCCGCCCGCCGGGGTGTAAGTACGCCGCCGATCCTGAGAACATTTGCCTGTGCGCGGGCGTGTACACTACCTGCCACGACTGCGCGTACGAGTGAGAGGACGACCGAGCAGTGGCATAGTTGCTCAGCTGCCACGCAAGAGCCGTGGTTGAGGCGAGGAAAACGCCCTGAAGAACGCTGTTGGCTGATCCTCCGTACTGAGCTAGGCTGCTGGCCTCGTCGTTTCCGCACTGCGCGATCTTGACATCGCTGTCCTGGCGCTGGTCTTTGTTTCCCAGGGCCTGGCGTAGCCTGTTGGCGGAATTCTGGCTCCCCGATCCCAAGACGCGGCCCCGTTCTCGTTCATCTTCTTCCCGCTGCAGCGTTTCCCCCCCGTTTCGTCATTTGGCTCCTTGTCTGCCCATTTCAGCACCCCCTTGCCACAGCTCGGCCGATCCGCTCGTCAGCTCGACCGAAACGGGCCACTTCCGTCCCATTCTGTCTCCCACTGCTCCCACAGCTCCGGACTTGATGGGCGGCTCCATGGCAAACAACCTTCTGGGCTAGCCGGAACGGCGAACAAAGGCTCCATGATCGTCTGGCTACGGATACGTACGAGTAACAGTCGCACCCGCTAGCAGCACCACAGCAGCGTCATCACCAAGTCGCCATGGATGCCGCCGTCTCCACCAGCCTTGTCCCAACACGGACCATGCCAGCCAGAAAAACCCGGGTTTTGGGGCCTTGTGCATCTTCCCTGCCGGCACAAGCCCCTGTTGGCAGGCCGTCACTGCTCGTATAGCGGGCAGCACCTTGCTGCCAGCTCACTGCTGTAGAAAAAAGGGTCTGGCGCCTTCCCTGATGTCTCTCCGCCACAGAACTTCAGCCCGACCCCCCCCCCCCCCCCCC
>LLKO01000009.1:427270-476232 GCA_001513895.1 Graphilbum fragrans
AGAGAGGAAGAGAGAGGAAGAGCCTGTACGTTCGCTATTCTTGTTCATGCTGTCTGGAAACAACTTTGGGAAACGGGAAATACGATCAATGCAGCAAACAACTGGGTCCCCCTATCTACGGGGTGCAATAAAATCCAGATGGATCCGAGAGTGGCCACAACAGTACAAATCCGTACACAGGTATTCTCAACGCTATCCATCCAAGTAGCAAACGCCATGACTCTCCATCGTGGTATACATGTGAAAGACAAGAAATACGTCCTAAATCCATCCCCTTCAAACCAGCGCTGGCCGCTTCTTGATGCCCAGCGCCGCCGCGTGGTCCTTCTTCTTCTTCACCTGCCGCTTGAACGTAGGAGCCGGCAGGCTGGCCACGTCTGCCGGCTCCGATGCTGGCTCTGGTGTAGATTTTGGCGTAGGCTCTACTAGCGAAGCCATCAGCGGCACTGGGGGGGGCGGGGGAGCCATGAGCCCATCCAGCATATCACTTGGTGGCGACTTTCCTGCTCCTGCTGCTGCTCCCGCTCTTGCTCCAGCCCCCACGACGCCGGACTCCCCGGCAACGTCCTCCACCGCCCCCGGCCCCCGTGCCGCCGCAAACGCCTGCCGCGCCGCCTCCTCGTCCTCCAGGTCCTGCTGCCGCTGCCGCTCGTCCTCGCTCGTCGGCCGCGCCAGCGCCACCGCTTCCAGGTGGTCGCGGTGGTCGGCGCGGGCGATACGGGCGTTGCGCGTGCGGATCTCGTCGAGCGCGTCGGCCACGTCCATCTCGCGCTTGGCCTCGAGCGTCTTGGCCTCGAGCTCTTCCATGCGGTTCTGCTCGCCGTTGGGGTTGTCGCCGGCCTCTTCCGCGGCCTCGGCCTCGAGGCGGTCGAGCCGCTGCTCGTCGGTCTCTTCGTTGGCCTGGTGCCAGGGCTCGACGTTGCGCTTGGCACCGGACACGATGGCGTAGTCCTGGTTCTTGGGGTCGGTGCGGAAGATGATCTCGGCGCTGCAGCGCGTGCAGCGGATGTAGAAGCGGTAGATGGTGACGCCGAGGTACTTGATGTCGGCGGTTTCCTTGCGCGCGTTGAACTTGCGGCCGCGGTAGATGTACTGCCCAGGAACGAGTTAGGGCCCAAGAAAGGCAAGGGATGCAAGACGAGAAAGAACAGAAAAAGAAAACGCACCTCGCCGCATTTCAGGCATCGCATGCTGATAGGAGCCATCAGCCGCACCGTCGGCAGCTGCACCACGTCATCCTTCCGCTTGTGCCGCCGCCGGCTCAGTGCCTTGGGATCGAAATCCGCCGGGTAGTATTTAGTCTACCAGAGAGCAGCACATGTTAGCTATCGCGACCACAAGAGCGCGGAAGAGACGTACATACCAAGACTTTGCGCTCAGACATGGTGCGTTAGAGCGTCCGCAGTTTTGCTGAGATGAGAATCGGGCGCCGGTCTGGATCCGAAACAGGAAAATGAAATCACGATACTTGTCCGGTGTCTTGTTGTGTTCGTGGGCCTCTCCCTGGTCGCTCGGATGCGTGGTGATCGAGTTGACGTTGGCGAACTCGAAGCATCAACGGCGACAACCTAAAGCCGGCTAGCGAGGCTGCTCTAGTGGCAGTGGCAAAGTTCCAGCGCCTTACTCGCTATAATGTTTTTCCGGCCACCAAACCTCATTACGGAGTCACTACTACTCGTAAATGGCACGAGCTCCGGAATGGCAACAACTCAAGCCTCGTCAAAACCAGCCATCGTTGTGAGAAGTACCACTTTCAATGCTATTCCAAAGTTAGCTTTACGTGCTTCAGATCTGTGTAAATCAGTGTGAACTACAACTTAAAGAGCCGGCTGCAGTACGAACAGAAGCCTAATGTTTCGCTCCACTTTTTTATTAGTAGAATGGCCTACTGAACACAAGTGCTTTCACTCTACAGCGAATGCCTTTCTGAAGAAAGCATGAAACTAGAAACGGAAATAATGTTAAGAACACTTACTGCAAGTAAAAAATTAGACGAGAGTGCCCCAGTTACGCTTCGGCTTCTAGAAAACCCGCCTGAGCGTGTTCACCGGTTTTCAGGTCTCTCACTCATTAATGATAAGCGGTTACATAACCAGAAATCAACGCTCTCGCAAGGCATATGGAAAAACATCTAGGGGACACTTCGGCTGGAAAACAGAACAAAGCTATACAGCCGTAAAGAAATGGCAGAAGGCGCACTAGAGCTGCTGCAAAGAGGGATGGGTGACAGAAAACCTAAAGTTGACCTGGTTCCTCCACTTTTGGCTATCCAGTCATATCTCTGTCTATGACACGCGGGTTAAGCTTTCGCCCACCCCCGTCCCGCCTCACTTCGGCCAAATCCACTTCATTCACCCAGAGCACGCCGAGCCGAACGACTCGTATGAGGCTACATCCAACACCCCCTTCATCGGATCCCCGGAAGGCGTCTGCGAGCTCTTGGAACGACCGACTCCCTTCTTTTCACTAGTAGCGTCCTTGAACCCCGTCCCTGGTCTTGGGTGAATATGCACTCCTTTTTTTCTTTTCTTGATCTCTCTGTTCCCAGAAGCGAGACCCTTTTGTTCACTTGTTACTTATGTATAGCCTCATGATTTTAGTAAATTTTCCTATTTGTGTTGGCGTGTGTGAGCATGTGCCCTCTTCCCCTTCACTGCTTAGGTTTTATCAAAGTGTGGCTGCACAACGAGCGGGCTCATTGTGACTTTCTAAGAAAGGAAAGCCGTAGGCAGTGAGAACATGGCTAGATTTTCTTCTCCCTTTTGTCTAGAGCATATGTAGTGTAGTCTATCGCCAAGCAATGTGACTGTAACATGGCTGCGCCGCTCGTGGGCATGGGAAAATGGCACTCTGAATGGCTAGTTGACGCCTACAAGCGGAAGAGGATTCCGAAAAGTCTTGAAAGTCTAGCAAAAGGCCTGTTTTCGGTGATCTCTGTCTTCCAACAGCCACTAGGCGTGTGAGTGGTGCCCTGAATACGAAAGCCCTCTTGGGAGTCCTAGAAGAACCAGACAGCGAGAAATGGAGAAATTAGCATGGCAGTATGCCCACGCCTCGGCACTTAGCTTCTTCTTCAGCCGTTTTTTTCAGATTTTTTCGGACCCGAGATCTACCTACCCTTTTGGCAGCTATGTAAATGAAGCGGCCTAATATCAGCCCATAGATTCAACGATGCTAGCGGTTAAAGCGCCAAGGGCACTTTCTTTCATGGCTATGAAGAAGCTACCCCATGGTTTTACAATGCATTTCCTGCCAGTTTGACTTTTTTTTAAGACTTGTTGGTTTGCGTTTTTTCTTTATTGCTGGATTTTTGGTAGTCTCCAGCTTGCCGCCATATTATCTGCGGTTTGTTCTTTCGTAATTCGGCATTCCCTTGTCTCAAACAATTTGGCTCAGGGGCTCAATCTCCAATATTTAAATTTTTGCATGTGTTGGTTGTAGCTTTTATGCTTAATAAATTTGAGTATCTCAGTTGACTGACGTTACAAAGAAGAATGCGTAGAGCATCTAGTTATTAGAGACTTCACGTATAGATAGGTGGGTTGATTAATTTGATATAACCATTTGTCGTGATCCCGGCCCGACACCTCGAAAGATTGACGGGAAGACGCTGCGTTCTATTTCTGATTCTACAATGCGGGGAAGCAAAGTAGTAAGAACTAACAAGCCACTGATGTCAAGGTGAAAAAAAAGAAGCCTGATATTGAGTGGCGTTGACTACTAGGAAATTGCTTAGCAGCCGCCCAAATGAGGGCGGTTGTTAGCCAAGGTTTGTGGACCAGTTGGTCGTCAAATCTGCAAGAAAAGAGGGAAAGAGTAGAAGTAGAGTTTCGGCAACACAAAATTTTGACAAAAGTCAGAGTGATTGTTGTCTCACCGGATCTATTATGAGAAAGGTTCTCCGACTTCAATGTAGACATATATAGCCGGAGGTGGTTGGTAAGTCATGGAAAAGAAAAAAAAGAGAACATGAACAGGGTGGCTAGATTCAGCCAACTTGGGGTATGAGAAGCAGGAGCAAGGGCAGAAATAATCGATTAGAAAACATCCTAAGGCAAAATAGAGCCAAACGCCACGGTCAACCCACTTACTGTATGGTCGTATACAAAAGTTGCCCCCAACAGCAGAAGGAGCAACCAAATTGAGACGACACACACAGCATAGCGGCAACCGCATACCCGAATTATGCTTCAGTTGTCTCTAGGAAAGGAGGCTGCGCCGCAGTAGCAGCCGGCCATTAAAGTCATAGAATCAAACTCACCGGGGAGGCGTTGCTCACAGACATGGGGAAGATCTCTCGAAGGCTTCCGCAGCACGAGGCACAGCTTCAAGCAATACTGCGCAAGAGCGCCATGGGATGGCAGGCCATTTGGGCAAGATATGGTTTTTGCGGGGAAGATGCTGTTGGTTCCAAACGCCCAACCAGATGCCGGAAACGAACATCTAGAAGCAACAGGGGATATAAGTGCAGTGGGGAAGAAGAAAGGCGCAACATGGAGGTATGCCGCAGAGGAGGCAAGCCACCAATAGAAAAGCGCACAGAGGGGGCGCAGCGTTCGCCTTCACGCGGAGAGGATGTAGTGGATGTGGAACAGGGGGTGGGTGGAGGACAACGGAGGAGGGAGGGGGAGGCGATCTTTTTGGCAATCCGGCTAAATTGGGGGGCGGCGGCTGCCCGTGAACTTGCCATTTCCATGAAGCCAGATATAAGCAATGCATTGCGGGTGAGTGGGAGGGTGGTAGCCAGAATATACTGCTGCTGAGAAAATAAGAATATAACGTTGGTGTCGAGTGAGAAGCAAGACGAGAAGATCTGCAGAAAAGGTTACGTTGAAAGACACGGGACCACAATGCACGATATCCTGGACGAAGGAGCTTCCACCGGCATACCAATTCGCCATTGTTTGAAAAAAAAATAAAGAAAAAAAGAAAGCCAAAGCGGAGCTTTGAGGTAGTGAGCCAGTAAAAAAGGGCAGGGGAATGGCCGGCGAACATGGTGCCGCTGCGGTCTCCGTTCCTCCTCTGTGACCTCCCTTTTCCTTCATGGTTCCCTTTCTGCTGCTCCCTTTGGACGACCCACGTATGGTGTTGGCGGGCCGAATGTCCTGCTCAGGCGCAATATAGAAAGGCTTGGCTCGCATATTGCGGCTTCGTGGGCAAATGGCAAAGGGTGGTGAAAGGTTGTGTGTGTCTAGGCCCATTGGCTGTTCTTCCTCCTCCTCTCCCACCACCGCCAACACCGACAATTTGATAGCCACCCCCTTTGTCCACACTACCATGTCGTCTCCCAGAATGAGCAGCCGTCTTTCTCGGCCCTTGTTGTATCCACTACACTGGAAGCGGTGGTGCCGGGCGATGAACAATCAACGCTTGTCTATTTTCCTCGGCTCAACGCTGCACGCTGGGCAGAGCTTGCCCGCGTCCGTCCTGCCGTCGAATCCCACAGGTGGGCTCGCCCCATGTTGTCATGCTGCCATGCTGTACGCACCTGGTGGCTCTGGCTTTTGTGTAGTTGCAGGGCCGCACGTATAAGTATATGTGTGCATGCGCATGTGCATGTATATATATCGATATGAACGCCGGCCCTTCGCTCTGCTCCTCCACCGCCCCGGGTCTTTTTGGGCTTCTCTTCCTTTTGACTTTTCCCTTCTAGATATCCCCCCTTCAGCGTTCGCTTCACAAACCAGGCTGCTTTGTTTGAGTTTGTTCCCATCGTATTCCACCACACGAGTCTAGAAGAGTCGCATAGACTGCCCAACTGCCATCATGGTGACCGAAAGCAACAGCGACGCCGACGAAAATGTCCTCTACCGCATGGCCATTGACGACCCGGTGGCATGGTACCGCAAGAAGAACCTGCGCAGGCTGTACCTGCTGCTGTTCCCATGTGTGATTGGCATTGAGATGACATCCGGCTTCGACTCGCAGATCATAAACGCCGTCCAGATGGTGGACCATTGGGCCAATTGTAGGTGGATGTCCGCCGATGCAAAATAAGAATACTAGCAAGCTAACCGGTTAGATTTCGGCCATCCCACGGGCGGCTACCAGGGCATCATGGCCTCGTCGCTGCCTCTCGGAGCCTGCATTGGCCTGCCGTTCATTCCGTTTGTGAACGACGACTTTGGCCGGCGGTGGTGCATCATGTTCGGGTCGGTGCTGATGATTATCGGCTCGCTGATCCAGGGTCTGGCCATCAACGGCCCCATGTACATCATGGCGCGGTGCATTATTGGCTTTGGCCTGCCGTTTGCCGTGGTGGCCGGCTCGTGTCTGATCGGCGAGCTGGGCTATCCCAAGGAGCGTCCGGTGCTGACGTCGCTGTTCAACGCCTGCTACTTTATCGGCGGCATTGTCGCGGCCGGCATCACCTTTGGCACGCAGGGCATCCAGGACAACTGGTCGTGGCGCATCCCCTCGCTGCTGCAGATGGCGCCGTCGGTGCTGCAGGTGTCGTTTGTCTTTTTCCTGCCGGAGAGCCCTCGCTGGCTGGTCAGCAAGGACCGCCACGAGGAGGCCCTGCAGGTGCTGATCGAGTACCACGGCGAAGGCGACCCAAACTCGGTCTTTGCGCACGCCGAGATGGCCGAGATCAAGGCCACCATTAGCATCGAGATGGAGCACGCCAAGCAGTCGTGGATGGACATGGTGCGGTCGGCCGGCATGCGCCGCCGTGTGCTCATTGGCTCGCTGCTGGGCCTGTTCACGCAGCTGTCGGGCAACCTGCTGATTTCGTACTATCTCGGCGACGCGCTGACCATGCTGGGCTTCAAGGGCCAGGAGTTCAAGAACAAGTACAACCTCGGCAACCAATGCTGGAGCTTGGTCTGCGGTGTGGGCGCGGCGTTGATTATCATGCGCTTCCGCCGCCGCACCATGTACCTGACGGGCATTCTGTCGATTCTGGTGGTGTACATTGCCTGGACGGTCTGCTCAGCGCTGGCGGTGCAGCAAAAGAACGAGGTGGCGGCCAAGATGTCGCTCTTCTGGATTTACGCCTACAGCCCAGCGTACAACACCTGCTTCAACGCGCTGACGTACACCTACCTGGTCGAGATCTTCCCGTATGCCCAGCGCGCGCGCGGCATTTCCATCTTCCAGTTCTTTGGTAAGGCTGCGCAGTTTTTCGGCACCAACGTCAATCCTATCGGCATGGAGGCCATTGGCTGGAAGTTCCTGCTGGCCTACACCTGCTGGATCGTGGTCGAGGCCGGTCTCATCTACTGGCTGTGGCCCGAGACATCCGGCCGCACGCTCGAAGAGCTTGCCTTCCGTACGTGGTCTCTCCCTTTCCTGTCTTGTGTCCCAACGCTTGCCCACATGTTTGTCCATCATGGCCATGTGTTTTGGTACCCCATCATTGTGACCGTGCTAACGAATCGTCAGTGTTCGAGGAGGACGTGCAAAAGCAGCAAACCAAGGCGGTCGAGCAGAATATGCTGCACGACGAGAAGGGCTCTTCTTCCAATGCCGAGCACGCATACGCCTAAGCTCGCGGCTAGGACCAAGTTTAGGGCAGATGGCTCTGGGACCAGACCTGGACGCAAATAATCAAAGCCAACCCGGGAGGGGCAAGGAAAGGTCAAAAGAAGGCCATAATTGCACATATGAAAAACGAAAACGAAAAACCACAAAACCAGGCTCTCCAAAATTCCAAGACAAGCCTCATTCTCTGAAAATGTCTACTCACGTTTCCCAGCAGACAATGCTGCATTGCCTGGATCTTCTTTGCACTGGTCTTGTTTCTGGCATTATTGCATCCCTCCCTGCATGTACATCGATCGCACCCCCACACCACCATCGTTTCCTTATAGTGACTGTAGCCAGCCTCATAATATATTTGCGTATTTTGGTCTTTTTGAGACCTGGCGCATTCTCGGCTTCTTTGTCGTTTGTGCACAGAGAAGATGCAAGACAGGTCCAAAAATGCATGTAGACGGGTGAGGCATGCTTATAACCGAGTCACGTCATCGAAGCTTCTCGTGGCTACCATGATGCCCCACCAGCGGAAGCTTGCCCCGCCATTTGGCCGGAAGCAGGTGGTCTTGCCTGTTGGTGCTCTGCGTGCTGTTCCTTCCTTTTGTTCTGCCCGTGCAACGCCTTTGAACGTACGAATTTCTTGTGCAACCAGTAAGCGGGCTGAAGGATTATCCTCACTATAACAAGGACTGTAGCTGCGAATCGTTGACCTTGCATCGCCGGTTTTGAGGCGGTCACCATATCACGCATTTTGAGCACCTGGACAAAGCTTCCCCCCCTGCCCTTTCCCCCCACACCACCATTTCAAGATCCTTGCTCCGCTCTCGTCGCCTTCGAGTGGCTTCTAGTAAGAGTCCCGCTCCAGGTATTTACGCTTTGTGAGTTGGCGGCGCTCCCGCATTTTGCCTCTTTATTTCCTTTCCCCCCTCATTACTTTTCTTTGTCTTGATTTCTGGACCTCTTCTGAATTCCTCACAATCACCAAACCCACGCCACTACCCAATTACTCTTTTCTCTTTCCTCCTCACTCTTTCCTCTGTCGCACTTCCGGCAGAAATCAACACTACATACAAGACTTGACAGCACTGGTTTCGCCTAGATCACCTCATTGGCTTCCCCCCCCCCCATAACGAATTCTACGTGCTACAAATCAATTGGTCGCTTTTCGAGTCCAATTCGCACGGTCTATTTTCTGTTACGGCTCGATTGGACACCGTTCGCTACCAGTCTCTTACACGTCTCGCTGTTGGGTTTGCCACTAAAACAGCTCAGTGTGATCTTACTGGACCAAATCGCCAGCAAGACGAAAAAACAAGTGACTGCATCCACAAACCAGTCACCGCCTCTATACATTTAAGCGGCCGCCAACCTGACACTCCCCTCTTCCACACTTTGCCATTAGAGAGCCAAAGTCGCTTCACAGGTTGCTTCGCAAGAGCACTACGCGCATACTGAAAATCTACTGCATCTGAGACAAGACACCTTCAAGCACAGGTCTTTTGATCTTGTTTTCATTGCACGTGCTCCTGATCCCCGCGTCTTATCGCTTTTATCATGGTTAAGGAGGCGAAGCTTTACGACCAGCTTGGCATCAAGCCAGATGCGTCGCAAGATGAAATCAAGAAGGCCTACCGGTAAGCATGCCCCACACCCCGTCAAGGCGGTTGTTATTGGAATGACCGAAGACTAACATTTCGAATAGGAAAATGGCCCTGAAATGGCACCCCGACAAGAACAAAGACGACGCTGCGGCGGCAGAAAAGTTCAAAGAATGCTCACAAGCGTACGAGATCCTGTCGGACCCAGAAAAGCGGAAAACATACGACACATATGGCCTCGAGTTCCTGCTGCACGGCGGCGTGCCCTACTCAGAAGGTGAAACCGGCGGAAATCCGTTTGCAGGAGGCATGCCGGGCGGTGGGGGTCATCCTGGGGGTGGCTTCCAGAGCTTCAACTTTGGTGGAGCGCCAGGGACGACGTTCAGCTTCTCTTCGTCGGGCGGCGAAAACGGCTACCGGTTCAACAACCCCGAGTCTACGTTTGAGAACTTTATGCGTAGCACCGGGGGCGGCGGCGGCTTGGATGACCTCCTGAATTCTTTTGGCAGCGGGGCATTTTCTCAAGGCAGCTCCGGGCCTCGCTCATCACGCGGAGCGCGTTCAGGGTTCGGCGGCAGTCCTGGGATGGACCCGTTCAGCCGGAGCGCGCGGCAGCATACGCCCGAGGTGACAACGGTAGAGAGGCCACTGCCGGTGTCGCTGGAGGAAATGTTCAACGGGACGACGAAGAAGATGAAGATCAAGCGCAAGATGTACGACGAGTCGGGCAAGCGGACGACGACGGACACTGTTCTGGAAGTGCCGATCAAGGCGGGCCTCAAAAAGGGCAGCAAGATCCACTTCAAGGGCGTGGGCGACCAAGAAGAAGGCGGGCAGCAAGACCTTGTCTTCATTGTGGAAGAGGTGAGCCGGATGATTCTGTTGATCGTTGTATTTCTTGTTGTGGTGTATGCGTCTTTTTCCAGAGTGTCGAATGCTAACGTGACCAGAAAAAACACCCGCTCTACACACGCGACGGCAACGACATTGTGTTCAACGTCGACCTAGACTTGAAGGAAGCGCTCACAGGATGGAAGCGCACGGTCACTACGATTGACGGCAAACAGATCAGCCTGGACAAGGGCGGCCCGACGGCGCCAGGGTCGAGCGACTCGTACCCATCACTGGGGATGCCGATTTCGAAGCAGCCTGGACAGCGCGGCAAGTTCGTGATCAAGTACAACGTCAAGTTCCCGACGACTCTGACGGCGGCGCAGAAGCAGAAGCTGAAGGAGATCTTATGAGGCACTTCAGACGCATCCTTATTTCTTGCGAATTATTTTTGACGCCTGTTGAGGCAGAACGAGTAGCGGCCACGCGTCGCCGGAAAAGCATGGCGGCCGAGTGGCGGGCTGATGATGACGACGATGACGACCACAAGACAGTTGCAGGGCCACTGTTGAAAGATTTATTGTTTTGATTCTATTTTCTCTTTTTTCCTGTTGGTGGTTTGGTTTGGTTTTGTTTCTCTGTCTATACTTTTCCTTTTTGTGTGCTCTTCTATTTTTTGCATGGCACCAAGTATCTATACATCGGACGGCGGCGTTCCAACGGATAATGTTAACTATGTCTGCTTCATTCTTTCTTTTCTTGCTTTGTTCTTGCCAGCTCCCAGGCCGAGTGATATGGTTAGAACGGGTTTGGAGCGAGTGCGTCTGCCTGGTGTATTCGTGATAAAATGCAGCCTTGTCGGCAGAACGGCGCATATCCAAGACTCTTGACTGAGGGA
Source organism: Graphilbum fragrans (assembly GCA_001513895.1). Lineage (NCBI taxonomy): Eukaryota > Fungi > Ascomycota > Sordariomycetes > Ophiostomatales > Ophiostomataceae > Graphilbum > Graphilbum fragrans. The sequence goes on from LLKO01000009.1 coordinate 438,077, forward strand.
CGCCTACGTGTATATAGTATATAGAGTAAATAGATGTCCTATTTCCCCTGCCAATATATATATGTACGAAACTATCTTTAGATGCCCCCATGCGCCGATTACATAATACAGTCTACTTTTCTCTCGTCCTGTAGTCTTTTCCTGCCGTCTTTCTCTTCCTCCCACCCTGCCCTCTCACCCTCCGCCGCCCCTCATCTATCCACCGGCGCCGACAAGGCATCCATCTCCCGCAGGGTGTAGTCGACGAGGTAGCTCTCGTCCAGCAGCTCGGCCATGCGGCGGTAGTGGCGCTCCGTGTAGGCGAGCAGGGCATCGAGGACCTCCTGCATGCTCTTGGCCTGGGCGGCCGAGGTGCCCTTGGCCGCAGCGCCAGTGCCAGTGCCCGCACTTGCGCTGATTCTCCGGCCCAGCGCCGCCAGCCGTGCCGCCGGATAGCTGCGCACGACCGTGGCCAGCACGCGCTGGGCGACCACCGACGTGCGTCCGTTGGTGTTCCAGTCGCGCACGCGCAGCAGCAGCGTCCACAGCTGGTCGTCGGACAGATCGGCCAGCGCGGCTTCCATGTCGGCGACGCGGGCAGCCACAGCGGCGTCGGACGCCGGGTCGTGGCCGTGGCCGTGGCCCTGGCCCTTGCTAAGGAAGGCCTCGGAGAGCACAGCGAGCAGCCGCCCGGGGTGGTTGAGCTGCAGGGCGAGCTCGACGGCCTCGCGGTAGCGGCCGCGGCGCATGTGGTTCATGAGCTGCTGCTCCTGCTCGACGCGCTCAGCCACGGCCACGGCCGCGGCCGCAGCCGTGGCCGCCGTGGTGTCGCGCCAAAAGGTCACGGTGGCATCGCCGCCGCCGGACACCAGAGTCTGGCCCTTGGACCGGCCGTCGGCCCGCCGCATCGCCAGCGCCCACACGCGGTCCTCGTGGTTGTCCAGGGTGCAGGCCGCCTCGCCGAGCGCCGCGTCCCAGATCTTGACCAGGCCGTCGCCGCCAGCGCTGGCAAACAAGACCGGGCCTTGGCTGCGGGGGGTGGGCGCGGCCGCCACGGCGGCATCCTCCATGTCCACATCGCCGTGGCCGGCCTCGTCGTCCACGTCCATGCGGTCCGCCTCGATCGCCGGCGCCGAAGCGGACGCGCCCGCCGTACCAGCCGCCACCTGCAGCCACACCACTTTGAGCACGCTGTTGGTGTGGCCCTCAAAGGTGCGCAGGCAGCTGTAGTCTGCCAGACTCCACAGCTTGACCGTCTTGTCGCCGCTGCCGGTCAGCACGAGCCCGCGGCTGCCGCTGCTGCTGCTGCCGCCGTCCTCGGCCGCCACCGACGGCGTGTTCGCCGGCGCAAACCGCACCGACCACACGCCGCGCCGGTGGCCGCGCAAAATACCCTGCACCTCGCCCTCGCGCACCGACCAGATCTTGACCGTGCGGTCCTGCGACGACGACGCAAACAGCTGCCCGGCCGCGTCCACGTCGAGCGCGTTGATGTCTTTTTCGTGTGCCTTGCGCGTGAACACCGCGCGCGACGCCGCCGCCGTCGCCGTCGCCGCGTGTCCCTCCCCCCGCCGCACATCCCACCGCTTGACCGTCAGGTCTTGCGAGCCCGTCACCACAAACGCCGGCGGGTGGTTGAGCGGGTCGAGGAAGGCCGCCGACGTCGCGTCGGCCGGCACCGTCTTGGGCAGCGCCACGGCACTGACGGACTCAGCGTGGCCGGCAAGCACAGCGTAGCACGACGCCGCACCCGTGGCATCCAAGCGCCACAGACGGGCGGTGTTGTCCTTGGCACCCGTCGCGATCCAGTGGCCCGACCAGTCGACGTCGATGGTGATGACAATGTCTTCGTGGCCCTTAAGCAGGCCGACGTCCTGGCCAAAGTAGGCCGGCCGTGTCTTCTGCGGCAGCGAAGCGGAAGAAGCGACCGCTGTCGCCTTGTCCACCGCAGACACAATGCGCACGTCCTCCGAGTTTGTCGCCAGCGCCAGCAGTGATTGGTCCGGCAGCAAAAAGGCCAGGTCGATCACGTCGTCGTGCGTGCCCGACACGCGGCGGAACGGCTCCAGCGGAGGGAGGCCGCTGGCACCACCTGCCTGCGAAGAGGAGAAAGAGTCGAGCAGCTCTGAGACGGCTGGCACCGGGTACAACGCCAGTGTGTGGTCCATCTGCACGCTGAGCAGCACCGACTGCTGCGGCCGGTAGATCATGGCCACAATGCCCTCCTCCTCCGAGCCCGCCGGCTGCTCGGCCGTCAACTCGCGCCCGGTCTGGGCGTCCCACAGCCGGATGCACCCGTTCGAGCCGGCCGTGTAGACCACGGCACCGTCGCTGTCGCTGTCATTTCCCGTCGTTTCGCCCGCTGTGTCCGTTTCGCTGGCCGCACGGCTTCCGCGCAGAAAACCCGCCGCCTCGACTAGCTCAAACGTCGGCACCACGCGTCGCGTCGTCCACGTCTGCGCATCCCACCAGATGAGCGTCTTGTCGCGGCCGGCCGTCACAAACGCATTCTGCGCCGCCGAGTAGTCCATGGCCTGCACGTCCGACACGTGGCTGTCGAGGTTGGCCACCACCGCCCGCTTGTATAAGTCCCACACGCGCACCTTGCCGTCCTGGCTGCCTGCTGCCAGCCGGTACCGCGCCTCCGGGCCCACCTCAGCGTCGCCGCTGGCCTGCTCCGCCTGCTCCTTGCCGCCTTTCTTGCCCTTCTTCTTTTTGCCGTCCTTGCCGGAGGCAGATACAGACACTGAAGAAGACGCCGCGTCCGTCGCCGCCGCCACCTCGAAAAAGTGCAGCGCCGAGATCAGCACGCTCGGTCCGCGCAGTGTGTGTGTCGCAAACCCGCCCGCAATGTCCCACACTTTGACGTTGCCGTCGGCCGATCCCGTTGCCAGCAGCGTCCCTGTGCGGTCGACAGCGAGCACTACGGCCGGCGTGGCATGCGGCTTGAGTGTCCGCAGCAGCCGTGTTTCCATGGTGTCGCTGTCGTCGGTGGCCCGCAGGCCGTAGATTCGCATCGAAAGAGACCGGGAGCAGACCACGAGGTGCGATGCCGAAGGGGTTACTGTCGCAGGTTAGCATGGGCCGTCCTTCGTACAGAGGCCAAAAAACGTGGGGGATCGGGTCTCACATATTAACGTCGAAATCGGTTCGCCATCCTGTTGCGCAATTGATTAGCGTCTCTTCCCCCGTCGTGTTCGTTTCCAGACATCCATCTTCTTGTACATACTCCTTCAATCTTGGCCAGCTGCTTGCCCGTCGCCAGATCTGTGAGCACAGCATCTTCGCCCAAAGTCGTCGCAAGAAGCCGCGAGCTTCGGTCCAGCGCCACCGAGCCGCCTGTGAAGATGGGCCGGATGACTTGCTCGACCTCAAAAGTCGTCTTGAACGACACTTTTGTCGCCATTCTGTCTCTGCCGGGGAGCAACTGCAGAAGCAAAAAACCTTTTTTGGCGCTTCCCTGTCGGTCTTCGTTCTTTCACTCTCTTTCCCAGTCGCTATTTTTTCTGCACCTCGCTACGACAAAATATTTTTTGGCGATAAGATTAAAGTTATCTTAGCGTATAATTGTTAGTCATCACTTCACGGCCCCATCGTAGAACAACAGCCGCCAGCGAAGTGCCGCCCAAAATCGGCATCTACAGCCTCACCACGCTTCCGCACTGCTTCATGTCGCGGTCGGCCTGTCCCACCCATTTTTTCGGCGCCTTGATGGTGCCATTCATTGCGCGTGGCACGAGCGCTGCGTAACTACATCCACGATGACAAAGCTAGGGCCCCTCACGGTTCAAGCATTGGTGCGTCTTAGCCTTTCCAAGCGACTTCCTACGAGGCCGCAAAGAACATCGCACGAGCTGTGGCTAACATTAGTTTCTTTCTGTCTAGGGACGCTCGCCGTACGATAATGTCGTGCCCGGTGAGGGTGAAGCCGATCCGCGCGCCCCCGATCAGCGATACGACAGCCGCGGCCACCCCACCAACCCCGAGACGAAGCAGATGAACAAGGACATCATCCGCTCGCACAATGAAGTGATGCACGTTATCGGCGTGGCAGAGCCCGACAGCAGCGTGCTGGAGGCCGAGAAGGAGGCCAACCGCCGTCACAGCCAGCTGCTCTACGAGGACTACATGGGTCACCGCATCTCCAACGTGGGCCGCATTCTGGGCATCGCTGGCCTCTGGGGTTTGAATGCGATGCGACAGCGGATATTAGTATGTTGGGAACTCCTACCAGAATGTCTAGGTCCTCCATGTCTGACCATGCCGACAGCTCTATCGTGAATACTCGCAGATCCCGTTTCACCAGCTCTTCCAGCACGAGGCCCGACAACGCCATATCGCCGACATTCTTCTGACCGGTCTGCCGGCCTACAGCACGAGCACCGGTATACAAGTGATGGCGTTACAAAGCGATGCGATCTGCGCAAGCTACTGGTATGGCCTCCTGTTGTGATTTATTACGCGTAGCTCGGCCTGTGTTTCGTTCTTCTTTCGCTGACGGATCTGTAGGAAACAAGCTGTCGTCCGGTACCTCCTGTTCCATCTGCAAGTCTTGGGGTGCCTTCAGCGCATATCCATCATCCCCCCCGTCTCCCTTTCTTCCACCCTTTGGTTCTTCGTTCCGTTCTCCAGCCAGTCTCCACTGCCACGACCTCCGCCATTGCCGGCGTCGCTCTCGGCCCAGTCGCTGGCCGTTTGGGCCGGCCAGTTCTCCCTCGACATTCTCCCCTTTGTTGCTTTTCACAGCTATTCGATTCTCTGGGCGACGGTGACGCGCAGGGTGTTCTTCGAGCTGGCCGACTGGCTGGTGGGCACGTTCAAGGACCGCTGGCTGGCCCAGCAGCGCGCATTGCCCCCCGCACCTACGCGGCGCGTGCCGGACGCTGCCGTTTTCGAAGACCTCTATGGCGACCAAGCCGCCGCCGACGATGGTGCTATTGCCGATGATGATGACGATCGCCGGCCAACCGCAGCCGATTCCACACCCCAGCAAGGTCGCCGCGAGCCTCTACAAGCTCAGCCACAGCAGCCACAGCAGCCACAGCCGGCACAACAGCCCCAGATGCCATCCCAGGCAGGAGAGTCATCAATACAGGAGCAGGGGCAAGTGTCAGCGCCACAGACCACACCGCTGGCTGTTATCGACGAGCCTGTGCTGCACGAAGAGTCGGAAGAGATAGACGAGTTGCCGGCCGATGCCGCGACGACAGCCGTGCGTCGCCGCAGCACGTTTTCCGGTGGCGACGGCTACGGCAGCGAGGAAGAGGAGTTTGAAATGAGCGCCACCATCATCAGCTTCGACGTCGAGACCACCGAGCTCAGCAACGCCCAACCCAACATGTGGTCCGTCGAGCTGAGGCAAGGCAATCCGGACACCGACTTTGGTGCGGGCGGTGGTGCTGGTGGTGCTGGCGCCGCTGCCAATGGCACCGATGCTGCCGGTGACGCCTCTGGTGCACACCATGGCAGCGGCGAAGGCGAGCCCATGTCCAGGACTTTCCTCGGCAGCATGCTCCGGCGCCAACCCCTGCTCATGGCCGCCAACATCCTGACGGTGGCCACGTCGGCCGGCCTGGTCGCGCCGTACGAAATGGTCGTTGTGCGGCTACTAGCGCACTCATACCGCCGCCGCATGGGCCTGCCCACGGACGATCTCTACGGGCTGTCGCTGTTTTCGGCGGCCGGCCGCGCCAATCTCGGCTCGTGGCGCATGGTGACTAATTTTGCCGGCACCGAGGCCGTGCACCTGGCCATACAGGCCGCGTTCTGGATGGTCCTGACAGGGCTGGCAGCGCTGTACCACGGCAGCGACGAGTCAATGACGTTCCCCCAACTGGTGCGGGCAAGGTTCTGGCAATGGTGGAGGGGGGAGAAGCAGGAGAAGTAGGGTGTCTGTCGTCCTTTGTACGTCGCTTATTATGCCTTGTACTTTCATGTATGAACAGTCGAATTTTCCATACCTCACGTACCAGGAAACCTTGTATGTACGATCAAAAAGCAATGTCATTGAAATAGGTCATGATCAATTCCCCTGCCCCAGAACCAGGATCACAAATGCGTTTGGGGGGGAGCGTCCGGGCTGGTTGGCCATTATGGCTTCCGCTTCGCCTTCTTTACGCGATCGGCTTTCAGCTTGTCGACCAGCTCCTTGAGGATGTCATGCAGGTCCTCGTTGCGGCGTGCCAACAGCAGCACATCGTCGGTGGTGATGGTCGAGCGGCCAGCGTGGCGGCTGAAGCTTTCGAGATCGAGAGCGACGGACTCTGGAGAGGGGGTGTTAGACGACGAGAGAATCCACAGCACAACACTACGCTCAGACGCAAGGCACCTCCAACGCACCCATCTGTGTCCAGACCATGTCGGCCAGGGCACCAATAAACTGCGGCGTTGCATTGCGGGAATGCTTCATGGACTCCTTATCGACCATGTCGCCGACAGCCGTCCAGAGCGCTGCTTTGAGCTGCTAGAGGGGGGTTAGCCTGTTGTACCAAATGAAAAAGTAAAGAAAAGAAAAAACCGAAAACAGCCGAGAATATAGGCACCTACGTCTTGCTCGTCCTGGCCGGAAGCCATGGTGCTGTGTCGCAATGTTCGTCGTGCCGATGTCGTGTGTCGGATGGAGAGGCATCATTTACATGGCAGGGGGTGACGCGCTGATAACCCAGTTCACCTCACGCGCCCACCGGCCAATTAAACACGGGCTAGTGCATTAGCTGCTATAATCCGGAGTACTCGTACAGTGCCATATTCTGCTATTTTTTCCCTGTAGGCTCCTAGCTCCAGCGCTCCTCATCGCCACTCGGGCTGGCCGGGTCGCGCAAATAACAGCCATGACGGTATCTGCAGGAGATCTGGCCTAGCCAACCACGACTGCCATTATGCAGAGGGAGCCATTTTTTCCCTTTCTTTCTAGAAAGCCCAATTGCGATCTATTTCATTTCGGCCTTTTCCACGCCGCGACTTTTTTTTGTTCTCTTCGTCTTCACTCCTTTCCGCTTCTTTCTCGTCCAATTTTTTTGTCTTTCTCTGTCTTTCTTTCTGTCTTCTCTTTCCTGACTTTTGTCTGGGTGTTCGCGCATCCTCCCATTCGCATCCTCCAACTTTTGCGCTTTCCCCCACAAACAATATCGACATCAACATCGCTACTCCCACTACCGCCACTACCACTACTACCACCACCACCATGGGCTTCCCCGACGTTTTCTCCGCGTTCTTCCAGCGCACCTCCAACAACATCGGCACCTCCTTCAGCTCCCTCACCGCCCAGCAGTGGATCCGCCTCATCGTCGTCGTCGGCGCCTACCTGCTACTCCGCCCCTACATCGTCAAGCTCGGCGGCAAGGCCCAGATGCGCCAGTACGAGGAAGAGCACACTCGCAGCAAGGAGGAGTCCGCTGCCCGCGCCGCCGGCAAGCGCGCGCCCTTGACCGCCAACGACCTGCGTGGCAACGCCTCCAGCAACGCCGCCGCCATTCCCCTGGACACCGACAGCGAGGACGAGGGCGATGACGCCACCTCCGGAGCCGCCACCGGCGCGGCCGCCGCTGCCGACTGGGGCAAGAATGCGCGCCGCCGGCAGCGCAAGATGATCCGGCAGCTGCTGGACGCGCATGAGAAGCAGCTGGCCGAGGAGCAGGAGGATAGCGACGAGGACGTGCGGGACCTGCTGGAGTAAAGACCTTGCGACAAGAGCCTACGAACGAGAACGAACAGAGGGCGGGATGAGCGATGAACAGGAGCGCAACGGTGGGGGACATGGGCCAGCAAATTGTGGAATGGGAAAGGTTGGATGGCACGGCGCAAGCCGACTCAACCAGGACAAGTCCTTCTTAGCCCTAGAGCGAGCAACTCGTCGGAGAATATCCTACTCGTCTCTCTCATCTTCGGCTCCTTACTTGGGGGTGTATATATTTAATTGGGTGTTTACTTAGAGGTATAGACAATAGGTTTTATTTGTTCATTTGATACTCGAGATAGTGGATGCATGCGGCTCAACAAGTGCAAGGATAGTAAGCCGATGCGTTGGGCTAATATCGGCACGAGCACGAGCATACCGACTGCCACTACCGATAAGCAATGTTTCCAGAAACACACAGCGAAGACGCCTGGGAGGCTGTGGTGTGAGCGTGGTGTGGTGCTCTTTCTAAGTAGCTGGGCCGGTCGATGGAAATGAGGCTCTTGTGGCAACGGCCAAAAAATACGACTCCAGAGGCGACTAGCAAATGGACGGCGCGAAATGAAAGATGCATCGCAAAGCCTCAGCCACACCTTACGGCCTATTCTGTCACATTGTGGAATGAATATCGGGAGACCCGGGCGTCGTTCGGCTAAGAGCGGTTCTGTGGTTCTCCCCCACATTATTGTTGAGGCTCTGTCCATCTACGACGCCTAGTGCATCGACCATAACGACTTGGTCGCCAACGTCCATGCGAATCGGGCCACGATACTCCCTCACGGCCATATTACATCAAGAGGCGTTGTCTTGCTAATTTTGTAATGTATTTTTGCCATCCACCGATATTTCGTGGACGACTGACTCACAAAGTCACAACGGCCGGCTGCCTAGAAGAGTAAGATGGAGCATACGGCCACGATGTACCAAATGAACGAAAAAGATCACGGAGGAGGCTACGGGTGGCCATGGAAGAGCACAAAAGGGTACGAAAAAAGTCGAATCAGGTCATATGCTGTCTCTCGTCGCCTGTCCGCGGCAGTAGCTCGTTCTTTTTCTTACCCTGTCTTCCGCCTCCCTTACCTCCTTGGCCGCTAGATTCCGGTCACCGGGAACCATGATATAGAGTGCTTCCTATCCATATCCCTATTTTCTCCCACATAGAAAGTCACTCGGCGGGCGTGAGCCTCCAAGAGACTGCCGTTTCGCCTTCGCCTAGCGCATTGCACCTGGTAGCCTTAATAAGGGTGTAGCCAGCCACGGGTACGCGTCACAGCTATAGTACCTCTTGTGATGTTGTGATGATGCGATCTCGGACGCCGAATCAGCTCAGCTGACTCTGCTTGTTTCCCTCGACGGCTGTTGTTTCATTTGTGTCCACGTTGCACTTGGTAGACGAATGCCGAAGCACGGTCCCAGGCAGCTTGATAGGATAAGAGCACGATGTCAATATACGACGCCTGGCCCCCATCTCATCTTTTTATTCATTCACGCCGGCGTATAACTATACACCAATTGGCTTCTAGGCCGCTAGGATTGCCGATAGAATTTGGCTCTTGGCCGCCATTTTAGCCTGGGCTATCTAGTTTAAGGATAGGGTCAATATAGACGTGCTGTGATACTTTGAATTCTGGGGCCCAAACATGTGAATATCAAAAACCAACAAGGCAATATATATAATATTCTAGCACTTCGTGGTCACGTCCTCCACTAATGTCAGTAAGCTTATGAATTCATAACCCGAGCCCCGGCCATACCTTGTGCATATTCGGACTGATTAGCTCGACTTTTCGGTAGAGCAGTAGAAGAGGGAACACGACGCGTGTGGCGACGCCCCGTACGCATCCGTTCAAGCACGTTCGGCGATGAAGAGAAGCCACCAAGCTAGAGCCAGGAGCTTGTAGGCAGCATTTCCGCGGTGATGGCTCTTTGGACGCCAAGATTGCCGGTCGTTCTGCCGATGAAGACTTCTATGCGGCATACAGCTAAGCGACGCCGTCACGGACTGGGTATTACAGCAGGATTAATGAAGAAGACTAAGACGCCGACATGCAAGGTGGCGGTGGGAACGCGAGGAGGAAGGAGGGTCAAGACGATCGGCTGGCAGTCTGCTACTCCGTACTTGAGACGCATACCCTGGCTCACCTGGCTGGTCTGGTCTGGTCTCCTTTTGCCTGCTGGTCAAGCACAACATTGATCACATCCCCGCCGCCTCGTTGGCCTTCCAAGCATTCAGCGTCCCCACACACCCTCTTCTCCGCACCGAAAGCAAATCAGTGATCGAGGAAAGGGAGCTTCGGAGGCAGCTTCGGAGACAGCGTTTATATACTGCGCCACGTGTCCATGCGTGTTAGGTGAACGTCGTGTTTTTTTGAGGGAAAAAAGAGGGAAAACATTTTCTAGCGCGACACCCAAGTATAATCGGTGCTGCATAAGGGTGTTTTTTTCGATGGTTATCTTGGAACAACGTGCATTATCTTGGGCTCAGAACAGGATCTAAGGTGGGGAAGGAAATGGTTCGGTGTCGCTCCCTCTCCGTATGCAGTTTTTTGCAATTGGGTTTATAGAGCACAAAACAGGCAGTCTATAAATTTCCGAGTGCAGGAGAGATACAGAGCAGCAGACGGAGCATAAGAGAACCGGGGAGAGAGGAAAAAAGGAAAAAAAACCTCTGTTTAAAGTTCCGAGGGGCAAACCCGGCAGCGATCCCCAGCTATTCGTGATGCTTGTCTTACTTGGGGAGACTGAGGACCCACATCACGTTGTCGAGAGGGGGGCGTTGTACTCCGTATATCTTGCAAACAATAGAGTGTGACAGTAGCACGAAGCCATTCAGATAAAGAGAGGAGATGCTGTGCAGACGGATGCGAGGGGAGAGAAGAGGGGTGTGGTGGAAGAGGAGGCGTGGGAGAGACAGCGACAACGGCGGAACGGGCGGCTGTCGATCACTACCGACATAGTGGCCACTACGCAACCGGTTCTTTCTAGGATAGTTCCGTGATGGTTCTGTACGATTTCGGTGAAGTGAGGCTGCTATTCAAACTTTTCGAGGTTGGGCTCTCCTGAATGACGTTGGGTTTTTGCGGCGGATATCCGGGCCACCCCCGGAACGACGAAGGGGGATAGAGAAAGACGGACCCGAATCGAAAGAAAAGTAGCCCTAGCCACAGGATCAAAGACGCCTCCGTTGACTATCCAAAGAGCATTGCTAGATATCTTGAACAAGCCGCTGGATCTGAGTGAGAGTGTGAGTATCCCAAGCTGGTGTAAGTATCTTACATATGAGTGGCAACCGGAGAGGGCGGCCGCCGAAAGGGTTGTAAACGCTCCTTCCTCGAGGGAGGACACCGACACTCGCACCTTCCTCGCCCTGTTTGTAGAGGCCGTGGTAGTTGCTGTCCGCCGATGCACAACAGACATGCCGTGTTGAAGACAGGCAGTGTTATGTAGCCAACCTTGGCTTTCTCCACCAAAGTCCTTCTCGACCAAGCAAACACCCGCTCGGGAAACACCACCCTCGTCACTCTTTCCGCGGTCTGTGTATTCTGTGGCTCTGTGCGTTCCGTAGTTCTGTAGTTCTGTGGTTCTGTATTGGACTCAGCACCGTGTGCCCACTGTCTGCACGCCTCCTTTGGGCCCTTTGTTGTCGCCCCCGGTTCGCCTTTTCTGTACAACCGCCCTGTTCGACGCGACAGTGCCTTGTGCGACGGGACGAATTCGCGTATTACGCGTATACGCAGCCAAAACGGCCTCGGTCAGCACTGTGTTTCCGTGTGCTTGTGTGTTTGTGCGTGTGTATGTTACTATGGTTTTGTCGGCTGCCTCGCCTCGTGCTGTCAGTCTCCAGATGCCATCTGAGCTGGCTACTTTTTGGCATGGCAACCAGCCCATCATCGCTTGACTTGTTTCAAAGGCACGAGAACAGGCCAACCAATGCGGCGGAGATGGCCGCGCGCTTTTCGGGTTTGGGGTTTTGGGCTTTGGGTTTTGGGCCTGCAACTGGGCTCTCTGGCTTTGCTGGCCGGTTGGCTGGCCGTTTTCGTCACCATCTTCGGCCAAAATGGCCACCTGGGAGCTCGGGGAAGCATCCCGTCGTTTCGGTGCAGAGAATTTGCCAACATGGCCCTGGCTCTGCATGTTTAGCATTACATGAGCAGGATTGTGGCAGCCTGATACGGAGCATGTACTCTGCGCCTAACCAGTTTATGCATGTCAGAAAACCACGCTTTGCTCCTTCCGACGGCGCCAGCAAACCCACTCTGACGATTCGTGGCTTCCTCCAACCCACCCCTGTCTCTCGTAGAGCCATCAGTGGCAGGAGCTTGCTTGGGCCACCCTTTCCCTATCCGGCGCCTCTATCAGAGGCCCTAAAAGGTCGTCGTAAGGCTGCACTCTCCCCTCTTCCCCACCTGCGAGCAGTTACCTCGGACTTTCTCTCCTGTCTGCATCTGGAAATCTTCGAATCCCTACTCCACCACTGTCATGCTGGCCGCTTTCCCAAAGCTGGGCATTCGTTAATATCTGCACTGTCTCCCCCTCTACGTCCCCTCCGGCATCTTTCTTTTACTTGTCCCCCTCCTCTTTCTTCTTTTCTACTCGTCCTTGGCCCGACACCATTTCAGTTCTCTCCCTCCCTCTCCTGTCTTCAAAATTCCTCCCTCCCCTACCATTCAATGCCAACAAACGCTCAAAGGTTTCCTCTGATATTCGAACATAGAGCACTACCGAAGTACTGCCTAGTCCTGCTGCTTTCCGCGCCGTGGAATCCGTCCCCTTTTGACGAGTGCACGGAGCGGCTCAAGCGCCACTAAATAGCACATCTTCTTCCCCGGACTCTCGGCACTTTCGACACAGCCGAAGACAACCCTTCAGCGATCACGCTCCGCCCTTTGGCATTTTGCCTTGTTCGGCGAACAATGAGTTTCACGGCAGCCATCTACTACCCCTCAATCGATTTGTAGGATGGCCAATCACTTCGACAACCGCGAATACCCGGATCAGGGTCTCCATATCCCACAGTCGTGAGTTTTACGTCATTCGCTCTGCTTCAAGAAAACGAGCATTGCTACCGGAAGAGATTGCTAACACCATATCTCAATCGATACAGCCACCATGGCCACCGTTCGCACTCTAGAGGGCATCATCGGCCACAGCAGCGATCACGTGAACCGCACGATACCCGATATCGAATCCAGCAGCGAAGCCCACTCCAAGCCTATGTCGAAGATGCGGCCGACGCCGAGTCTCGAGAGCATGGCCCTTTACCATCAGCTGCTGGCGCCGAGGAAGCCAACGAAGAGCCCCAGTGCCGTGGCGATGTAGACCAGGAGTCGCTCTTCACTCCTGTCCCCGAGTACAATACCGAGCGCCGCTATGTCCTTCTCCCCAAGACCTCGAGCACGTCCTCCAGAAAGGAAAGCCCAACGGGATCGGACCTATCTTCCACAGCTTCGGCGACAACAGTGCCTGCGACGAATAGCAGCAATATCAGCGCTCCTCCGCCTCCTTCGACAATTGCGACTAGTGTATCTGCAAGTGCCTCGCGGCGCCGGTCTCGGTCGTCTGACGGAAGAAGCGAGTACGAAGCGAATACGTGCCGCAAATTCACTATTCCGCGCATCGAAGATGAAACCGCCGCCCAGAGACCGTCCTCTGACTCTATGCTGGACCCAACGGCTTCGTCTCAGCCTGGACTACAGAGACGAAAGAGTCGCGCTGATCTCCCGCGCATTGATACGGATGTGTATTCGACTGTTCCTGCAAGCTCTCAGCGGCCTCGGTCGGCAATCTACGCCGAATACTTATCTGGAGGTCGTGCCCGTCGCTCCGATGACCCTCGTGATCGCGGCTTTTTATCGCCTGCTGCCACTAAACATTCGGCCTCCGGCCGTGATCGCGGCCAATATGAAAACGGAAAGTTGGACAGAGCACGCTCCCGCTCTCGTGGCGACAATCTTCGATCAGCCAAGGACGACCGTCGGCCAAACGACAAGACGGAGCGGCCAACCAGATCTGCGGATCCGTCACACAACCGGCGCACGAGCTCCTTTTCCGAGTCCGACAAGCCCGCGCAAAATTTGTCTCATAAACGCTCGTCTCGGGATGTCACCTCACCACCGCAGGCCGGTCGAAACCCTCCGTCTCTGTCTTCGAAAGGATACACGCAGGGATCTCCCCCTTCTCGTGCAGACAGACGTGACTTACCGACACCTCGCGACAGAGATCGGGACCGGGAAAGAGACCGAGCTAGAGACCGGGATAGGGAGCGCGAGAGAGATCGCGAAAGGGACCGTGACAGAAACCGTGACAAGAGCCGAACTCGCGATCGAACGCGGGATCGCACTCGGGAGCGTGACCGTGATCGAGACCGAGATCGGGAGCGTGATCGGGACCGCGACCGCGACTTGGAGAGGGATCATGGCCGAGACCGGGACCAGACCCTTAATCGCCGTGACTCTTTCTACAAGAAACGCAGGAATTCCGTAAGAATTTCAGAGGACAACATCTCGCCAGAGGATAGACCCAAGAAGGATTCTAGCCACCAACATGCTGAGCACCGCAAGCAGTCCGCCAAAGATGGAAATGCCTCGGATGGGAATGATAGAAGCGGCTTCGATTCTCATCGGCTCTCGACCCTGACAGCTCTTGCTGCAGCCGCTACCATCACTGCAGGCGCTACTGCCAAAGGTGTTTCAAACCTGTCTACTACAGCTGTCAGCAATGGCCGTTCTCACCATGATAGCCCTTCACCCACAGGAACAAGTTTCACGCCGCCGCTAAGGCCATATTCTTCCATGGGCGGCTCAGTTCCAAACACGGCCTCTGAGCCTTTCAATGCACGATCGTCTCAGTCTAAGCCCTTCAGAGTCGAGAGGAGACGTCATGAGGACGGGCAGAGAGGCTCTTCCTCCTCCTCCAGGTCACCGTCCCCCAGTACCCGAGTTAGCTACTCGGATGCTGAACGACCAAGAGGCCCTCGTCACGCTCGTGGACAAATCCCTACCGTTATACACAATCCTGCAAGGAGCTCCAATTCGCACGTTCCTCTGCAATCTCAACCCCAGCAACAGCTCCTAGCGCATTCGCCCGCTTCAAGTTTACCCATGCCCATACCCCTACCTTCACGGGGCTCTGATGTGTCACGAGTTAGTGAAGGGAGCAGATTTGAGCAACGGAGATCACCCGTTACTAGCCTACGTGGAAGCTCACCGCCAACCATAAACACGGCACGCACCTCTGGGGTTTTTGGCCATAGCCCCAACACGTCACAGCCATACCGCCAGACATCCGGTTACCCTACCGCTCCCAGTGCTCTGAGAGGTAACGGAACCACGTGGAAGATACCAGATAGCCCCACGGAAAGGAGCCCAGGGAAGAGTCTGGTTCCTATGACATACGGCCGCTATTGCGAGGACATCTACCAAGGCTACACAAAGGGCTATCCCGAATGCCCGAGGCCCTTTTACAGCTCCGAGTTCCATGACTGGCATGTGCTGTCCCCATATGACGACTTTTTTATCTGCTCCTCGTGTTATGATGCTGTTTTTGCTAGAACCCAACATGCCTTGGAGTTTGTGCCTGCGCCAGTATGGAATCCCACCAAGGAGATTCGCTGCACCTTTGGTTCGACGCACTGGTTCAAGGTCGCACTCTATATGACCAAGAAGCAGCAGCTTCCTACGCTAAACCTTCTTCGATACCTGTTCGAAAAAGACAAGGAGCTGCCGATTGATTGTCCTCAGAGGGTGCAGGTGGTTGAGAAATGGTATACGATTGATGATCCGGCGACGGGCCTGCCGGTGCCCAGTTTCACGGTCTGCGTTCAATGTGTCAATGCGGTCACGGTGCTGTTTCCGACATTGAAGTACCTTTTTCAGCAGCGACGGCCGTACAGCTTTGGTGTGAGGAACCACTGCAAAATGTTTTACGAGGTGGACAGAAGGCGGCTTTGGCGTTATATTGAGGTGTTCGAGAAAGCAAACGAAACGGCTCTAGAGGCCAACTCGGCAGCCGACACAGGGGCGGTTGTGGACCGGTTACTGGACATCAACAAGTACGACGAGTGCATGAAGGACTTGTGCGTTCCCGACCGGAAGTGGTACTGGATGCGATCGCTGCCTGAGCTGACGGTCTGCGTGGAGTGCTTTAATGAGTTTGTCAAGCCTAACGTCGACATCTACCACGGCATTGCCGGCGATTTTTACAATGTGGCCTCGCCGCTTCCTCGTCCTGGCTGTCAATTGTATTCGCCACGAATGCGCAATATCTTCCTAAAAGCGTGCCAGACCAACGACAAGGCCTATCTTAGGGAGAGGCTGGAAGAACGCCGCAAAATATCGAATGCCATTACGCTTCAGATCGAATCGATCCCGAACACGCCGGAAGTCAAGGCACGCGGTGATCCACAGTTGAAGAAGCTGTTGGCTGAATGGAGAAAGTGGGAATAAAGAGTTGGTGTTGCTACGTGCCATTATATAACGAAAGATACGATAACATGAGAAAACGTGCTTTATGAATCTGTCTAACTTTTTCTTGTGCTCTTTTTGGGTTTTTTGGGTTTACGGCCTACTTCGGTTTCCTGTGTTTGAATCCTTGATAAATGCATATTGTCTAGATAAGATAGCTAGGAATTCTTTGAATAATGAGATTATGATTGTGACTTTTATTAAATAAAAACCCGAAAATTTGATCTACAAATAAACAAAGCGGTGGCGCAAATGTATTTTTGTCAACAAGTTCGCAGCGCCGCCTCCTTGGCCGCAGGCCTCGGGGCCTCGCTTGGTGAGGCCGCGATCCGTGAGGCGTGGAATTTTTCACTGTGCGGCAATGGAGAGACAAGAGCGCATCAATGGGTGGGTAACCCGGCCGCATCGAATGAACGGTCAACCCCAGAGAAGAAAATAGGCCAAGGCAATCGAAATAGCAGAAACGAGTGCGGGCCGGCCTCTCTCTCTCTCTCTCTCTCTCCACACACGGCATATCAGCCGAAAGGGGACTTTGTAATAGCAGAAGGCTAAGCCGCACCCCCCCCCCCCGTTTCTCCCAAGACAGCCATATATCCTCTGCTACCTGTAGAATAATAGCAGATTTACTTGCAATATGCTGCCATGCAATTGAGCCGCCAATAGAATTGGGCCATTTTTAGCTTGCTTCCGCTTTTTCCTGCTGCCATGCAGTGGCACGGTCGCTCTCTTGTGCCTCTTGCCATATCTAATGCTGCACACCGACCACTGACTGGGCCTGCAAAGACAAAAAGACAAGGAGAGAGGTCCCCTGTGCAGGCCGTCTGTGCATACCGGTGCGCCTTTGGCGCGGAAGAGACGAGAGGTAGAGTCCGCGATGTAGCCACAATTATTCTCCGTTAATATGGTGAAATAGATGGAGGGGTGGAAAACTACCCGGGGCAAGAGGCGCTTATACCAAAACAGCACGCCGCAAGGAAGGAAGACGTAGAAACGAGGTGGACAGGGACAAGTCTACCTGTAGCGTAATATAAGAGCCTTCTGGCGGGCATCTCCTCATGCCTGCGGAGACGCACCTTGTCTTGTTGTTGGGTAAAGACATCGTGGACAGCTTGAAGGGGATCCTGCTTGCTATTTTCTCTTGTATCTAAGATATTCTGATTCTGTCTCGTGCAAATCCTCGTTACGGTACCAATATTCACACAGATAGCACCATCAAAACGGCTTCCTCCTAACAGCACCTCCAACGACTATGCGTGCTGGCAGCCTCGTCTCGGCCGTGGCTCTCTTGAGCCCACCGGCTCTGGCTGCTATCCACCGTGTAGGAAATACCTGCACAGTGACTCCTGGCGGCGCTGCAGCAGTTGCTTCCAGGCGTCGGGCACCGGATCCAGCAGCCATTGCGGGGAGCAACACACCAACGACGCAGGTGTATCAAGAGGTCGTGAACGAGAACTATCCACGACCCGAGCCAGGCAGCGAGAATGCCAAGCACTACGACCGTAAAAAGGCGGCCGCCATCGCCTCGTCTCAATCAGCGGCTTCGATGTCATCTATGGCGTCTGCTGCTGCTGCCAGAGCCCGTGCCAAAGCTTCCAATGCAGCAGCCTCCCGATCAGCCGAAGCGGCGGCTGCTTCTGCGGCTACAGTGACGCCTACCCCGGCCATTGAGCCGCGCGACGCTGCTGCCTCCACACGACGGACACGGCACCGCTCCAGGACAGCGCACCGCCGGCAAAACCGGGCGTCTCCCGACGGCCTGGATGCTGACGGGGAAGACGGGGAAGACGGGGAAGATGGCTACTATGCTGCGAAGGCGACACCGGCGCCGAGAGCCGAAGTCGAAGCGTCTACGCACAGAACACGGCACCGGACACGAAGCGGGCACCGGCATGCGAGCAGGGTACCATCTGGCGAGGAGGAGGTTGAGGAGGAGGACGGCTATTACGGGGTGCGAAAGGACCAGCCTGCGGTCCGGTCGGCAGCCACCTCACACCGACACGGGCGCTCGTCGACGGCTTATCACCGGCCGGTGACGCGGCGCGATGTGCACGACAAGAGGGAGGAGGAGGAGATGGAGCACAATGATGGACGGAATGGCATGGGCAGCGAGGAGTACCTGTACGAGTACGACATGGACGCGGCGTCGCCAGACGACACGCCGCAGATTCTGGACGCCTTCAAACAGTGCGGCCACGACGGACACATTGTGTTCAGCGAGGGCACTTACAACATCCGGCAGGTGATGAACACGTCGGACCTGCGCAACGTGGACATTGACATTCTCGGGACGTTTGTGTGGAGCGGCGACAACATCCAGTACTGGCTCTCGCACAGTTTTCCGGTGACGTATGCCGGACGCTCGACGGCGTGGCTGGTGGGCGGCACCAACATTTCGATCCGCGGGCACGGCAAGGCGCTCTTCAACGGCAACGGGCAGATCTGGATCGACCAGAACCGCGGACAGAGCAACCAGAACGGGCGGCCAATCAGCCTGACGATCTGGCGCGGGACCAATGTATTTGTGGACGGCATCACCTGGCGGATGGCGCAGTTCTGGCACACGTTTGTGGCGCACAGCCAGAACGTGACGATGACCAACTTGGACATGGACACGCACAGCAGCAACAGCAACTCGGCGGTCAACACGGACGGCACGGATACGTGGAACTCGCGGGACATTGTGATTGCCAACTGGACGGTCAAATGCGGAGATGTAAGTGGGGGAAAAATCAAAAATCAAAATCGCGGCCAGAAAGACTAACCAGCAGGACTGCATCTCTGTCAAAGGAAACAGCACAAACGTGCAAGTGACCAATGTGACATGCTGTACGTATCTTGCCTGAAAACGGTCCGCTAAGCACCTTCTAACATCCCAGACGAGAGCGGCTGTGCTTGCATCGGGTCCATCGGGTCCAACGCCGGCCAGCCAGACTACGTCGACAACGTCTGGTTCGAGAACATTACCTGCCACCACTCGTCCAACGCCGCGTGGATCAAGGCGTACTCGGGCACTGGCCACGTCCGCAACGTCACCTTTAAGAACATTGTCGTCGACAATGTCGACCAGCCCATCTACGTCACCTCCTGCATCTACTCCGCCAACGGCTGCGATTCCTCCCGCCTCACCATCTCCGATGTCACCTGGGACAATGTCACCGGCACCAGCCGCTACAACGTCGCCGCCGGCATCCACTGCTCGGCAGCCGCCCCGTGCACTGGCTTCCACTTCAAGAACATCGACATTAAGCCTACGGCCGGCGGCACGGCCAAGGTGCTCTGCTCCAACATCCAAAGCCTGGCCGAATCGGGGCTGTCATGCACCGGGACGTGTCCCGCTGACTGGCCACAGCAGCTTCGGGGAAATCGCTGAGGGGGGCTGCTGCGTGTGGAACGGGAGGAGAGGGCTGGTTGTATATGGAATGAGGCCCTCGCGATGTTTGGCTGTATATGGTTAGCGTGTGACTACATAATGCCAGCTATCGGCGCGCAGAATTATCCGCCCGTAGCCCTGCATCACGTGCCACTCCGTATTGCTTCGGAAGGGACCTGATTCGTGCTAGAATGGTCACGTGCACGTATTTTAGGGCTCCACCCCACGAATGGAGGGCAAATACTAGGGCCAAGTCCAAAAATTTACGGGCTAGAGACCCACTCTCTTCACTGTTGCGCTTTGGTGCTAGGCGAAAAAAATTATTGTGAAGACCGCCCTCTTTTTCCGCTCTTTTGCTTCTTCCCATTCCCCATCTCATCCACGAGGAGTTGACAGTATTTTTGTGAGTACCTTCGTTGACACGGTGTTTTCTTTGCACTTTTACCCGGCCCTGCTGTAGGAATCTCAAAAGTGCCGCCCTGCGAGTTCGTCCTAACAAACCCGGTGCAGCAATTCCCATTTCTCGACACAAACCTTCGAAATGGCCTCTCGACCGACTGTGACCGTCCACGGCGCTGATGGCAAGCCCAGCAGCGCCACCCTGCCCATCCCGGCCGTGTTTCTGAGCCCGATCCGCCCCGACATTGTCCAGCAGGTGCACACCGGCATGGCCAAGAACAAGCGCCAGCCGTACTCCGTCAGCGAGAAGGCCGGTCACCAGACCTCTGCCGAGTCTTGGGGAACTGGTTAGTGAATCCCTAGGAGCCGAAGACATGGAAAAGAACGATAAAGAAGAGAAGAAGAGGAAAGAGAGAAGAAGAAGAAGAAGAGGAGGAGGAGGGCGAAGGAGAGGAAGAGAGGGACTATCGATTTGAGAGGGGAGAGCGGATTGGACGATGGACATGGAACATGCAAAAGGGACACGAATGCTAACTCTGGCAGGTCGCGCTGTTGCCCGTATCCCGCGTGTGTCTGGTGGCGGTACTCACCGTGCCGGCCAGGCCGCTTTCGGTAACATGTGCCGTTCCGGTCGCATGTTCGCGCCGACCAAGATCTGGCGCAAGTGGCACGTCAAGGTCAACCAGGGCCAGAAGTGAGTGATGATGGGAGCGAGAAGAGGGAGAGGGTCCGAAGGACAGAAAGGGACGTGAAGGCTAACGTACCAGGCGTTTCGCTACTGCGTCGGCTGTTGCTGCGTCGGCTGTGGCCCCGCTGCTGCTGGCCCGCGGCCACAAGATCAACTCGATCCCCGAGGTGCCGCTGGTTATCGACTCCAAGGCGTTCGCAGCGGCGTCCAAGACGGCGGGCGCGGTGTCGCTGCTGTCGGCCGTGGGCGCGGCGGCTGATGTGGAGAAGGTCAAGCAGAGCAAGAAGCTGCGTGCGGGCAAGGGCAAGCTCCGTGGCCGCCGGTACCGCCAGCGCCGCGGCCCGCTGGTCATCTACAGCCCCGAGACCGACGGCAAGGACCTGGTGCAGGGCTTCCGCAACATTCCGGGCGTCGAGACCTCGTCTGTGTTTGCGCTGAACCTGCTGCAGCTGGCGCCCGGTGGCCACCTGGGCCGCTTCGTGGTGTGGACCTCGGCGGCGTTTGCTGCGCTGGACAAGGTGTACGGCACGACCACCACCCCGTCGGCGCTCAAGAAGGACTTTTTGCTGCCGTCGAGCCTGGTCGCCCAGGCCGACCTGACGCGCCTGATCAACAGCTCCGAAATCCAGAGCGTCCTGCGCGCGCCCAAGGGCGTCGCCCGCACCAAGCGCGGCGCCGTGCTCAAGAAGAACCCGCTGCGCAACAAGCAGGTGCTGCTGCGCCTGAACCCGTACGCCGCCACCTTTATCAAGGAGAAGATCGGCCAGCAGAAGCTCAACACCACCAAGCCGGTGACCGTGCCGGGCAAGTTCAAGGAGCTGCTGAACGAGGCATAAGCGGTGCTGGGAGCAGAACAAGAACAAACGGGGGTGCAGGGAATGTGGGACGGTAAAAAGCGAGGGATCCGGGTCTTGGGACAAGGTCGTCTACCGGAGACGGGCACCCATGGGGCCCCTCTTTACGCATGGGACGTGGCTTTGTGTTATATCTAGTGATTTTGCTGTTGACGCCCTCTTCTGGTCCGTCGGCCGATAAACGGCCGGCAAAGAAGAGCGAGATACAACCCAATACCAAAAAAATATGATACGTGGCGCCGTGACGAGGTAGTGGGCATAGTAATAGGCGTACAGGCAAAACAGACGCCCTAGTAAACGTGGAAATGTGGAAAACTGCAAACATACTATATTCAATCGCTCTCTACATCGCGTCGTCTTCGTATCATCGTCTCTACTGTCCACAGTTGTGATTCATGTGTGGTTCAGCCATCTCCGTCCATCTCTGTCATCTCTGTCCATCTTCCCACGCTTCAACACCCCATCCAGGTGCTCAGGTTGGCAAGCTCGCCGGCAGCCTCAGCAGCCTCCGACGCGGCCGCCAGCATCTCGGCGCTGCGCAGCAGGTCCTCCAGCTCCTGGGCCTTCTTAATCTTCCAGAAGCGGTGGATGCCGGCGACGGTGCGCTTGGAGCAGGCGTCGATGCCCTCGTCGGACTCGGCGGCAAAGCAGAGGCGCAGATAGCCCCAGCCAAAGGCCTCGCGGATGGCGTCGGTGGCGCTGAAAATGGTGCCGGGGCTGACGAGCACCAGGTAGGGCTTGGTGGTCAGCAGGATGATGAGCGCGAGGTTCATGGCCGGGCCGTCAAACAGGCTGCCATCGGCCTGGCCGGGACGCTGGGCCTGCCACAGCGGATGCGCCTCAAAGTGGACGCGCATCCACAGGAACATGCCGCCGCGCGGCCAGTCGAAGCTGTAGAGCTGGGTCTTGGTGATGACGCCCCAGTCGGCGTCGGAGGAGCGCACGGGGGTGCCCTGCTTGAGCTGGACGGCGCCCTCGTCGAGGATCTTGCTCATGCGGTTCATGCGGCGCTCGTACTCGCCGCGCAGGCCCTCGAGCCAGCGCACCCAGCCATCCATGCGCCAGCCGCCAAAGACGGTGTTGCTGGGGGCGGAAGAGGAGGCTGTGCGAGCAGAGGAGCCGGCGGCAAAGTGGGCAGCCAGCCGCGAGCGGTTCTGGGGGGTCAGCGCCGAGGCAGCAGCGGCCGAGTTCAAGACATCGGCACTCGCCGAACCAGCCGGCAGCGGCCCCATGACCAGCTCCGACAGCATCGACTGCACAAAGCCAGACGGGTTCTGCGTGCCGGTCTCGTTGATGCGCGTGTAGCGCTCGATGAGAGCGGGCTGAGCCGTGATCCAGCCGAGACGGCAGCCCGGCGCCACGGTCTTGGAAAAGGTGTCGAGGCGCACCACGCGGCCGTCGACGTCAATTGTCAGATACGACGGGGCCAGCGAGTCGAGGTACGCGTAGCCAGACGAGCGCAGAGGCTGGGCCAGACCGGCAGCCGAGGCCGCCGCATTGGTCTCGCTGATGCTACCGGTGGCCGTCTGGCGCGGCTTGAGCAGACCACGCGAGGCGGCCTCGTTGACGGCCGCCGAGGGGAACTGCAGGTAAAAGTACGGGTCGTCCTCGATGATGACGACGTCGTAGCGGCTGCAGACGTCGTAGATTTGCTTGCGGCGCTCGATGCCAAGGACATAGCCGGTAGGGTTGTGTCCCATTCTGGGGGGTGGTTAGCAAGAGGAGGAGGCGGAGGAGAGAAGAAGAAGAAATACGGAACGAAAGATGGAGAAAAGAGGAAAAACCAAAGGGGTAGAACTCACGTCACAGTGTACATCAGGTGCGGACGGCGTCCCTGGGCTGGGTCCCAGTTGGCCAGCACGTCCTCCAGGCCGCCCGGGCCGTACGGAATAGCACCGTCGGCATCTGCCTCGACTGACACAATGTTGAGGCCCTTGGGCGCGGCCTGGCTCAGCACGTTGCCGTAGACAAAGGTCTCGCACAGCAGACCGGGACGATCGCGGATGTCGTTGACGGCCGGGCTCCAGTTGTTGACAAACAGCTCAAAGGTCTTGCTGAGGCCGTCGGTCGAGCCGACGGTCAGAATGACTTCGGGGCCGCCAGCATAGGCCCAGTTGGCGTGCAGGTGCTTGGTGGCAAACTCGCGCAGCCAGGCCACCAGCGGCGGGTAGCCCTCGACGTTGCCGTACTGCAAGGCCGTGGCCAGGTCGATCTTCTTATCCGGGGTCGCCTCGGGCTCGCCAGGCGGCGCCGGGACGGCCGACTTGGGGATCAGCAGATGCGAAGGGGCCATGCGGTCGGCCGGAGTATCGCTGCGAGAAGAAGCAGAAGAAGCGGCCGAAAGAGTGGTCAGCTTCACTTCGGCCACGCGGTCGGCGAGGAACATGGCGTCCTCGTCGCTGAGACCGTCAGCATTGCCCTCGTATTGCGAGGTCTGCTTGTTGGGCGACGGCTCCCAGCGCTCAGGCTTGGCGATCTGGGCCTCGAGAGTGTCGTAGGGGAAATACTGGACATGAGGGAGGCCTAGATGGTTAGAGGTGAAATGGCAGCAGAATGGAACGGGGGCCGCGACGATAAATCAAGAAATCAAAAACGCGGAGAAAAACACAATAGCAGTCAACGCACCTCCTGCCAGGTTGCCGATGCCCGGGATCTGGAAGAACCGGTACATCTGCTTCATCTTGCTCGGCAGCCGCAGCTTGGTGGCCTCCGAGTACAGATGCGACAGGTCCAGCGGTGCTGGCAACTTGGCACCGGAAGGCGCCGACGGGCCGGCGGGCATGTTCAAAGACTCGACGGAGGAGTCCATGATGAGATAGAAGACAGAAGACGACGTTAGAGAGATCGAATCAATACGTCAGTCACGGCTAGTCAAGATGCCAGATTCAAGAAGCCAGAGTCAGAGTCGGCTAGAAAGAAAATGCAATATATCGGTGGGAAAGAAAGAAAGTAAGACGGGCCGGGGCCAAAGCCTGGGGATCGGTGAGGTGGGTATTAGAAATCAGCACACAAGGGCAAGCCTAAAGTACGGTCTAACCACAGCTAGGCGCTTTCAAAACGGGCACCGGGATTCCGGGTGCCTGTCTTTGGTTGGCTGACAGGGCAGCGGGATGTGGAAAAAGAGGGCAATGAGGATAACGAGGATGAGGGAGCTCGCCAAGCAGAGTACGGAGCACAAAACCGACAGAGACGCCTTTCGCTGTGTGGCAGGCGAGCAGCAAAAAGGGCAAGCACGCACGGCTTGTGTTTAGAAGGGCGCGCACCAAGGCTCCGTTATCTGGAGATAGTCTCTGATAGCATCCGTGGCGGGCCAATGCGCTGATAGAACGGTGGGCGAGCGCGGGATGACCAATCAGCGGCAGAGGACGCTGCCCCACACAGTCCGCATCCGCCTGCCCAAAGCGTGCTAGCGCCACGGCAAGGCACCGACAGCCGTATTGACACACGGCATCGTCACCGGCAGCGTACTCGCCACGGTGGCCACGAGTCAGCAGTGAGCACGGGCAGGGCCGTCAGAGCTCGATGCCATGGTATCGTGTCTATTGGTCTATAGTTTTGCTGCTCTATGTTCGTTGTTCGCTGTGTCAGCGTCTATACTCTTTCTCTGGTGCTCCTGCTTTTCCTCATGCTTTTTCTTTTCCTCTTCCCTTTCACCCTCCTCCTTTCCATCGTACACCAGCCCCAGCTCTGCCAGCGATGTCGCCGTCCGCCCGGCATCCTCGAACCTGGCCTTGCCGTCCATGGCGATCTGCCGCTGCCACCGCATCTCCCCGTCCCAGAACGGCGGCTCTTTGCCCAAAGTGCGTGCCGCCACACCGCTCTCGCCCATAATCAGCGCGTGTGTCTCGTTGATAAACGCGGCGTCGCCGCCCGGCGGCCACACGTGGAACGAGGCCGGCCGCTTGGGCATCTCGGCCTCGGCCCACGCGCGCATCGCCGCCGCCGTCGGCAGCGGCACCACATTGGCCCACGCGCGCGCCAGCAGCGCGCCTTGGCTCTCGGCCACGGGAAACGGGATCACTTTGATGGGCAGGCCGACAAACGCGAGGGTCGGGTGCGCCATGTGCACGAGGTCCTTGTAGAGCCCGTGCACGCCGCGGCCGGTGGTTCGGAGCAGCTGCGCCCGCAGCGGATTGCCGTCGCGGAAAAACGGCAGCGAGTACAGGTAGCCGGTGCAGTAGAGCACCGCGTCGATGTCGTGCTCGATGCGGCCGTCGGACAGCCGCACGCTTCTCCGCGGCCCCGGCAGGAACTCGGCGATCGCCGGCACCTCGGCGAAGCGGCCGGCGGGAAACCGCGCAAAAAAGGCCGGCGGCGTCGGCGTGTGCACCGACAGCAGCAGCGGCGCCTGGCTGACGGCGCTGATCTGCACAGCAATGTCGAGCCCGGACGCCGCGTTGCCCACGACGACCACCTTTTGGCCCGCAAACTCCGACTGCGCAGCGCGGTACTGCTTGGCGTGGCGCACGACGCCGGGATGCGCGGCATGGAACGCCCGCAGCCCCGGCACATCGGGAATGTAGACGGTTTCGTAGTGCCCAGAGGCCACGACCACGGCGTCGAATGTCTCAGCCGAGGACGCGCCGCACGGCGACGCACACGTCACCTCCCACGTCTCTGTCTCGGTGCCCGGGACTAGCCGCACGCCCTCGACGTCGGTGCCGAAGCGGATCAGATCCCGCACGTCCTGCGCATAGCGCTCCAGGTAGTCCTGGATCACGTCCCGCCGCGGGTAGATCAGCGTCGACGCCGCACTGTCCGGCGTGGCCATCGCCAGGTCGCTGTAGCCCATGAGCGTCCGCGGAATGTTCACATACATGGCGTCGTACATTGGCGACGCAAACTTGGGAGCACCCCTCGGCGGCTCGCCCGGACCTGGCGGAGAAGGAGACGCAGACGGCATCACCGGCGCGTCCGGCGGACAGAACGCACTCTCCTGCGGCACCGGCACAGACGGCACCGGGTCCGGGCAGTAGTTCCACACGCCGCCCACCTCGGTCTGCCGCTCGTAGACCACGATGCGCTCAAAGGCGCCCTGCGCGCGCAGATACTTGGCCGCCGCCAGGCCACACGGGCCGCCGCCAATCACAGCAATGCTGCGCACAGAAAAGGTCGGCGACGCCATAGGGGGATGCTCGGCTGCCGAGACTGGGGATCGACGCTGAGGATCCGATGAGGACCACAAGAGCCAAGACGATCCGGCTGGCAGATAAACGGTGCTCTTCCGAGTACGTAACAAAATCAAGTCAGTCCGCTCGTGCACAGCCGCTTCTCCGTTTCTGCTAGCCACCAGCGCCTCCTATTACCAAACGGAATCGTCGTGCCAGCATCAACATGATGGCGAAGGGGAATGGCGCAACGAGTCTCCGTTTTAGGGTCACTGGATCACACAATCGTGTGTGTGGGGGGATACTCGTAGATATCCGCACCTATGATATTCTATTCTGCCGCGTCTGACCGCCACCCACATTCGGACGGGGTCCACTTCTGGGTGCGCGCTGACCAGCAGTTGTCTCCAACTGCGTATGTACAGCCAATCAGCCCCGCTTACTGGCTGCGCATACACTAACGCACTGAGGAGCTCTCATCGTCCTCCACAGCTCGCAGCCACAAACAAACGCGACCTGCAATTCACCACCACCACCCAGCTCCGGCGGCGGCTAGCAGCCCACCCACGCACGCCTGCATTCGCTCCTTTTCTTTTTCTCTTTTTTTCTGGCTTTTTGTTTTTGATTCTGGAATACCGCTCTGTCCTCCTTTTTGGGCCCTGTTTGGCGGCATCAGACCATGCGTCGCGATAAAAGCGCCATCTTATATCAACGCTTTTAGCCTCCTTTTTTTGTCGCCTGTCCACCTCTCTTGGAGCTTGGATTTCTGGGCCTGCCCCTGCTCTTGACATTGGCCGTCTAGCATAGAACACCTTCGTCAACAGTCCGACGCCATGGCGGCCGGCAGCGACGGAGACCCGGCGCCGGTGCCTGCCGTGGTCTCTTCCTCCTCGACGATCTTCGATGCCCTCACGGCTGCTACACCCACTCCGATTGCCCAGCTCTCGCCCGACCTGTCTGATCCCCTCTCACGCTCCGTTCACGGCGAGGTCACCATCGTCTGGCCGTACAACTCTGTCACCCGTTCGCTAGCTTTCCTCCTTGCCGAACCCGATGTCCGTTTGCGCCGCACAAACGGCCAGATCCGCGTCCAGCTCAATGGTCCCAGCGCGACAGCCGCTGCCCACAGCGGCCTCGGCGCTGGTGACGACGTGCTCCTTTGCCTTCATGGAGCCAGCTGGTCTCGCGACGAGTCGGCGTCGGCGCGCGTACCGTGGCAGCTCGAATTTGGCAGCCGCCTCGTTCTGCGGGCCAAAATCGGAGAAGATCAGCAGACCCACGACATTGTGGTAGATGGGGATACAAACGAGGCAGACCCAGACGCAAAAGAGACAGAGGCCAATGAAGCGGATGTGCTCCTGACACTCCCCTCGGCACCGCCTCGCGCGTTCTCTCCTCCCCGGTCCGTCGCCAAGACGCAGCTCGACGAATATGCATCGCCCGCGTTTATCAAGCGCGCCCGCATCTCGTTTGGATCGCTGTTTGAGCCTGGGTTCGACATCTTTGAGGATGATGGCAGCGTCCGCGGCCGTGGGCGCAAGCGCACTCGATTTGGTCGTCCCAGCAATGCCTGGCGCTACAGCAGCCAGTCTGTCAGTCCGGAACGCGAAGAGGCTCACCCGGAGGACCAAGACGGGGCAGAGATACTGGACGCGGAAGTGGCCGGGACACTGGATGCCGTCCAGGGCACAGCCAGCGCGAATGGCTCCAGCGGCGCGAAAGACGCTCCCGAAGTGACCGCGTCAAGCCCTCCGATATCCATCCAGCAGATCGCCGCCACAGCTAGCCAAGAAACGGAGGTCGCCCACCCGGAGATTGTTGAAACACTGCCTGCTTCTCCCCCAGCTCCGGCCCCAGCTCTGGAAGGGGAAGCCCCGACAGCCCCGGAACCTGTACAGGAAACTCGGGCTTCTCAAGCGCCCCAGGCACACCAGGAACCTCAGCAACCCCACAGCCCCCGGACAAAAGAACCGGAAGAGTCCCAGGAACTACAGCCCCAGGAACCACAAGAGCCTCTCTTTGCAACCGAGCCACCCAAGACCGGCCTCTTCTCGCCGGCACTCTTCGGCCATTTGGATCTGCCCACCAGCCATACCTCTACCACATCCCCTTTCACTGCCCCTACTACTGCCCCCTTGGACCATTCTAACCCCTTTGCGATCCACGAGCCACTACCACAGCCCACAGCCGATGCCATGGGTTTTGTACCCGACGAATCCCTCTTCAGCGGCCAGGAGCACTTCTTCGGCCACCACGACAGCGACTCCCATTCCTTTGGCCATGATCCACACCACCATGCTGTTGCCCAGCATAGCCATCCGTTCGGCCCGCCACCCGTACCAAATATCATCGAAGATGCCCACGGTCACGGTATGCCCGCTGATATCCACATGAACGACGCCCCCGTCACAGAGCCTCAGTACCACTACCCCGAGCCTTCTCCATCCCACCCCCTTCTGCACGCCTCGCCCTACGGTATGAGCTACCCTGCCACCACTCAGCCGCCACTACCTCCTCATTCATACCCACACCCGCATGAACAACAACACTACGACCATCACCATGGCGAACTGCCCCAGCAGTACCATGACGTCCCTGGGAGCAGCCCCCAAAGCCAAGTCATGGTCTGGCCTATCGACTCTGGCTCCTTGGAGGCCCACCATCCAGATGCCCGTATTGTGCCAGATCCGGCGGCCGAAGCGATATCACCAGCCGGGAGAAGCCACAGCAGCCATGGCCAGGACGCAGCAGGACAGCCGGAACCCGAAGTTGTCGCCTATCCCACCGAATTAGACACGTACGGCTACAACGACCGTCGCTATCAGAACGAGGCTGAAGAGAGCATGGTCGGCATGGTAGACCACCCATCTCACTCGCCCGTTGGCATCGAGTATGACGATGAGGCTGACGGGGATGCTGAGAGAGACGTCGACGCCGAAGCAGATGCGGATGCAGACGCGGACGAAGCGGACGAAGTGGACGACGTTGATGCGGCAGAACCCATCAGTGAAGCCGGAGACGACTACGATCTGCGCAACTATGCTGATGTGGACGACGACATCGAGGCTAACGACCTGCCCGAGGGACCGCAGCCGGTCACTTTCAGCGGTGGCGACGAGGAAGAGGGGGACGAAGAGGACGAAGGGGAAGAGGGCGAAGAAGAGGACATCGAGGAAGAAGAGTCGGAAATGGATCCGGACGACGGGGTGGACATTCCATATGGCAACGACAGTGAGCCGCGGAACGATGAAGACGAGGAGCAGGAGTACGGCAGCGAGGAATACGACGAAGAGGAAGACAGCGAGGAAGACTACGGCGACGAAGACGAGGAAGAAGACGGAGGAAGAGCTCCTCACCCGGGCTTCACCCCCTTCCACCCACCACACAGGCCACAGATGATCCCATCCCAGCCCAAGGAGCCCGAAGTGATTGATTTGCTATCGGATTCTGATGATGAGCCCGCGCCCCCCCCTCGCCCGCCCCAGCCGTCTCAACCGCCTCAGCCATCTCAACTGGCTCAACATGCCCCACACCCATCCCGGACACGGCTCATATCAGAAACACCTATCCCTCCGCCTGTCCTGCCACCCTTCTTCAGCCAACCACCCATGCCACCACATCATGCCGAGCCTGAGATCAGCGAAGAGGGCAGTGAAGTCTCGGAAGGAGAAGGCTCTCAAGACGAGGGCTCTCAAGACGAGGCTTCTGAAGACGAGGTTTCGGCCGCTGGAGACTCTGGCTCTGACATCGGGGCTGCTGAAGACGAAGAGGAGCTTTCTGAAGATGGGGAGGAAGACGCATCGGAACCAGAAGATGCGGAACCTGCTGAAGAAGAACCCGTGGAACCCGTCGAAGCTATTGAGGCCGCAGACCAGGGGACCAACGCGGAAGCTCACGTTGACGATGCCAGGGCGGCCATAGATGCCCCCGAGGAGCAAGTCAACCAAGACGAAGGCGACGTGGACCCTGAACTCGAGGCCGAGCTGGAAGCCGAACTCGAAGCCGAGATCGCCGCCGATGCGGGTGCTGCAGATGCCGTGGGTGCTGCAGACGTTATGGGGACGTCAGAGGCGCCAGCAACGGCTGTCAATACCACGGAGCCGGCCTCCTCGCCCACCAAACCATCTCAGGATGCCGTTCAGGAAGCAGCGACACCAAACCAAGCAGTGGACGAAGCGGCCGTCGTGGATGAGGTCGATATGGTGGATGTCGGCGAGTCAAGGGAGGTAGCCCCAGATGAGGATCGGATGGACGTGGAAGAGGCTGATGCGGTGGTGGAAACGACGGAAGAGGCAAGTAAGGGGGAGCCACAGCCAGAGCCAAGGGAGGAGGCAGTGAAGGCACCCGAGGCATCAGAACCAGCAAAACCAGCAGAGGCAGCAAGAGAAGAGTCGGCTGCGGAAGAAGCAGCGGCCATCCAGGCCCTTCCTGAGGCTTCCCCGCCCTCTGAACCCTTAGCAAATATCGAGCAACCAGCCAAAGAACGCACTCCTCCAAAGGCTGCCGATGCTAAGCTCGCTATCACTTCTGCATCAGAAACCACAGTGGATGCAGCCCTGCACTCGCCGCCTCCAACACAAGCGTCTTCTCGCTCATTTGTTCCGACTGACTTGGCGCCTCCAGCTGAGAGTCAGTTATCGGTCATCCCAGACTCCCTGCCAGCTATGAATGAAGCGTTGCTACAGCCCGAAACGGAGCTTCCCACGCCAGCAGCTACCCAAGAGCTGGCCACGTTCTCCTCGATGGATTTGACGCAGGAAACAGAGGTGCTAGAGGGCGATGAGGAAGTCGAGCGTCCTGATAGGTCTAGTGAACCTAGAGAAGAAGAGGAACCCGAAGAACCCGGGGCTAAGGATTTTGAGGAAGACGACGAACCCGAGGTGGAAGCTGAAATAGAGCGGCAGCTATACTCGGAGATGACGTTTAGCTTTGAGCTGCAAGAAGTGACCGAGCTGAGGGATGCGATGGCTGTGGACGACGAGGCCAAGCCCGTCGAAGCTCCAGAACCTGCTCTAGAACCACATGAGGCCCCGGAGGACCCCCCGGGGGACCGCATAGAGGTCGACGAGGACAACAGCCCGAACGATGGGCTGCTTAGTCAGATAAATGACGTGAAGACGGCCGAAGCACCTGGCGATACACAAAGCGCGTCAGAGGCGGAACCACCCCAGAGCCCCCCACCCAAAACCAAGGCGAGCGACGCCAGCCGCCGCAAGATGTCACTTCGCTCTGCGGACACCCGTGCACGCCAGAGGAGCAGTAGCCCAGCCGCCATGCCACCTCCACCATCGACGCTGCCACCGATGACGCCTTTGTCATTGCTGAAGGCAGCCCTGGGCTCTGATACAACGGCCACGCCGAAAACGACGGAGGATGACCCAAGCATCTTTCTAGCACGGTCGCCTGTGACGCCAGCACCTCCAGTGGTGCCAGCAGTGACAGAAACACAGGCTCCTGAAACTCCTGTGCCGGCCGCTACTACGGCCCGCCGCTCCAGACAGAACCGTGGGGCCGTGAATGAATCTGCCATCAGCCCACCTGCAACTGCAACTGAAACTGCAGCAGCAACAACAGACACGGCTGAACATAGAGGCAGGCCGTCACGGGCAGCAGCTGCAGCCGCAGCCGCCAAGATCACCGCAACCGTGGCGCCACATGCCAAGACGGTCGCGCCGACCGCACCTCCGTCTGACGTCCCGGATCCTGAGGCTGCTGCGGACCACGCCGAAAACGACATTAGCATTGCACTGGCCCGTGACCGTCAGACAACTCCAGCAGAGCCGGCGCCAGAGCCAGTAACAGAACTGCAGCCGCTACAGCCACCAAAGGCCGCATCGAAAAGAGCATCAAAGGCAGCATCGAAGGCAGAACCAAAGGCAGAACCGACGGCAACAGCAACGGCCGCACCAAAGGCTACACCAAAGGCAGCACCACAAGCACAACCTCAGTCACCCCCGTCAGACCTCCTCGCCGACCTCGACCGCCGCCTTGCTGCGCTGCCCGACTGCGTCGCTCTCGCCCGCCTGCCGCAGCACCTGCACCAGAACTTGCACCAGTCGCCCGAGAAGCCGACCAAGCGCCGCACCCTCGATGTCGCCGTCGTCGCCACAGTGCCGTCCCCCAAGCCGCAGCGCACCAAGACGCGGCAGTACGCGCTGACGTTTACCGCCACGGATCCGTCGTTGCTGTCGGACGTGGACGTGGCCTCGCGCCACAACCACAACCACGACCACGACGCCCTCGTCGAGGTCCGCGTGCTGCGCGCACACAAAAACTCGCTGCCGACGTTCCGCGCCGGCGACGGCCTGCTGCTGCGGCAGTTCGAGGTGGTGGCGCTGCCAGGAAAAGCGTTTGGGCTGGCGTCGGTGGACGAGTCGGCGTACGCGGTGGTGGCGGACGACGAGGGTACGGGCGCCCACGAACCTCTTGCAGCCGCCACGGCAACGGATGCGCGGCCTGGGTCGTCGTCGTCAGGCGTCGTG
The DNA here is from genome assembly GCA_001513895.1 of Graphilbum fragrans. Lineage (NCBI taxonomy): Eukaryota > Fungi > Ascomycota > Sordariomycetes > Ophiostomatales > Ophiostomataceae > Graphilbum > Graphilbum fragrans. The sequence continues at coordinate 471,094 of LLKO01000009.1, forward strand.
CAGGTGGCCGGACCGCCTGTCGAGGACATGGAAGACGAGGCGGCATACATTGGGCAGCTGCGGCAGTGGTTCCGGCAGCTGGGCGACGAGGACCGGGCCAAATTGGCGGCATCGCAGGCACGATTTGCGGCCCTCGACGAGGCTGCTCCCGCCAAGAAGGCGTAGCCGTGAAGACCGTGAAGATGCGGCTCACTTGGATGCACACTCTGTGCCCAATACATAGATGAATTTATCCGTACCAAAAATCCGAGCCTGACAAAAAAACAGATTAAATAAACCTCCAACATCCTCTACATTGCATCCCACTTGTGAAACCACCCCATGATGGCGCCAGTTCCGTGGCCCGGATGGAGTTGACGAAGAAAGGAACAAACAAAATCAAATAAACAAGAAACAACAGGAAAGAATCCCAAAAAAAAAACCAAAACCAACCCCCCCTCACACATCTTGTGTTGTCACATCTGCCAGTGATATGCACCAGTCGTCAAGGTTAGAAAAAACGCTCCGCCAAAGACCGGAGCATACTCTGCCTGTTTTTCTCCGTTTGAAATCCGCTGCTGGGGCCTAGCAGAACCGTTCGCCAGCTATGCCGAGCCCGGGACAGTCTTTCTTCGTTTCCGTCTAGATATTGCTAGCTCCGGTCAGCTGTGTTCTCAACACCCGTATTCTCCCGTTCTGAACAGCTATTCCAGTCGGCAACGCAGCCCATGCCCTGGGACGGTCAACAGGAGCTTACCTAGACTTGTAGGCAACGGCAAGACAAAAACACGACAAGAAGATAACAAAAGACAAAGCTAAACTGGAAATCAAACGCATCCAAAGCAACGAAATAATCAAAGTCACACCTATACTCGTACATGACAGCCCCGACTCATCTGCCAGCACTCCTCCGCTACCTATCCAAGAGACGTAGTGACCTTCACACGTAAACACGCTAGGCTTGCATGCTATCGGCTCGCTGCCGTCTCCTGGTTCTTTTTTCCGCTCCGTACCCTACGTCCTATACCTGTGGTCCCTGTCCCTGAAACTGGATGTGGTGTCCAAACCCATTCCCATTGTGTTTTGCCTTCCTTTTTCAAACTCTTCTTGAAACTCTTGCATTTTGGTTTTCTTCTTTTTCATGACTCACTTGTGCTTTTCTCCTCATTGCTGGGGGGGGCGTCCGCGTTTCCGGCGTCTTCGTCGGCTTTCTTGTCGCTCCCGTCCTCGTCACCGTCTGCAGCCTCTTCGGCCGCCTTCTGCAGCCGCTCTGCTTCCAGTGTGGCCTTTCTCTTACGCCCACGCTTCCCGGGCGTCTTGGGTGCCGCTGCTGCCTTTATTGTCGCTTGTTCTGTCGCCGTTTCTGGCGCCGCTCCATCTGCCTCGGCGGTCTTCTTGGCTTTGGGCGGTCGTCCTCGCATCGCTGGAGGGCCACCCGCGGCTTTGGGGGGGGCGCTCTTGGGTGGCCGTCCACGCGGCCGTCCTGTGGGCACATACTGCCGCTGGTTCTTGCGCTCCGACGGGTCCAACGGCGGCCGACCACGCTTTCTAGCGCCAGGCGTCGGTTTGGTGACTTTGGCTTCGCCTTCCAGCGCAGGACGAGGTGGTTTCACCTCGCCAGCGGCGTCGGCATTGGTAGAAGCAGCTTTGCGAGGCATTTTGGCGTGTATGTGTATATGTGTGTGTATATGGGAGGAAACTATGCGTAGAGATGAGCGGGTGTGCGTGCTGGTATAGTCGTCTGGGTTAGACAACGGAACCACATAGATCAGGACTATCGATATTCAGGGCGATCGTGTCGCAGACGTCACAGCACTCGTAGAAGAAAGCCTGAATGGGATATGTCAAAAACGCTCTCATTGCTTCGAGAGAGACGTACGTGCTGCCTGCGACAACTAGAAAGAGGGGACTGTTCGGTGTGGCCAAGCAGGCTTTTGGTCCTGCCACTAGATGCTGGGTTAGCAGGCTGTGAAAAGGCAGCTACAGCGCCTCTGTGCTGCTATAATGGGCCCAGAAAAGCGTGGAGTCCCGCCAAGGCATGTAAAAGAAGCAGGGAGCAGCCAAGAATCAAGGGGCATATCAACATACAAATTGGCTGGTGTGTCTCTGCGTCTTATAACAGAGGCAATGTGTGTGTTTGAAAGGAAGGAAAAAGGTCAGAGCAGGGGAAAAGAGAGCGACAAATAAGGCAAGAGAATAAAATGGCCAGGAAAGGAGGGAAAGGGGAGAGAGGGGGGAGGATTTTGGAAAATAAAATGAACTAAAAATAATCAATAATATAAAGTATCAGAAAAAGAGCAATCAAATAAAATCACTACCTGTAAGTAAAATTAAAAAGGAATAGACAACAAAAAAGACTGCCTGGTACAAGGGGATCCGTCTAAACGCAGCCGCAGCCGCCAATGCTGAGAAGCGCAGTCGCCTCACTCTTGTTCTCTTGTTCTCTGGTTCCTGCTTATGCGATCGCGTTTTGAGGGGGAAGGCGCGTTTCACGTAAGGGAAGCAGGGTCAAGCAGCCAACTGGGCAACCACGACCGACAAATGTACGCATAGCAAAAATGCAAATACAAATAAATGAGCAGGAGGGGGGAAGAATGCTTTGTTCAGCCGCTCGCGCGAAATAAGACATCGCCCCCCTTCTCGCGCACAAGTTTCTCGTCCTGACAATTTGTTACGGAGCAGGTATTGCTGTTTTCTGTCTCTGACTCTCACACCTCTCGTCTGTTGGTGTGTACCGCGTCGCTAGGTGCGGGTGTGTGCCTGAATTCGGTGCGAGTCTTCGTAGTTGAGCTGGAACCCCTGTCAGCTTGTCCAAAGTGAGTGATACTCTGAAGTTGGACACAGTAGCTGCATAAGAGGAAGGTGCATAATGCACGAGTACTTGTATGGAGTAGGGCGTATTCCGTTATTCCGTACGGCGCTCTACATATACGAGTGCTCGTATACTCGTATAAGCTATGCATGTACGCAGTTAGGCGCTGCTATCGTCAGGGCCGCAGTGCTCACAGCACAGTGACCATGCCTTGCGGCTCAAAGTGGTCGGGCACGTCCTACAAGCCGCGGAAAGCGCACAAAAGGCAACGGGCACAAAGCAGTGGCCATGCCGGCTGCCGAGGCCAAGAGGGCGGGCGTCGGCACAGAGACCTGGGATTCTGGGTGCTAGGTTGAGGCTTTGCGAAACACGGCAAACGACGAAAAGCGCGATAAAAGAACAGCCAGTGGAAAATGCAAATTAGAAAGCAGAGCAGAAGCGGCGGTCTCCGACGCGGACCCTGATCGCGGGAATCGCAGACACGCAAAACCCTCTCGTGCTCTGGGCTCGCACTACTGATAAGACAAGAGCTTCCGCCTATGACGACACGATGCGGAATCAGAATCCGATGGCCCCCCCTGGACGGCGGCGGCTGCGTCTTGCTAGGGTGGAAAGCGGCATGACGGACGATGTATCTACTGCTGTCTTCGCATGCACGGAGTACATGCTTCTCGATCCCCAGAGTCGCGTCCTGCAACGGCGCCGTATCCTTTTCTCCGCTCCCCATCATGGCTCATCTGCGATCCAGCTCCATTGTTGGGACGGGTCCTCGCAGTGGAATCAGTGCCCGCAGCCCTCGTCCTCGTACTCTGCACACGCAGACTGGTCCCGGCGTTTCGCCAACCCACAGCGGCCGTTGGATGCGGGCCGGTGACGTCGCTGCTTTGCTGGCCACTCTTGTTGTCTGTTCTCGCTGTGCATGTCCCGCCGTCGTATTCTCTTGTAGGCTGTTGCACCCGACGTCCTTTTCGCCCTTTTCGCCCTTTTCGCTGTTTCGCCGTTTCGCCTTTTGTCTTCCACGAATGCCCCATCCTCTTTCTCGGAACCAGTTCAGAAAACAGCCTAGTTGTTGGCACCATCGACAACCGTTGCCAGTAGCTTCGTTGGACAATAAGAACCCCCCCCCCCCCCTTTCGCTCTCCTTCCCTCACACTAGTCTGGCCGACTGATAACTAACACAACGACTCTTTGCCTGTCTTGATTTCGCCGCTAGGTGGCCGAGCGGGAGAGCCAGTCAGATGACATGGACTGAGAGCTAGTCGCGCCCACGGAGTCAACCGAAGCGGCTGTCTTACACAGGAGCTTGACTTTAAGACGACCGTTTCTACGCCCCCCCATCTCCTCCTGTCCGAGCCTGATAGAGGATTGATTTGTCTCTGACCCTGATCTCTTTGGATTTCGTTGCCGCTTGCCTTGCTCTCTCTTTTCCCGTTCTTTTGTTCCTTCTGTTTCCATTTCTCCCTCGTCTTTTTTCTTTCCCACTCTTCAACCCCTCCCTCTCCACGATATGGCTTCCTCCGATGCCACCTCGGCCAACGCCACCACTGCCGCCGAGTACGCCACCAAATATGCCGACCGCCGGATCCCGCGCATCTCGATGCGCAACTTTGAGGCCCGCATCGACACCATCACCGCCGAGCTGGTCGACGCCGCCGAGCACTACGGCTTCTTCGTGCTGACCGACCACACCATCCCGCAGCCCGCCATCGACGCCCAGTTCGCCGCCGCCGAGCAGTTCTTCGGGCTGCCCGACGACACCAAGGGCCGCGTAGCCTTTTCGACCGCCTGCAACGCCGGCTGGGAGAAGAACGCGCAGATCCGGCCCAGCACCGGGTGCGCTGACCGCAAAGAGTCCTACCAGATGCAGTTCAGCGAGACGCACATGGCCGGGCACTGGCTGCCGGAGACCGCGCTGCCGCGCTTCCGGCCGCAGTGCCTCGCCTTCATGCACGCCTGCCATGCGCTGAGCACGCAGCTGATGCGGTGTCTGGCGCGCGGCCTGGGTCTTGCCGACGACGCCACGTTTGTGCGCGCGCACGACATTGCGCAGCCCAACATCCAGAGCGTGCTGCGGCTGCTGCACTACTTTGCGCTGGACGCAGCGACACCCACGCCGTCGGGGTACTACCGCGCCGGCGCGCACACCGACTGGTCGTTTTTGACGCTGCTGTTCCAGCGGCCGGACCAGAGCGGCCTCGAGATCTGCCCGGGGCGTGAGGCTATGACGGACTTCGGCAAGGGCGACGAGTGGACCAAGATCGAGCCAGTAGCCGGCGAGATTGTGTGTAATATGTGAGTTTGGGGAGAGAAGAGCGGATGGGGTAGGAGAAGAGAGGAAGAGAGGAAGA
>LLKO01000009.1:476294-501928 GCA_001513895.1 Graphilbum fragrans
GAAGAGAGGAAGAGAGGAAGAGAGCGAGAAGAAGGAACAGAGTGAACAAGGCACAGCAGGACAAGAAAGAAGAAGGCTAACCAACAGCGGCGACCTCCTCATGTTCTGGAGCGACGACCGCTTCAAGTCGACGCTGCACCGCGTCAAGACGCCCACCAACCCGGCCGTCGACTACTACGGCGACCGCTTCAGCATGGCCTACTTCAACCAGCCCGTCAGCGACTGCGAGGTCCAGGGGCCCCTCAAGAAGTACCCCAAGGTCACCGGCCGCGAGTTCACCCAGCTCGCCATGAAGCGCAACTTTGCCACCCTGGCCAAGACCCAGGCTGAAAAGGCCGCCGTGGCACCTCCGAGCGCTATGGCTCCGACTATCTCGGCCACTTCGTAGCTGCCTTTTGTTGCCATGGTTGTCATGGCTGCTGTCTCTCTTTGGCGTCGTTTCCCCTCGTCTTGCATGTGCTTCAGATTGTCTTGCATCTTACCATACCCGTCACTGCCGATTGGTTTCCTGCCGCCATTTGTATCGTTGTTTCGTGGTCCTCTGATTCCTGATCCATCCTACCGCTGTTCGGCACCTTGTCTATTGTGCCATGCCGCAAAGACGGTGCCAGAGCTTGATTTCATATAGATTGTACACACCCAAACTAGTTTCCTTGATAATGTACATCAAATTCAAGACTGCGAGTGCTACATACAATATATAACAGATGGCCCTTTGATCCGTTCCGGCTCCATTGCTTTTCTTACAATTCGTATCTTCCGCCCCCCTTTCGCAAACCATGGGCGCCTTCGCCCTGTTGTCGGTAACAACCTTTCTTATTTTGTGTTCCCGTACCGGGCAATGTAGGCCGCTCAATGCCGCTTGGACGAGACGTATCCTGTGTGCCTCGCCTCTTTGACTGCTATCTGTGGTCTTCTTCGTTCGTCCCATCTACTCTCGTCATTGTGCTTGTAGCTTCTGTGTCCCTTTCCCGATTCCTTGTTTGCCCCCTCTTCTCTTCGGCGATCGCCACTTCTGCCAGCAATGAACCAGTTTACTCGGCCGGGGTCTTCTTCTTGGAAACACCGCTCTTGACCCGCTTGGCCACCGGCTTGTTGATGTGGTGTGCCGGGATCCAGCTGGCATCGAAGTCGTCGGTGCCGGTGCCCGCGCCCGTGGACTCGTTGCCGGACAGGGCGTCGGCGGCGGCGGTCGATTCCACCACAGCAGGCTTGCGAGCCTTGCGGCTAGCCGTCGAGCGCTTGGCCTGCGGGAACAGGGCCTCGATCCAAGTCTTGTACACAAAGAAGAGGATGGCGCCGAACAGGCCCGTCAGGAACAGGTAGAGGAAGATGCTGATTCGTTAGCAGATGCAGGGAGCAGAAAACGAAGAGAGAAAAGAGTGGACAAAAAAGGGCATGGAGAACAAAGGCACTCACATCTGCGGGTCCAAAAAGTTGATGGGCGCATCGACAATGGTGGCCGCATCCGTGTGGGCGGGCAGCTGGAAGACCTGGCCGGCGGCGTTGGTCACCACGGCCATCAGGTCGAGCTGCACATCGCGGGGCTGCAGGTCGAGCGCAAAGGTGTAGGGGAAGCGCTTGGAGGCGCCGGGGGCGATCACGGCGTCGTCGCCGTCGCGGCTGCCGTCGTAGCGCACAGCCGACAGATTGGCAATGATGGCGGCCGACGGGTGGACGCCTTCGGGCAGCGGCACAATGGACGAAATGGCGCCGGCAACGAGGGCGAGGCGGACGGGGCCGTCTTCGCGGTTGGTGATCTCGACGAGGGCCTTGGTGAGCTTGCCGTTGATGAGCTTGAGCCCAAAGATGTCGGCTTCGGGGAACTTGGTTTCGATGTCAACGCTGAGCTCCGGACCCGACGTGGCAGCATCGTCCTGGGCCCAGACGCCGCTCACGAGGCGCATGGCCAGCAGCGCGAGCGCCGACAGCTTGACAGAGACCATTGTGACTAGGTAGAGGGGGGAAAAGACAAAAAAGAAAAGGAAGCGAGTAGATGATACAATGGAAGCTCAAACCTCACGAAGCTAGGAGCTCAACAAAGAAGCGAGAATAAGGGAGAACAGCTACCAAAGAAGGCGTGTTTCGACAGAAGAAGAGAAGAGAGGAAGGCCGAAACAATTGGACGGCAGGGACTGGACAGACGGCTGTTACGGGTCGTGTGTCAACATCCAGATTGAATAAGGGGGTAAGGTGAGAGAGAGAGAGATGGGGCAGCGCAAAAAGGGACCAGACGCAGACAGAAGACCGTAGAACACAAGCGAGAGCTGTGACGGATATGGCAATTGGGCACCAGAAAAAAGGGCAGTCGCTCCTTAGCGGCGCCGCCCATTGCAATCTGGCCTTCTCTGTTGGCGCGCCGCGTTATAGTGGATACATGCATATCCCTAAAGCTCGTTCGTTGCATGAGTAGCGGATAACTTGCAACAATGGAGGCGGCAACGGGACCGCCCATTGATCTCCCGCTCACAAGGCTGCACAAGTTGCTCTCGTTGGATTGGAGAAGAAAAGTTGAGGTATACGGAGTATATAGATTAACACAAGACACTAAATAAAATATGCCGGAATTATAGGACCTTTTTTGCCAGGAGCAGATGCAAAACCAAAAAGAAACACCTCTTCATCAAGGACCCTCGGTAAGTGTATAATGAGCGATCAAAAGCAGCAAAAACAGCAAATAAGTATGTGACGGGAATGGCATGAAAAGGCGAAATGCCTCTACTCGTAGCTAGTATAGCACTGGGCGGAAGGTGGTAAACACACATCCTATCCACTACGGCCCTTACGCCAGCTCCCGCAGCTCACCGTCCGCCCGCTCGGCGGGCAGCTCGGCCATCTCAAACGTCGGGGCCACGGGGCCGCTGTGGTAGCCCATGCCCGGCGCCGGTGGTGGCGGCGTGTACGGCGTCACGGGTGACGCAGACGGGTTGACACCTTCCGGCGGCGGCGACGGCTGGCCCACGACGCCGGCCACGTTGCCGTACTGGTAGTATGCCGAGTTGGGGCTGTGCGGCTGGCTCGGCGACAGGGTCGGGTCGGCCGACGAGATCATGCTGACGTGCTGCGGGTTGTACTGGTAGCCGTTCTTGTTGTCGGCCACGGCATACCCAGCCACGGCACCAGCTACGGCACCGGCGCCCATACCGGCATAGGCGGCGTTGGGGTCCGTGTAGCCCTGCGGCGGCGAGCCGTAGTACGGCTGCTGCGGCACCTGGCCCATGGGCGGCTGGCCGGGAGCACCCGGAGCACCCGGAGCAGCACCACCGGCACCCGGAACCGAGTTGTTGACAGCGTTGCGGTTGCGGCGGCGTAGCAGGAAAAAGGCGCCGAGACCGATGAGGCCGAGACCGGCGACACCACCAACGACACCACCGGCAATGGCACCGGCGTTGGACGACTTCTTCTTGGCCGGTTCGGGGGGCGTGACCACGGGGAGGATGGAGGTCGAGGTCGACGAGGAGATGCTGGTGGACGAAGACGACAAGCTGGACGACGACGACAAGCTGGACGACAACGACGTGGACTCGGCCGACGCGCTGGCCGTGTAGCGGACCATCTCCGTGGAGTGGGACTTGCCACAGCCAACAATGCTGTAGCCCGAGAAGACGTCGATGCTAGCATACACGTACGTCACACACTCGGGGTAGGCGGTGCTACTGCTACAGGAGGGGGATGTGTGTCAGTATGTGCCCTCGGGACGTGGCGAAAAAGCTGCATGAAAATAGAAGAAGAGAACGAAGAGAAAGACAAACGCACCAGAACAGCGTGTTGTTGCGCGTGGCCACGTAGCTCCGGCTCTGCGACAGCGCCAAGCACGTCGTGAACAGCGGGCAAGTGGTCGACGTCTCGGGACAGCAGCCGACGACGAATTGGCGCGAGTTGGCAATGCAGGCATCCGTCAGATCGCAGTATAGCGAGAGGCCTTTTGGTTAGCGGTTTGAAGTCTGGAGGAGCGGAGAGGAAGAGACGAGGTGACGAGGAAAGAAGAGGCGAAGAAACAAAGGAAAAGCACTCACTCGTCACGCCGTCAACATAGGCGCAGGTGTTGTCCGTGGCGTCACGGGGCCGGAGGACCGGTGCCGTCGTCGGAGCCGGCGCATTCGTGGCCACCGGTGCTGAGTTGTTGTTGGCGCCGGGCAGCGCCAGCTGCGCCAGGTCAAAGTCCTCGTGGCCGAAGTAGCCAGAGGTCGGCGCGGCAGTCTGGCGCGGCGGCACCCACGACGGGCTGTCGTCGCGGCGGAAAAAGCCAGCCTCGACACACCCGGCCAGGCAAGCGGCCACGGCGACGGCGACAGTCGACTTCATGATTGTGTTGGGTGTGAGGGAGGTGAGGGAGAGAGAAATAATAAGCTGTCGACTCGACGATATCAAGCGATATAAGAGCTCTTGGCACCAGCTGTTGTGTTGGGATGCTCTAATAAATTAATCGCCTACAGACGAATAGACGAATAGGGGTCTATAGCTACACAGGGGCCTCTTCCCTCTGCGAAGTCTCTCTACTGTGTTGACTCTTTGTGAAGCACAGCACGGGGGTGGTTGTGCGGTTTGTGGCGCACAACAAGCGAGTAAGATGACGGTGGCTGACAGGAAGGGAAGAGGGGAGAAGAAGAGAAAGAGAAGAAGAGAAAGGAGGAAGATAGGAGAGCCAGGAAGAGGAAGAAGAGAAAACAGAAGCACGGGGAACACGCCTACAAAGGAGGAGGAGCTCGGATTTCTCTCGAAAAGGCCTGGCCCGAGTGGGTGACCGAACGATAATATTGGTTTTTTTCCTTTCCTTCCTTCTTCCCTGGCCAAGACACACCAGGTCGGTCCCCCCCTCCCCTGCGAATAAGTAGTGAGATGTACCTAGGGCCCGCCACTTTCAGCCGTTCGCGCGTGAGAGCTTCTTGCAGCGGCCGCAGCTCTCCGACGATAGGACCGTTGTGCGATGTACGACTACTAGGCCTGCCTACGAGGACTCGTCCGTTGTTACAGCGGCTTTGATTCCGTGCACTGTGCCGTCCTACAAGTATGCCGTCGTATTCGCTATCTTGGTGCGGCGCCAATACGAGTATGTACAAAGTACGGAGACAGACATAGAGCACTCGTAGTGCCTTACACTACAAGCTACGACGACTCATACCCCAACACCGCGTGCGTGTGGACATTTTCGCAAGAAAGCACCCTGGTCCGGATAGCGTTCCCTTGCAGCTAATAGTTTCGTTTACTTCGTACTCGCGCAGAGTGGTACTGGACCAATTTGCTGGCCTGGTGTGGCTGGCCGGGTTCGCGTACGGAGTATACGAGTACATCCTCGCCTGCCTATCCCTACTGATGAGCAAAGTACCCATACTGCTTGACGTATACCCCGGCTCAGGGCTGAACGGATCTAGTCCCGATGTGGCAAGTGCTGGCTCTGCGCTGTTCCACCTCTCTGCTCATTTTACGACCGACAGATGTGTCTTTGTCCAGTTAGGCTGTGGCCAGCCACTGGCCGGAGCGTCTTGGCAGGGTGGAGGGAAGGGACGAAGGGTTCTCCGATCTTACACAAAACAGCACAGCACAAAGGAGCAGCAGGCCCTCCCTCAGCCACAACATTAGGCCAGGGCCTAGGCTCACAGGCTTACGGGATCCCGTTAGTGGGCGGAGAGGTTACATCCTTCGCTGTATTTTTACGCCATAAGACACAAGACCAAGTGGGAAAAGCCAACACGGCAAGCTCTGCGGTCCCAGTCTACCGCCACATAACGGCTGCGTGTTTCTGCACTGTGCGTACGAAGTACAATGTACGAATCCGAGAGACTCGCTCTTCGACCAACCATAACGTCAAGACAGAGTCATCGTACTTCTGCGGAGGCTGATCGCTTATCGAATCCTCATGATCAATGGCCCCCATTAGCGGAAGATCATGCCTTTGTGACCGAGTAGTGTACGAGCACGCCGTACGTCGTAGTACGTCTGCTGGGCTACAAATCAACACTACAATGTCAATATGCCGGATGCTAAAGTACGGGAAGTACGACGTGTGCACCATTGCGATACTCTCCCTATCACGGTACCAGTGGAGGCGATGAACATGGGATTTCCTCCATACACTACAACTACGGAGTACGCACTGTCCATACGAGCATATGTAGGTGGTTTCAACGGGGGCATACGACTGAAAATACTGGACACTCCTGCTCGTACAAATCACCATAGGTCGGCACGTTGGCAGGGTGTTTGTTTTTAATCTTAAGTTTAATGACAAGTGCTGTGGGGCCACTGAAGAACGCCTACCCGTATTAGGTGCGACAAATAGCGCGCAAAACAACATGCACGACGGACGCCGACGCCGCGAATGTGAGGAAGGTTGTTGGGACTACTCCGTACTTCGTACTCTGACTCAAGCTCCAGCGCCTTCAGCTCCCAGACAAAAGTGCCGTTTCTGACTCGGACTCGGCTGCATCGCAACACCACCGCGACGAGTGTCGACGTAGCTGTATCGACTTCGAGTATCGACTATCGACCATCGAATATCGAATATCGAATATCGAATATCGAATACCGCACATTAGGCGTCGAGATGCGACCTGATTCCAGCTAGCCAACGGATGGGGGCAAGACGCCCTTTGGCAGATGTGCGCATTCGTAGTGTACTTCGTACTCGTACTGTGTTGGAGCCTCGACTCGGGCAAGGCGTTTTTCGGCAGCTATGGGCCTTGCTCCGGAACTACGGTGCACTTGGAGCAAATAGCGCGGGGCCGCTAACAACCATGTTGGCGCAGTGAGAGGGGAGACACGCCTTTTGGAACGGGGCCAGTCGCTTAAAGCTCTCGTCTGGTTGGCTAACGGCGCTCTGTCGGGTCGACTAATGCTACCTGCACTGCCTGGATTTTTCTTTTCCTGGCCCATTTTGCCGTTAGGCTTTTATGGCTCTTTTGGCTTTGGGGCTCTGCCATGCTTTTCGGTCGAAGTAAAGGACGCTGTTGACGTCGAGTCGACACCGTTTCCTGTGAATTTATACTTACCTACGTCGCTAGTCGAACGGTCGTCAAGTGACGTCTTTATGACCTTTTGCGGCGGTGCCAACCCAATTGCACTGCCTTTTGTCATGTATTTGGTGTATGTATGATTCTTTGTGGGGATCGCGGTGCTTCAGTCAATGCCACCTTGACGTCTCATGCCGAAATGCTCTCTTCGTGCCCACTCGTCTGGGACTCAAGAAAGTCCCCGAAACAGGCTGTCTAATTTATGTGCACAAGCAATATACGGAGTATATCCGATAAGCAAGGACTTGTCGCTGGCCACTGGCCTTGAGCGTAAGAAAAAAGCTCGGTTCCTCCCGTCTGTGGGGGAATGGCCAGATATCCTTGGCACCCCAATGTTAAGGCAATCGATTTGGAGCCTTGAGCTCCTATTTAGTTCTGGTTCTGGCGATTTCTGTAGCTTCGGAACTACGAGTATTGCCATTACTGAACCAGGTACAAATCGGCAACACTCCGGTCAGCTAGGCCGCATGTCGTCCCGACCCCAACAACCTGACTTGATGAGCAAGCAATCAAAAAAGAAAAAGGTTCATGCACCCTGCCGTTACGCACTTGAAATGCCGTATAGACCGCTTCGGAGACCGTTGTGTCGCCAAGTCATTGATAGTCGACCGGAATGCATGTCTGCTTCCAGCTGTCTTTCGGGTCTCGGGAGCATTTGTATCTATGGCTTGATATGTGTTGGGAACAGAAGCTAGCAGTTTCTCGGAAGGAAAAGCCGTATGCTGAGAAGAGTCAGGCCCGATTGTCACATTAAGCAATGCCAGGTAGGATGCAACATTGAAGGGCTAGCAGCTCGCCATGCTGAGGTATCTCACGATGGATGAATTACAAAACTAGAGAAGGACCAATATGCTGGCTAATATTCTCAAGACCGATAACAGACACCAGACACCACCCAACTGAGACTGTCTGTTCTGGTCCGGCCCGCATGGTCATTCTGTCCTTGGAGCCAGTATGTGTGACTGGGCTCAGCGGAAGACGTGCAAATGTGACAAGTATGGGAGATCAAAACAAGAAGGTCACACACAAAAGCCACCGCGGAGACTTGAAGTGAGTGCTGATACTTTCGTCTTCTTTGGCATCTGAGTACATGAATCCCGGCTCTCCGTGATATCAGGGGCTGTGTCCCGTGCGTGTTCATTCAAACATACCGCTTCTTGGTGCGTACGGAATGTGCACATTCACGCCCGTATCCAGCCACCGCCCGGTCGTCTGCTCCCCCCCTCCTGCCTTCCGCCTTTTTCCGTTCTTTTTCTCAGCTCACCCTTCCCCTCACTCATCATCGAGATCTTGCAATGCCAGCTCTGCTCCAGCCCTCTCACAAAAGGCGCCAGGGCGTGTGATGCAAGGCAAAATCAAACCCACGGGAAAGGCTGAGACGCGAGCGTCAGCTGTGACTGCCACAAAGCACAGCGTCCGCTCGGATCTTAATCCGGCTGCCTGCACCGCGCTCCTGACCCCTGCTCGAGATTCCCGATGCTATCGGGGAGTCTGCTCGTATGTGCTGCGCCGAACAGCCAATACGAGAACAGCCAGTCACGGCGGCTTGCCTTTCTCTTGTGACACCCTTCGAGGCCTTTCTCGCGGTGTTGCTATTCCAAATACTTTTTTCTTTTCAGCTGGCGTGCCTGCTTCAAAGCCGCATACGCCCGAACTGCGAGAGGGCTGGGAACGACGAGGTGTGCACGAAAGATTGTCTGTGTGTTGCCACCACCCTCCCCTCGTATCTTCATTTTGGTTGGATAGCAGTCCATCTTGTACCCCCATTCCCAGGCTCCTGGGACAATCCACGACCGCACAAGGGTGTTGGCGAAATATGAGCATTGGGTTCGATAGACTCTGCATAAGGGTTCTTGTCGCACAGGAGTGGGAGATCGGCAGGACTTGGCCAAGAAGCAGGGCAACAGGGATTAAACACAATCAAGTGCCCTGCATGTGCGAACACGACACCGCCATCACATACGAAACAAAAATAGAGACGTGCTATGCACTCTTTTTTTGCCAAGAGCTTGAAGAGAAAGTCCATGGGAGATACATAACTAAAGCTGGCTTCAGAGCGAAGAGGGTAGAGGAGACGTGACAGTTTTGATTCGGGCCGGAAAGTCCAGGGCGCGTCCAGCTCTGGTCATATATTCTCGATTCGGTTGCCTTGACGTCTCTTGTATCGAGAAATGGGGCGTAGACGGGCTTCAGAAATTCGACAAGCTTCTGTCTATTACTCCGGCCGAAACGGACCGAAAATAAATTGAAGTGAAGAAGGACTAACAGAAACACAACAAAGACGAAGAAAATAGACCCCCCCATATCGACAGAAAGAAGACATCGTCATTGCGCCATCATACTTGGCCTTCAGCACTATTTTTAGCCGTACTTTGATGGCTGGAACCGCTTGATACCCTTGCCTCGTTTAATCACCAGTAACTCGGGCGAAGAACAGCTCGGGTGATGCCAATCGCAGAGTTCTACGCCTTCTTGCCGCTACTACTTCTGCACACCAAAGAAGACCGCCGATAACATCACGCGATACTTTATCAACAGTTTCTGCGGCCATCAGAAGACAGAAGGTGCGCCAGTTTGCCGCCCTTCGCGCCTACCGCTCTGGGCACTCCCCGTTCCCCTGGGAAGGCTGCCTCTTCTCTTTCCTTTATCACACATTATGTGTCCTTCCAGACCCTCAGATAACGGTAAATATCACTCGATAAGGTTATTCGCATTCAAACGGCGGTGTTGGCATCTCAGGCGATCCATGCCACCACCCCATTACCTCTTTCCATTTGTCTATCAAGGGCCAATGAGGCCAATACCACACCTGAACCAGAGGGCAACACACTCAGCCCGACAGGCATCAGTTGTGATGAGTGACAGTCAGTGGCTCCGAGATATTAAATATTATATGATGCAACACCGTAAGATTCACACCGAGAAGCAAAACTGTACCACTCCGGCATGCTCCTATCACAGCATCGAGGTCCGTTTCCTTCCAGGCTACAGCAGTTGGGCCACGCATTAGTGTCGAACGAACGGTCGGCACACGGAGGAGGATTGGGGGAGCGTGTGGGACGTGAGTGCGCATAGAGAAAGTCGCCATTGTTTCGTGCATTGTCAATGGACCACACCGAGGTCGCAACGGCCGGAAAGGTGGGAGGATGCGTTGGCACCCCATTGTGCTAAGAGTTAAGGGGACAGGGAGAGAGGGAGGAGAGAGGAGAGAGACATGATGATTGGGCCACATTTAGCTCCTGTAGCAGCCCCAACAGTCTAGATGATTGAATAGCATGTCGAATATACACGGAGCTGCAGCCGAATCACACAGCCAAAGCAGCTAAAGGGGGGCTAATGTAGAGGAGCCCCATGTCGGAGCCAGGAACCCGGTTCCCATTCAGTTATGCAGCTCCGTCACTATACATAGGTGGTTGCTTGCTTGCATTGGCGTATTTTGTTGGTGGCGAGAACTGCCACCGGGCGCTATTAGACCACCAAAACCTGGTATTCTTGGTGCTCTTCTAGGTGTGGGCTATTCTTTTGTTATTCATTTCAAGTGTCTCGGCTCGCATGGAGAATTCCTAGACGGGCATCTCGGCGTGTGACCAAAATACTGCAATAAGATGAACAGAGGGGATTGCAAAGAACCCGAAGGCAAAGCGTGCGTTTTTTTGGTTTATTTTTTCCTCAACAAACCCCGTAAATCCCATGGCAATGACGTACAAGCAAGAGAACAAAACTACAGAGCGGCGCAATGGCAGGGTTGCAGCAAGAAGAGCGCAACCAAGTCTGATAGCGCCGCCAGTTTCGAAACGGCAGGAGAACACGATCGGACACAGCTCGTAAATCTCTGTAATGACAACCAAGGGGGGTATATTCGCTCCAGTCCTTTCTCTGAACAGGGTATATCCCCGTAGACCAACATTACGGCGTATTCCGTGTCCTTACGTCGTACTGCTCCGTTGTCCGAAAATAAAAACAAAAAGCAATCATAAGAGGAAAAAACAACTCACACAAACGAGCTGCTTACTCCGTACTGTTTTTCGCATCGTCTAACCGGTTGCATTGCTAGCTACTGCAGGTTCTATTTAAGTGGTGCAGTCTACCGAATATACTTTCTCAATTGAGGGCACCGTTCTCGTACAAACCCCCCCCCTTCTCGCCCCTCCTTTTTGCCTCATCGCGGAACCATCTCAATCTTTGGTGCCCCCCCCCTTCCCCTGCAGTTCTTGACTGGAAAAAAACTCCCACCGCCCCAATTGAAGTCATTGAAATTATATCCCTCGTTGCCTTTATCTTTGTCATAGTTGGTAGAAGGGGTTGGGGGTTGTATTTTTCTGAGTTGCCGTCTTGGCCTTTGTTGTCAATTGCCGTCGGTCTGTTCTCCTCTTTTAGTCCCATTTTGCCACCCAATAATGCACTCGACACAATATTGGTAGAACAGACAGAAGCCAAGGAAAAAAAAAGCCTACAGCTTGTCACAAAAGACATTTTGCTCTGTGGCGGTTGCCGCAGAGCGCAGGACAATACACGGCACTATGGACTTTGAATGTTCTGTTCTGCCCGAGCTCCGTTGTTTTGCCCCTCACCCCCGTAAGACGGAAAGAAAACAACGCAACCAAAAAAAACCTCGCCGGGATCGGTGCGAGGTGCACATAGCAACCTAAACGGACCCCTTTCCTGCAGTTTCTCGGACTTTGAATAATGCCCAAGGCCTTGGAAAAAAAGAAATTCAAACACTAAAGGCAGCACCTCTGCTTGCATTGGTCTGTTGGTTGCTGTGGATAGCCCTATCCTTTTCTGCATATGTACTGGAGAGGAGAGGGGTTCGGCCCGTACGTGCATGTCCATATATCAATTTTTTTGTTTTTTTGATCCGCCGGGTTCGGTTGTGGTTGTTTTTCTTCTCCCTCTCTCACCCCCTGCATACTTTGTTCACCGCCTTTGCCATCGCCATCAGCTTTGTAGAGCACACCGAGTGAATGCAACCCCGGTTGCGAAGCGATGTAGTCTGAGCAGCCAATGGGCTTGATTGTCGAGCACCGTCGTATGACATTTCTTTTTTTTTCTTCTTATGTACGTGGCTTGTCACAACTTTTTTTCTACATAGCTTTGTGACGGGGGGTTGCTACGTAGTTTTTTTCCCCTCTTTTAATTGCCTCACTGGGACCCAGTGGCCTTTTCTTAGATCGTTTCATATCATCTTATCGTAGATTCTCTTAGTATTACGTGCACGCTTCCTCTCCATGGTCGACTAAAAAATCCTCTTGCCCCGTCTCAATGGTTAAAGGAGTGGTAAGTGTACTCCGACTGCGTGGGTGGCAAATGGAAGCGGAGACAGAAGCACAGAAGAAGAGGCTATCAAGCATGGCTTTTGTGGGAAGTTCAGCAGCAGTTGCAGCACGGAAAGTGGGTTGCGGCTAATGGGGAGGCGGTGGGCGACTCCGGATTGGTGGAAGGCACGCTGGCGAAGCCATGCAGACCCAAGGGTGCGTAAATACCGGAGGGAAGGAGGCGCCCAAGAAAAAAAGCACAGGCCACTGTATACAAGGTACAACTACTGGGGGATGCGTGATAAGCCAGGCCATTTCTCTCTTGACAAAGGCTGCCTCCCTCGTTCGCCACTGCCTGTCTGGGCGTAATGAAGGAAAGCAGGAGCGAAGGAGCATCAAACCAGATCACTAAAAGTAATATATACGAATAGGAATGGTAGGGACATGAGTCTGAAATATTCGTACAATACACTCCATAGGCAGTTGACCTATTTTTTATTCTGCTTGTCATCGCTTTTTGGCGCTCGTGCATTTAAGGTTGCCTCGATTTCGGACCGGGTACATGGAACGCATTGTTTTGGGAGGAGGAGGGGAGGTGTTTGCTAATCTTTTTGTCATTCTTACTTTTTTCCAGACCCCCGTTTCGTTGACTTGGGCTGAGAAAGGTGACACTGTCTCAGTTTGAGTACGACGTACAGAGTACATTACGGCACAATGACATATACATAAATACGACTTCGGAGAGTATGAATACATGTGCGCAGAGCCGACTACCCAGATGATGTATACTTTGTATATATGTGATATACTCGTAGGGTGTACGTCCTCATAGTTTTACACTTGCGGTGAGGAGCAAGCTCTGATATACGTACATACGTTACTTCTCCATCTATCTTATAGTGCTGGGCGCATGAGTACAAGGCACTGAACCCTGTCGCTGCTCCATAATATGAGCCCAAAATGCTGGTGGCGATAAACTCCACCACTCGGGACCCTCTCTAGACACAACGGTGAAATCGACATTTGCCTCAAAAGATGTACCGACCGAGAGCAAGGAGAAAAAAAAAATGAGAAGTGATGGCGCCCAGGAGCGACATAAGGAGTACACCGTATTTTTGGTATGAGAAAAACATAAATGAGAAATGATTGCCTAAGTTGCTAGATAAGAGCGGTGAGGCCAAATGAGAAAAAGACGACATGGCCAAAAAAGTGCCTCAATTTCCCTTTTCAGGCTTTTTTTGCCGCCAGGACGTCAATATATCAGATCATGTTTTATTTGACGCTTTGAGGATGCGCGAGATGTCCACCATGGTGTGCCACACTGCTGTCATCTGTCTCGGACAAGGCCTGCACCACACCTGCGGAGCAGTGCTCTGGCCGGCTGGCCTGCGTCTAGACATGGATGTAAATACAGATGTACGTACATCCATGCATACGAGTATACATGCCCGGATGTGGTCATATGTACGGAGTAGTGACTCCGGCAGCAAAAAAACCGCCTATTCGGTGCTTGACCCCCTCTTGTACCCGCATGTCTCCATGTACAAGTTTACCGTCTCTCTGTGTGAAACGGACATCAGCAGCTGATGGAAGATCACCGCCCCGCTTTAGTAAGAACAGGCAATTACTTTTGCTTGGGACTTGGGAAGGGAACGGCGCGCTTGACAGGCGCTAGGGCTCGGCCTTTGGGCATGTCCAGCTCGTCCTGTCCTCGGAAAAACGTCATCACCGCCTTTGCTCGTTGATTCGGTGCCGGGCTATACGCCGTGCTGCAACAGCTTCCTTTCTGCGGCCTCCGGCCTCCTGCCTCCTGCCTCCTGGCCTCCTAGGAACTTTTTTTCAGCACTCACTGTCTGGGGCCGCGTCCTCTCTTTGCTGTCTTTGGTTTAGGTCTTGTTTGTAGTGGCTTTCTGTCCGGCTTGCAACCTGCTGCCAGCGCTCACCTTTGCCCCTTTGGCTCCGTTCCGAGACCGTATTTGCGGCGCGGGCGATCAGAAAAGAAAGCCCAACATTTCGAACATCAAAAATCAAATCAATGAAAAGGCTCCGTGGCAATCTGTGGGAGAATGCTTCCGACACTGAAGCGTCTCATTACTACGGAGTAATTAGTGGAAACCCAATCAATGGTGGTGCGAAAAGAAAGAAAGCACTTTTCAGGGACATTTTGGTACTATGCTCCCCTCTCGCCCTCATAAACGGCCTCCAGTGGCGCTAGCGGCGTCCTCCGTTGGAACTGGGCTGCTGCTCCGTACAGGCTACTTCATTAGAAGGGACTACTCGTAATGCCTATCAGTTGTAGGTTTGGCTAGGCGAGGGAGCGAGCTGCGCGGCAGCGTATCAAAAGCCTTGATTTTTTCGTTTTCCCCTCCCCTTCACCTTGCTCCCTTTTTCTTCACGGTTTGAGATTTACACGGGTAGGGCCACGGGAAAATATGCAGCTCTCAGCTGGTGGTGGTCGCGAAGTGCAGTAGTGTCCTTGATGGTGTCCCCCCGAAATGGTAAAAAGGTCCCTCCCTCCTTCCTCTCTCCCTGGGAGTACAAGAATGGAATTAAGCAGATAACGATTGCATTCCTGCCTCGATATTATGTCTTGGAGCCGGAAGTGTTCCGGGGAGTACGGCGCATGCCTATGTAGGATGACAGCCTGGATGTTCGGACATGCGTCAGTTCTTGCGTCCGACGTAGTCCTGGCTGCTGTGTCGGGACTCGCCGGCGGGTTTGGCATTAATTGACAAGTCAAGTTGTGCTCTGCAACGGCCTCATGAGAGGCGGTGAGGAGAGGAGAGGTGTATGTTATTTGGTAGTGCATTGCATTGCATAGCATTACATGGCGCAGTGTGGTGTGGCCACCGGAGGGTTACGACGGCCGTGCTGTGTTCCCCTGCGGACTCAAATTTGGTATTCCGTAACCATGTACGGGTATGTTCGAGAAAGTACGAGTACGACGTACGGAGTGGACGGCCAAACATGAAGTGGGGGCACGATCGGTTTGTTAGAGCGAACTTTGAGTCTAATGCTACCACGCACGGTTTCTGTACTTTTTTGTTGGTTTGCTTTCTGGAGGGGCCACTGTTGTGTTCGGCTATCTCTGGTTGCGTTCCGTTCTGGAGGAGTGGGGAGGAGGGGGATTTGGTTAGTCGGTTGCCTCCGCCTGTGAAAACCGACACCGAATACCAGGACGACATTCCTTGCTGTGGGGGTTCTGGTTGGCCACTGTCACCGAGCGCATTTGTTGCTTCCTCGAATATACGAGTATGAGTACATGCTCCGTACAGATCTGGATTTGCCGTGCTCTGTCTCGTACTCGCGCCAATATTTTTCTCGCTTGTTGGCTTTGAGTGGACCGACCTGCTTCTTGATGCTGACTGGGTGCCTGAAGGGGGGCCTGTCTAGCTGTATCAAGGTCTCGCCGCCGCAGAGGCAGCCCTGCATGTGGTTATGGAGTATGTATGGAGTCGAGTGCATTTCGTCGATATCCTCGACGGTATGCAGGGGAGACAAAAACAAGAAATCCCGAGTCAACTAGGCGAACCGGGACCGCACTGATATGCAGGCGGACGAAAGCAGAAGTCACCTCATTGCAAAACATACAAGGCCTGCCTTACGACACGGATGCGAATGGGGACAGTTGCTTGCCGGTGTGGGCAACGGAGCTGTCTTGTGCTGCTCACTGGCTATCAAGATTGCCCCAGAAGGAAGGGATCTGGGGAGAGGGAGGGGATCATCTGGGAGTTCTGTGCATCGTCCGAAGTACTGCCGCGTTGTGCTCCCACTGGCCCAGCCACTCACTGTTTAGAAGATAATGCGAAAACGAAGCGAAAACGATCGTGAAATGGCAATATGTAGCGAAGTACCGAGGCAAGTATTCGTCGTTGCGCACACTGAGAAAAGGAATATGTGGAAAGGCGGAATGGCGCAGTCCGGGAGATCGTTTTTTGCAGCTCTTTCTCTTCTGAGAATGGCAGATGCCTTTCTTTGGCGGCCTGCAGGACGCCACATCAGAAAACTGCAGGGGTGTGTGTGTCTGTGTGTGCGTCGCAAAAGGGGGGCATGATGTTCAGCTAGCGGCACACTCATTTTTTGTTCCGAGGGCAAGTCTTTCTAAGTCTCTCCCCACCGCCATATCTCAAGGGGCCTCCACCGGTCCCCTCCATTGTCTCTGAGCTTTCCTGGATTGGGGGCCTTTTGCTGTTCTATGCTTTTTCTTTGGCTGTTCGCTGCAGATCGTTCTCACTGCCTGCTCACAATGATCTTCAGGAATGTGATGGCTTGAACAAAGGACCGATCATTGTCTGCTGAAGTGAACTGTTCTTTATCGGCTATCCGCCATCTCGGGCCTTTAGCCAGCTCCTGCTGCAACGTTTTGTCTCGGTTGTCGGCTGAGAATGCAACCCGAGGGGATATGCACACGTACTCGTAGGTACGCCAACCATGGGAAAAAGAAAGAAAAAGCAAAAGAAAAAAAGTAGAACATGCCGCTTCCCAATGCGTCTCGAAATATCATCACGTTTCTGGTGCACAAATGCGCAACAATGTAGCTAGTGAGACAAGGCAGCTGCTACCCAGATTGAACAAGGCAGGTGCCTGTCACTGGGGCACGAGTACGTACTCCGTAACTACTCAGTACTCGTACTCCGCACTCTATTTTATTTCTTGGCCGGATGGCCTGCTAAATGGCCTACATAGCTGAGGACCTGGGGCCTCTACATATGTATGAGTACGTACACACAAGGGCTCAACATTTACTTCAGGTGGAGGAGGATGCAATATTAGCTATGTACGAGTACAGGTGCCCATAGTTGCTGCTCTGGGTCGATGGGATCTCGATAACGATCCACAGGGGGTCTATAAATCACGTCGAGTACTAGTACATAGACTGACGTCTCGTCAGCACTAAAATCTAGGTGCAGGTACATTGATGTGGGCGTGTTTGGCACTCTCGCGACTTTTACCTTTGCTTTCCCACTTCGTTGCACACTTTCACGGAAGTAGCATAGTAGCGCTAACGGAGGACTCCCATACTAGCCCGGCGCAGTGTGTGCAAACAAGCGCACCGTTAGTGAGGACTAAGAGCCTCTCAACTCCTGCAGCAGGCCCGCGTGGCCTCCAGGTCCAATGGACGGCTGGCCGCTCTCCACTACTGGCGTGCATAGGGTACGAGTACAGCGCGTTTCGCTGTTATGCAGCGACCTCGAGCTTCGTCCGTATTACGTCGTACGGGGTCAATGAATGTACGAGTACTCCGTACACTGCAGTACCAGCCTTCCAGTTAGGACCCCACTCGGACCCGCTGCCAGAAAAAAGAAAGAAAAAAAAGGGCAGGGAACAACGACAGCCAGAGGCTCTCTCTCCTGCGGGCTTTGCTTCAACTCACACAGCCAGGGGTAGCAGGCTGGCCCTGGGGCCACAGACGCGGCGTCAGGTCTAGGCTGCAGGCTGTGATGAGCGGCGAGGTTGCCATGCCACGACTACGGAGCATGGTGCACCTATGATCGACCAGAAGGGAAATTTTGGCCGTCCCTACCCTCTCGTTCGGCCTTACGTATGCAAGCACTTACGCCAGCTTGCGCCCACATACATCCAGCTACTGCGGTCGTCTCTGGTACCCGTGCTCTATCGCCTTTGGCGCCTGGAGCACGCCGTTCCTTCCCCAGCCTTAGCTCCTTCCTTGTCAGAGGCAGGGTCGTGTTGCCCTGCTAGGCCAATCTGCCACCTTACACCTTCCTCCGTGGCAATCCGACGCAACCGAGCTCCTCGTTCCCTCGTTCCCCTCTTCTTCGTCGTCTGCCTCCTTCACCTTGCACACCCCCCTGCTTCACCTCTAGCTCCACTCACCGCCAAGTCTATTTGCCGCCCAGCACCGCACGGCTGGTGAGCTTTCGTAGCAGCAGACCCAGCTGTGTACGGCACCGTAGCAGGCCAGCTCCGTTTCTCTCCTCCGCCCTCTTTCCGTCTCCTTTCTCCTCCGTTCTGAATGCTTCATTCTGCGCCCTCATCTCCACCCAACCTCCCTCCCTCCTTCCTCTTGACCATCCCCCACTCCCTTCGTTCTTTCCTCACCCCCCTCCCCGTTCCTTTCCAGCTTCCTTGGTCGCCCAATCCCGCACAAGTTCTCCCCCTCCCTCTCTCTCGTCCCCCTCCAATTCTATCTAGTCTGTAGTGTACACTGTATCTCTTGCACACCTACACTACCTAATATGTACATATGTACATGTGTTCTCCGTACATACACTAGACTGCTTTCTAGCACTAACACGGAGACGGCTAAGCGTCCCGAGAAGCATGTCAGAGAAGAAGCTATGCACATAACGAATCCACCTGGCCTCTCTTTTCTTTGTATATTCTAGTTCTGCGGTTCCTCTTTTTTCGTCTCCCGCCCTCGCTAGCGACTCGGTTCAGCTGCTGTTGCACCTTACTGCCGTTGGCATTCCGGCTTGGCCCTGGGTCCAGGAACGGCGCTGTCGCCGGTGGAGAGAAGGGTGTGGATGGAAAAGTGGTGGATCCTGGCGCGGCTGTCTTGTTAGCTATGTCGTTAGTTGTGGTTGCTGCTCTGTGCTGGTGATACCGGTTAGTATTGCCACGGGGGTGGTTCGGTCGAAGCCCTATTGCGCTCTTAGCACAGCATGTACGAGTACGTACACTTTGTTCTTCGGTCTCGGGGCAAGCGCGACCTTGTATAACCTGTCTCGTTCCTGCCTCCACGGAGCCTGCCTTGGGTCTTGGAACACAACCTGTCGTCTGCTTATAGCTCACATCTTCCATATCCCACATCTTTCACTCAGCGTCTCTCGACATCCATCAACATTCCCTCGGTAACTTTGGGCTCCATCTCAGCATCATTGGGCCCCCCTCCCTCCCTCCCTCCCCGCGCCCGTCACATTTTCATTCCGCCCTCCTGTTCCCAGTTTCACCCACCACCCTCTCTCCTTCACCAAAGCGGCTAGGAAGAGATGTGAAGGCGGTCCAAGCTCTTCTCTCCTCGAATATTGTCCTTGTCACCCACCTCTCGTCCCCCTCTCTCCCAGAGATATAAAACCACGGCATCCTTCCCTCTAGCTACTCGTTAGATCTCCTGCCCAACCAACACTTGCAAACTCCACATCCGCAACTCCACATCTCGACAGGTCTGTACGCCCCTTCATCCTGTTCCGGTGGGCAGCATTCAACAATAACCGTTCGACTGGCTGTATCGTGGTTCTGTTCTCCACCGCTCTTTCTTCCCATTTGCCCGCGGTTTGCTGCTTATTTCTGGGCTGTTTGGCTGTTTTGCCTTTTCTCGGTGGGAGAAATTGCTCTGGCGGCTTCGAAAGGTGTCCCATCAGCCCTGTAGGCCGTGAACGACCGCCAATTGGCATACGTCCTAGCAGAAGAAAATCGAAAGAAAGTGGGCAGTGACAACAACGCGAGAAGAAGAGGGAACACTAAACATCAGAATACGCAAGAATCGGCAAAATACAGATACCAGCAGGGCCACAGTGTTGCAAGATACAAAGAAGAAGCAGAAAGCCCGCAGAAATCAGACTTGGTCAATCGCTGCAGCTTTTTGTTGCCTCTCTCTACGCCCACTGACCAGGCCGGTAGCAGCACGCAACCAGCTCCGCTGACGCCCTCCACTACTGCCACTGATACCGCTGGTGCATTATTACCTCAACAATTGACTGTTCCGAGCACCGGGACTCTTGCTCTCTCTATCTATAGCCTCTGCCCGTCTCATCACCTACACATATATTGCCTTCTTCCCCACTACCTTCTCCACCATCTCAGGCCCTCCCCCCTTGGGTCTCTATTTATTTCTTTTTCTTCTGACACGACTTTTCTCTTTCCTCCCCTCTCAACTTAACTGTTCTTTCACCGCCGTTGTGCCTTTTGCACCTTGCTGCTTTATCTTCATCTCATCACCTCTTCTTACTCTTCTTGTTCGGCGCCACTGTCTTCGCCCTCTCATTGCTTTTCGGTACACGCCATCGTTGCCCACCCTTCCAACTCTTCTTCGACCGCATCCTCGACCCGTCTTCCTCCATCACGCGAGGAGTTTTTCATTTTGCTTCCCGCTGAACCAAGTTTCAGCTGAATACTTTTTCTTCAACATGGCTTTCCCCAGAGCCGGAGGCATCTTTTCCTTCCAACAAGAACAGGTAGCATACTACCCATCTCCTTACGAGTCTGCTCCCTCAACGACACGATCCTTCTCCTCCCCTTCCTCCACCTGTTCCTGCTCCTTCTCTTTCTCATCTCCCCGCTCTTCACCCTCGTCCTCTCGACCGGAGTCCGCAAGGAGCTACCACTGTGCTGTGTGTGGTATAACAATTAACACGAGTCCTTCTTCTCAGCCTTTCGTCGATGCTCAATTCGACATCTTCGAGTGGCACATTCAGTACCAGTCATGTGTCCGATACTTTCTTGACCACGCCCAGTATTCCGGCCCCGTCCAAGCCGTCGCCGCTTTCGTCAACATCCAGCTGCCCTTTCAGAAACCGGTGCACCCAGTCTTTTCTTCTAAGCCCGGAGGCGGGCCCCCAGGGTCCGGTATGGTGATGGGTGGTCCTGGCGCCGGCCCATCCCGTGCGTCAGCAGCCGCCGCCGCTGCTGCTTCGGCAAGCGGAGTGCACCCGATCGGATCAATGCAGGGTGCTCAAGCCGGCCAGCCGATTGCCTATGTGACACTTGTGCCCTACCTTCGCCGCCTCATCGCGACTGCGTTTGATTTTCCCGCGGTCTTGCATGGATTCTTTGGGGATGATTGGTTGGCCGGCATCGGCCCCCTGCACGAGACCGAACGCCGCAACTACCTCTTCGCCGCAAAGAGTGACAACTGGCTAAAACTCAAGGCCGACTACGACATGGACGAAGACCAGACCGTGCCATTCCTTCGCCCTCTCCAGAATGTCACCGAAGAGGAGATTGTCGGCGCCGAGACTACATGGAGTGAATGGCTTGCCATGCAGGACTGGATGCTCGGTCCTCGGGCGCCCGCAGGTGTCGGCGGTGCACGTGGTGCACGCGGCCGTACCAGCGTGAAGAGAGAAGAAGAATGAGTTAAATGTTTGGATTGGGACGAAGAAAAATCAAACGGGAAAGGGGGCTGCTATATCTAGTAACACAGTACGATCAAACTCTAGGCGAGTACGTGTGTTTGATCGTGGGAATATGCCTCAGCGAAGGTCTCCGTTTTTGGCTCTGGTTTACACACTCATTTTTCTTGTTGTCGCGTTCTTGATGGTCTTTCTTCTTCTTTTTTTCCCTTTTTCCTTTTTTTTTTTCATAAAGGAGTTTATGGGTCGGGATTTAGGAACACATTTTACAAGCAAAGGAGTACGTACATGACAAAGTAGAAGTGGCCGCAAGTTGTCTTTTAGGATGGCAATATCTATCGACAAATGATATCTGATTATCTTGCCATTCTCCTAAAAGTTTGCTGATTCATTTTTTTGTAGATTGGACAAAACCTATAGCCCAAAACTATATAGCAACCAAATACGCTAGGCAATCTAATTTTTCGAAATTTCTTGTTTCAATAGAACTCCTGTGCCGCACCGGTGCTACTCTGCTGTCGATGTTGGCGTCCGCCTCCAATGGTGTGTCCTCTGGGCCTGAGGAGGCTTCTAGCTGATGCGCAAGTTGGCGGGTGGGGGTGGCGTACGGGAGAAATCTAGGATAACGTACTCCGGGGACTCATTGACCGGGCCACACACGCAGTGAGGGCTGTCTGTACGGCCCCTTCGGTGTAGGTATACGGAACATCCTATGTGATTCAGCGTTGAGAGGCTGCTCTTAGCCTCAGGGAGGTGTAAGTGCATTTGTTTAACGTCTAGGCTCCACCAATTAGGTGTTGTTGTAGCCATGTTAGGTCGGTGTCAGTTAACCGCTTTGGCCCATCGGAGCTTTGCTTCCTTTGGAGAATTACCCTTGTTCCACGTTCATAAGATTTCTTCCTCTTCGGTGTGCCTGTAACTCTTCGGTCTGATCTGGCCTATGATAAACTCGTTAACGTTGGCGGATTATCGTGCTATTGTACAAATGTGTTGTGTCGGCTCCTTATAAACCGGCTGTTGGGGGAACTCCGTTTGTAACCGGTCAAGGTACAAGTTCAGTGGTATAAGGCCTGACTTTAAGTAGAGAACGTGAGCTGGCGTGAGCTTGTACGCTTCCATGATATTGTGAATATACTCGTGGTAAGTAGTCAATAGGGTAAGGGCAGGCACCCGTGGTTATCTGTCGACTTTTATTGACTTGTGGAAGGTCGTTGTAATGGTGGCAGTGATGTTGTGAAGGACCACGGCGGTGATTGTATGAGGCCAGGACGTTGTCAGTCCCCATGTCTTGCCCGCAAAATGTGTGAGAGCAAAGCTCTAGTCTGAAGCCGGGCAATGATTCGTTTCACGTACGTCTTAATGGTAAGCTTATGTTCGAACCATATACCCATAGCTAGTTGGGCCACATACCTATTTCTATCGTTCGACGCCTCCGTCCATATTCACAGAGACTCTAAGTAAAAGAAGAGAATATCCAATGTCGAAGTAGCACAAAGGAAGAAACAGTTGTAGGAGGGCACATATAGCTCGGGGCCACGACTAACAATCATAAGAACAAGAATATTTAATCAGCTCTCCAGGCTATGCAGGCCAGGAGCGATTCCGGTTTTCAGTTATACTCATTATCGTGACGCTGGATAATTTCCCAGTTTTTCCAACTTTGTTCCATGCATAGTTCCAGATCAATGGACAGCATTGTCTTGCCAGCCTCTTAGGCCGAGACTCACCATGCGGCCAAGTTCTGACGTTCCGTCTGCACGCACGATGCCGCCATCCATGTCGCGGAGCAGCCGCTCGATATACAGACCTGCAGCAGACAAGTGCATGATGGTGGCAATGGCCCGGTGTACAGCGAGCAGGCGCGCAGACGGCAGGTCAATCGTGTGGGTTTGCGTCGTGTAAAGTGTTCGCACAACAGGCAGGCCATAATACAAGCCTATATATGGCGACAGAAACGACTGGATCCTATATGTTTCGGGTAGGATATTGCCGTCGTTGACGACGGGCTCAAAATATACTTTAAAGGCGCCAAAGAATAAATGCAATTCGTGAGAGAGCGTCAGGGCATTGCGAGGACGGTCGATTTCCACGCCATTAATCAGGTGTACAACATTCCTGGCAAACGTGTTGAGAATCGCCAATGCTGCTTTACGGGGTTCGTCCTGAGTGGGAAGAACATCAGCATGGTTTCGTTGTTAAAGCAGGGCTGAAAAAATGGATTGTGTAGGCCAACCAGTTCTCCATTAGCGCCAGCTTTGAGCAACGCGTGCGGGAGGATGTGTGCGACATCGAGACTGCCAAATGATATGTTCGTCGAAAGAAGGTTGCCATCGTAGTCACGGGGCGACTCTGTAGGCCGTAAGCAACCCAAACGAATATGCCGTAATGTTCCGAGGAGTATAACGGCCGCAGAGAACATAAGGGATAATATAATCCGGACTATGGAAAAGACTTGGGCTGTCTAGGCTGGCCGCGAACTTGCCGAGTCAGGGCTATAGGGATAGGAGACATCGAATGGAACCGTCTTTAATAGAAGGACTCACAGGACAGCTCAGCCGCAATGGATCGAGAGGAAAACAACAATCCAGTCATTCCCCGTAGTTGTACGTATGTGAGTGTCGTAGTCGTATCTTACACGATACGGAGTATGGTCGGGTCATATAGCAATTACATAAGCAAATTATGGGTCTGTACCGAGCCGCTAGTGACAGCTAGAATCGACTTTGGGGACGTCAGCGATCAAGCATCGAGAGGCAACACAGAGAGCGAGCGAGCGCCGAGCTGCCAAACGCAACCATGACGACGGGCAGCACCACAGCGGCTGTGGCACAGCGGGCGGGATCTCCATCGCCGGCGGCAGCCAGCGCCGCCGTCGCCGCCGCACCGGCGATTCGCACATACCATCCAGCGGCTCTGCACGCCGAACGGTGGGCGCATTTTGTCGACCGATGCCTCAGCACGCGGCTCGACGTGGCGCGGTTCACGCAGTACGCAACGATTCTGCACCGGCAGCACCCGGCGTCGCCAGCGGTGATGGCAGACCTGTTTCTGCGGCCGCGGCCGTGGGCGCAGGCGCGGGCGCTGCGGAAGCAGCGAAAGGAGGACGAGGACGAGACGGACAAGACGAGACAAACAGCAAAGACAAAAGCAAAGCAAAAACACAGCGCGCCGCTGGTGTGCGACGCATACATGGACCCGCGGATCCCCAGCTACCTGCAGGAGCTGCTGCCGCTGGGGCTTGTGGACGCGGCGTCGGTGCTGCGGGCGTTGTACCGGTACTCGACGTCGCAGACGGCGCTGAGCGCAGCCCGGCGGGGCTACGAGGGGCACGAGGGACATGACGGACAGGAGGGACACGAGGGACAGGAGGGACAGCAAGAGCATGAAGGCGGCGAGGGCGGCGACAAAAAGGGCCCAACCGAGGCGGAGGGCGGCGCGATGGAGGTGGACGGCGAGGGAGACAAAGCGACGGCAAAAAAGACGCCGAAGAAGCAGAGCAGCCACAACGCAGCCTCGTTTGTGTGGATCAACTCGTACGGCCACGAAGAAACGGCGTTCTACCAGATATCGCAGGCGATCCGACAGGGGACGGGGATCCGCAGCCGACGGGACGCAGCGATTGTGGCGGTGGGCATGAGCAGGTGGATGGAGCTGTACGCCGCAGCATCGACGGCGTCGGCGGCCACGGGGGTGGACGCGGCAGATACGGCAGAGATGGTGACGCAGGCGAGCCGGCAGGCGGAGATGGAGTCGTCGCGGGCGGCGTTTGCGATGATGCTGCTGGCGGTGTGTGAAAACGAGCTGGTGACGCGGGAGCTGGCGCTGCCCTCGGCGAAGAGTATGTTGTCCTTTCTTTTCTTCCTTTCTCTTCCCTTTTCCTTATTCTGTTCTTTCTTTGATTCCTCTTTCTATTCTTCCTTTCCCCCAATCGATTCTCCTTTACTTCCTCTTCCGTTACTCCTTTCCCTGTTCCTCCTTGTCTTCTTGCCCACTAACGACCAGACGTACGCAAGGCGTTGGCGGACGGACTGGCCCGGCTGATTCCGGCGATCAGCTTGAGCTCGCCGCCCGTGGCAGCACGACTGGAGCACTTCCGAACGGAGACGCTGGCGAGCTTTGAGCCGGTCGCGGCTAAGAGGGAGGCCGCGGCGAGCGACGGGATCGACGACATGCTAGACTCGACTGTCGGCCTGCAGAGCCTGGTGATCCCCGAGCTGCCCGTGGTGCACTCGTGCGCAGGGCTGTACATATATCTCAATGCAGTGGTAGGTGTCTGTCCCTCTCTTTCCCTCTCTCTGTCCTTTTTTGCCTCTCCTCTCTCTCCTCTCTCTTCTCTC
>LLKO01000009.1:504645-575286 GCA_001513895.1 Graphilbum fragrans
CAGTGTGGGCGGCGGCAGTGTGGTCGGGGGGGGGGAGGGGCTGGATTTTGGGGACCAGAGCATGTTTGGCGACCTGGACCTGCTGAACACGTGGATGGACATGCAGTGAGGAGTTATGACTGTATATCGGTGTGTCGAGTGTTAAGTGCTCAGTGTAGTTCAGTTCAGTGCAGTGCTGTTCAGCTCGTTCAGTGCAGTGTATTCAATAGCGATCATATAGTCATAGATCATGGCCATACAGGAAGTCCCCTGGCACGCCTCACAGCCGCCTCCATTCGTCAAACTCGCGCTCGAGGTGCCGCTTGAGGTCTTGGAAGTGGTTGGCAAAGTCGCGGCCGCAGCGCCAGCAGCGGAGCGGGCGCCGGAGAAAGTTTTCGTGGGCGGCGGCGGCCTCGGGCAGATCGGCCGGAGGGGAAGTGGGGCTAGTCCGGTGGTCTGTTCCGGCGCCTCCGCCGCCCGGCGCACCGACGCGCCGCGGATCGTGCGGCAGCAGCGGCAGCTCCTCTAGGTGCACAAAGAAGGGAGTGTTGAAGGAGTTGTAGTGCTTGCGGTGGCGCAGGCGGTCGCTGTGCATGTCGCGCGAGATGACGTGGACGTGCAGATGGGCCATGCTCGGATGCTGGTGCACGCCCACCAGCACGTCGCCCATCCAGTTGCGGCCGCGCGTCTGCAGCGCGGCCAGCTCCTCGGTGGACTCGCCGCCGACCAGCGCGGCCAGCCGCGGCGCCTCGGTCAGGCTGCCGTCGGCAAAGCGGCGGCGCATCTCCGAGGCGGCCAGCAGGTGCAGCCGGTGGGCCTCGGCGCACAGCGCGTCCCAGGCGTCCGGGTCCTCGTCGGCGAGGCGCAGCGGGTGCATGCGGCTGATGGCCGGGTCGCGCGCCAGCAGCAGATAGTGCACGGTGGCCTTGGGGAAGAGGTCGTGCACGGCGACGAAGCGGTCGGTGTAGTAGATGACCTGCCCGGGCCCAGCAGGTGCCCCGCCTCCTTCGGGGGCCGCGCCGAAGCTAAAGTCGTAGCCGGCGCCGCCGCCGGAGCCGTGGGGCATGAAGGCCGCGGGGTTCTCAATGTACGCCCCGAGGGCTTCGCGGCCCTGGAAACGGGGGTTGTGGTTGGGCTGGGCGGGGGGAGGCTGGGAGGACGACGAGGCCACCGTAGTCGAGGGCGGTCGCGGAGCCATCATCAAAGCAACTAGCGAGTTAGTAGGGGGCAGAGGGGGCTTGGCGGGTGATTTCACACGCACAGGCATTCACAGGCCCGCTGGTTGCGCTGTTGTCGGCCATGGTCAATCGGTGGGTGAAAATGGGTGTCTGGAACCGAGCACGGAGGACTGGTGTGTTGGGTCGTGTAAATCACTGTAAAGGGAAAGTACGGAGCCCCCGTGCTAGTGATGAGTTGCAGGGTACGACGTGCCCTAGCGGCAGCCAATGGAGACACGCAGGCCCCACCCATCCCGCTGGCGCTAGCGGCCAAGCTGTGGAAAGAAAATGTGAATGTGCATGGATTTTGGTCGAGAGACGCATTCCCTCGCCGCATCTTTGCCCACCCCAGCGACTCTGACGCCTGACGCCTGCGCTCTCTGCGTCACGCGCCCCCGACCTGTGGCAGGATAGCGTCGCCTGGAACGGCATACCGGCATCGGCACGACCACGGTCCCAGCAGCACGATCGATGCCGCCGAAAAGAGGCAAGGAAAAGGTGGGCACGGCGTCGGCGAAAGCGGCGGCGGCCGCTGCACAAGCCGCCAACGCCGCCGCCGCCGCCGCCGCCGCACAGGCAGCCGCGCAGGCCGGCAAGGCCGGTGGCAGCAGCAGCTCGTCCGGCAAGAAAAAGGACAAGAGCAGCGGGGCGTCGGCGATGCCGCCGGGCAGCGACTTTATCGTGTTTACGAACTCGACGAGTGAGGGGCGGCGAGGGCAGAACGGCCCAAACGGGCCAAACGGGCCAAACGGGCCAAACGGGCCAAACGGGCCAAATGGACAGAATGGAGGACAAGCCAAAAGCAAGGCCGAGGCGCTGCCCGAGGGCCCGCCCAAGCCGACGGCGAAGCAGCTCATCGGCGGCGCGTCGTGGACGGGCAAGCTGCCGGTCAACCTGCTGTCGGAGCACTGCCAGAAGCAAAAGTGGGAGCGGCCGGAGTACGACGTGCGCAAGGTCAAGGAGGGCTTCTCGGCGCTGGTGTCGCTGAGCGCGAAGAACGGCAAGACGGGCGAGGTGACGCGGCTGGAGGCGTTCCGGCTGCCGCCGAGCCACGCGCAGCTGGCGGTCAAGGCGACGGCGCTCGAGGCGCGCCACTTTGCGGCGACGTACGGGCTGTTCCGCGTGTGCAGCATGAAGAACCTGCACATGATGCTGCCGCCGGACTACAAGAGCCTGTGGCGCGAGTTTGGTCTGCTCAAGGCCGCCGACCAGAAGGAGGGCAAGGCCTGGATGTACGAGGCCGATCCGTTCACGGCGCTGCGCGAGCGCGAGCTGGCCAAGGCCGCCGCCGAGAAGAAGCGCGCCGAGGCCGCCGCCGCGCGCGAGAAGGCCGCCGCGAGCAACCTGCCGTTCCGCGGAGGCGCGGGGTCGGGGCCGGGTCCCGGGGCCGGGCCCCATGCCGGAGGCGGGCGACACGCGCCGCGGGCGTGGACGGGCCCGAAAATCGAAATGGGCGGCAAGACGCGGGCGATGCTGGAGGACCTGCTGCGGCGCGGGTCGGTGTGGAATGCGCACGGCGAGCAGATGGCGCGCGAGGAGCAGCAGCGCGTGGTGGCGGAGCTGCAGCAGCTGGGGTTCCGGGCCAGCCACGTGCAAGAGGCGGTGGAGCTGTGCGCGGACCGCGAGGAGACGCTGGAGTGGCTGCTGGTGCACGTGCCCGAAGACGACCTGCCGCGGTGGGCGCTGCCCGAGAGCTACACGGCGGGCGTGTCGGTGGCGGCGACGGACCTGCGGCGCGAGTCGGCCATCCAGCGGCTCGCGCAGTCGGGGTACGCGGCCGATTTGTGCCGCCGCGTGTACGACGCGGCGGGGGGGAACGAGGCGGCGGCGGCCGAGGCGCTGCAGGCGGTTCTGCTGGGCGACATGGAGCAGCCGGCCGAGGCCGACGCGGACGTCGGCGGGTCGACGTACGCCTCGGCCGACGAGTGCTGGGACGCCGAGCTGGCCAGCCTCGAGAGCGTGTTTGACAGCCGGCAGTTCCGGCGGCCGGCGGCCGACGTGTGCGAGGTGCAGCTGGGCGGCGCCGGCGCGGCGCCGGGGTCGGCGGTGGTCGACGAGGCCAGCGGCGCGCCCGTCGAGCTGGCGCTGCAGTTCCGGCGGTCGCCGCACTACCCGGCGCGGCTGCTGCTGGCCGTGGTGGCGCCGCAGCTGCCGGCGTACATCCGGCTGAGCATTGTGCGCCAGGCGCTGGCGTACGTGGGCGCGTCGCTGCGCCACGACGAGATGAAGATGTACTTTGTCGTCGACTGGGTGCAGCAGCACGCCAGCGGCATCATTGCGCGCCCGGGGCGGCTGCAGGACGTGAGCGCCGCGGCCTCGTCGGTGTCGGAGGCGGCCGACGGGAAAAGCGGGGCCGGCCCCGAAACGCGCGTCCAATCGGCCTCGTCCGGCGGCCGCCACCGCCGCCGCCGCCCCCAGACGCGCGCGCCGGCGCCCATCGTCTGGGCCGCCGACGAGCGCAGCCGCCAGCAGTGGCAGCAGCGGCAGGCGGCGCCGGCGATGCGCAAAATGCTGGCGCAGCGGCAGCGGCTGCCGGCGTGGGAGGTGCGCGACGCGCTGGTGGACGCGGTCGGCGGGCACCAGGTCACCATCGTCTCGGGCGAGACGGGCTCCGGCAAGTCCACGCAGGCGGTGCAGTTTGTGCTCGACGACCTGTACGCGCGCGGGCTCGGCGGCGCCGCCAACATGGTGGTCACGCAGCCGCGGCGCATTTCGGCGCTGGGCCTCGCGGACCGCGTCGCCGACGAGCGCTGCTCGCCCGTCGGCGCCGAGGTCGGCTACATCATCCGCGGCGAGAGCCGCCCGGGCCAGCGCATCACGTTTGTGACGACGGGCGTGCTGCTGCGGCGGCTGCAGGGGGGGGGGGACGACGACGCGGGCGCGGACAAGCCGGACAAGCCGGACAAGCCGGACCGGACGCCCGGCGACACGGCCGGCTTTTCGGCCAGCGCCGCCGTCGTCGCCTCGCTCGCCGACGTCAGCCACGTCGTCATCGACGAGGTCCACGAGCGCAGCCTCGACACCGACTTCCTGCTCAGCATCCTGCGCGACGTGCTGCCCGCGCGCCCCGACCTCAAGCTCGTGCTCATGAGCGCCACGCTCGACGCCGCCACCTTCCGCGACTATTTTGCCCGCGACGGCACCACCGTCGGCGCCGTCAACATCGCCGGCCGCACCTTCCCGGTCGAGGACCTCTACCTCGACGACGTCATCCGCGCCACTGGCTTCGGCCTCGACCTGCGCGACGCCCGGGACCACGCGCCGGCCGCCCGCGACGCCGAGGACCCCGACCCCGTCGCCAAGGCCATCCAGCGCCTCGGCGGCCGCATCCACTACGGCCTCGTCGCCGACACCGTGCGCGCCATCGACGAGGAGCTGGCCGCCGCCGCCGACCCCGGCGGCATCCTCGTCTTCATGCCGGGCGTCGCCGAAATCACCCACGTGTGCCAACAACTGCGCGACGCCGCGGCCTCGCTGCTGGTGCTGCCGCTGCACGCCGGCCTGGACACGCGTGACCAGCGCCGCGTCTTTGCGGCGGCGCCGGCCGGCCGCCGCAAGGTCGTCGTCGCCACCAACATCGCCGAGACCTCCATCACCATCGACGACATCGTCGCCGTCGTCGACTCCGGCCGCGTCAAGGAGACCACCTTCGACCCCGCCACCAACATGCGCAAGCTCGAGGAGACCTGGGTCTCGCGCGCCGCCGCCAAGCAGCGCCGCGGCCGCGCCGGCCGCGTGCAGCCCGGCCGCTGCTACAAGCTCTACACCCGCCACCTCGAGGCCGCCACCATGGCCGACCGCCCCGTCCCCGAAATCCGCCGCGTCCCCCTCGAGCAGCTGTGCCTCGCCGTCCGCGCCATGGGCATCGTCGACGTCGCCGCCTTCCTCGCCCGCGCCCCCTCGCCGCCCGACGTCGCCGCCGTCGACGCCGCCCTGGCCCTGCTGCGCCGCATGGCCGTCCTCGACCCCGCCTCCGGCGGCCGCCACCTCACCGCCCTCGGCCGCCTGCTCGCCGCCATCCCCGCCGACCTGCGCTGCGGCAAGCTCATGGTCTTCGGCGCCCTCTTTGGCTGTCTGCACGAGGCCGTCACCATCGCCGCCATCCTCAGCGGCCGCAGCCCCTTTCTGTCGCCCCCCGACCGCCGCGACGACGCCAAGGCCGCCCGCATGCGCTTTGCCGCCGGCCCCATCTCGCCCGCCGCCACCTCGCCCCCGGCCTCCGCCGTCGACGGCGGCGATCTGCTCACCGACCTGCGCGCCGTCCTGCGCTGGGACGACCTCGTCGCCCGCGAAAAGGGCGTCTACGCCCGCCCCGTCCGCGCCTTTTGCGACGACCACTTCCTCTCCCTCCAGACCCTCATCGACACCGCCTCCACCCGCACCCAGCTCTACGCCTCGCTCGCCGAGCTGGGCATCCGCCCGCCTCCCTCCGCCGAGTCCACCGTCTCCCCTTCGCTCCTGCGCGCCCTCACCGCCGCCGCCTTCGCCCCCCAGATCGCCCGCATCCAGCTGCCCGACCAAAAGTTCGCCGCCAGCGTCTCCGGCACCGTCGCCATCGACCCCGAGGCCCGCACCATCCGCTACTTCGCCCAGGACCACGGCCGCGTCTTCGTCCATCCCAGCAGCACCCTCTTCTCCGCCCAGGGCTTTGGCGGCCGCGCTGCCTTCCTCTCCTACTTTTCCCTCGTCGCCACCTCCAAGGTCTTTGTCCGCGACCTCACCCGTACGTGTTTTCCTCCTCACTTCCTTCCTCTTGCTGTCCTCACCGCCTTTCCCTTCTCACTAACCTGCAGCCTTCAACGCCTACACCCTTCTCCTCTTCGCCGGTGAAATCGACCTCGACACCTTCGGCCGCGGCCTCCTCGTCGACGGCTGGCTGCGCCTCCGCGGCTGGGCCCGCATCGGCGTCCTCGTCTCCCGCCTTCGCGCTATGCTCGACCGCCTCATCGCCCGCCGCATCGGCACCTCTGCCGCTTCCGCCCCTCCTCCCAGCCCCGAAGACGAGCTGCTCGACCGCGACATCATCAAGGCTGTCGTCAAGCTCATCGAGCTCGACGGCATGGACGCATAATCCATGCGCAATCTTACGCTAGACTTGGCTGTACATAGAACTTGGACCTGGCCAAAACAGGTCAGAAGGCATCCAAAATCCAAAATAGAAAATAAACCCGGAAACAGAAATGAACATCCTACAATGTCACTGCATCACTCGGACTTCATATCGCATGGCTTGGTTTGTGCAAATTTCTTTTCTTTTGCGCTTTGCTATCGTGTTGGTGCATATGTGTCTGGGGGAGTGTACGTGTTTGTGTCTTTGGGGGAAGGGAAGGAAACGCCTGCAGTTCCAAAAGCCGGACAAGCAACATAACATGCGCCACATATACACAACCTGCTTTCAGAAACCAAACCCGATTCACTCCAGCACCTCCTTCTCCCGCTCTTGGCATCGACTGCTGCCACTAGAAAGCTGTCCGCCACTTGGCTTCTGCTCTCCCGTCGGGCGAGCAACCACCGTCCATCCCAGCCAAGCAAGGTCGCGTCCTCTCTGCTCAATCTCGGCCCGTCTTGTGTGGCATCTCTGCTGCACCACGCACTAGCAGTGGCTTTGCAGACACCTCCGGGTCGAGTGGCTGCTCCTCCTCCCTTGCTCACGGCGTTGCTGTTTTGTCCTCGTCT
This sequence comes from Graphilbum fragrans, assembly GCA_001513895.1. Taxonomy (NCBI): domain Eukaryota; kingdom Fungi; phylum Ascomycota; class Sordariomycetes; order Ophiostomatales; family Ophiostomataceae; genus Graphilbum; species Graphilbum fragrans. The sequence continues at coordinate 511,518 of LLKO01000009.1, forward strand.
TCCCACACCGTCAGGCCCGGCACAGGTCCACGTTCTGGCTTGCAATCGCCTGCGCCATCTCTGCTTCCGTCCTTTTCTTTCTCATTTCTCACTTCTCACTTCTCGCTTCGGGTTGGAGCTTTCAAGCTACCATTCAGACCCGGCAATAGACATCCCCCATTTCTTCTTCGTCGTCTGCAGATCCCGCTAAATCTCTATCCATCTTGCTCAGGGCTGGAGCTTTCAAGCTACCATAGGGCCCCTATACGTTGTTCCGTGATGACGCATCCAATATGCCCACACGTCCAAAATTATAGCAAAAACAAAAAAAAGCAGTAAAAATGATTAAGCGCCAATTCACATGTGATGTGTCGTGCAACATGGGGGGTATGGGGTGGTGATGGTGGTGGTTGTGGTGGTTGTGGTGGTGGTAGTTGCTGGGGAAGAGTGACTCGATGGGAAATAAGATGGGGGGCTTGTTGAGAGAACCTTTTCTATTGTGCTCTTGTCCGTGCTCCCGTGCCTCCTGCGTGACTTGTGCGTGAGGGTATCATGTGATTGTCGTTGTGGCGTAATCGGTCATCGGTCACCGCACCACAGGAAGCAGAAACTGAGCGTGGAAGCCGTCCGACTGTTTGGCAACAGAGCATCGGGACACGGCAAAAAACGACATGCTAGCCTCGCGCCACATTACATGTCCATAGAATCCGTGCCGTTGGCAAAGTTGAAGCCGGTCTGCGCGCCCGTGTTCGTCGTGCCAAAGCCAAACGTGCCGTTGGCCTGGGCCTGCGGCGCCACATCATCGGCCGCCTCGTCATCGTCCGAGAAGTACTTCTCAATGATGTTGTACGCCTTCATGTAGATCTCCTCGTTGGCGTTGGTCTGGCAGTCGTGGATCTTCTCCATGCCGCCGCACTCCTCAATGAACAGCGCATACGTGTTGATCGCGTCGGCGTTGTCGCCTGCTGCCTGCTTGTCGAGGTCGCCGACCTTGAGAATGTTCTCGAGGCCGTCCAGCGCCACCTGGATGATCTTGTTATCGGGGCACGCCAAGAGGTCACACAGCGGCTTGATGCAGCCCTGCTGCACCAGGTAGCGGATCTGCTCCGGCTTCTGCAGGCCGCCCGACGTGGCATTGCTGATGGCCCAGCACGCCTCTTTCCTCGTCTTCAGGTCGCCGTTAGACAGCAAGTGAATCAGGGGCGGGATGATGTTGGCGTCAATGACGGACTGGATCTGCGCCGAGTTGCCTGCCGTAATGTTGGAGATGGTCCAGCACGCTTCCTTGCGGATACCGTCCTTGTTGGAGCTCAGCAGCGACAGCAGGCACGACAGCGCACCGCAGTTGATCACCACCTGCGTCTGCACATCATCTCCAGTAACAATGTTGCCCACGGACCGCAGAGCTGGCGTCTGCACAGACGTCGATGCGTGCATCAGCAGCTCCACCAGACGGCGCGGGATCCCGGCCTCGATAACAGCCTGGATCTTATCGTTGGAGCCATCCGACAGGTATGAAATAGCCCAGCACGCGTCGATCAGGACCTCGTCATCCAAGCTGTACACAAGCTTGGACAGCACGGCCAGAGCGGGTTGGATCTGGCAGGTTAGCATAAGTTGAAGTAGTATAGGCAGAAAAGAGGCGGAAAGGGCCACCTACCGTGTTCCAGTCAGGCTGCGGCGTCTTGCCACGGCAGAAGTTGCTCAGGGTCCAGGTCGCGTTGCGCAGCATGCTAAGCTTCCGGCTGTCGCCCAGCAGAGCCAGCAGAGGTTTCAGAGCACCGCAGCTCAGCACATAGTCGCGGCACCGCGGGCTGTCGCCGGCAATGTTGCCCAGAGCCCAGACGGCCTGCTCGCGAACATCCGGCTCGGGGCTCGACAGAAGCTCCACGAAAATGGGCACAGCACCCGCCTCGATCACCACCTGGGTCTGCGAAGCAGAACCGCTCGCAATGTTGGTCAACGCCCAGGCAGCCTCGAACTGCACTAGCGTGTGCGGTGACCGCAGGAACTCGACAAAGCGGCTGACAACACCGGTCTTGATAACTTCCTCGATGGGCGGGTTACGCTCCTTGGACAAGAGTTTTCTGAACTTGGTCGTGGCCTGGATCTGAAGGTCGATTTGCTCGGAGAACACACCCTGCACCATCTGTGGCAAGTCCTCGTTCAGCTAGATGAAGCATATTAGCGGAAAAGCCATCATAGGCAACACAAACGACAATGCACGCGTTGCTGTAAATCACTTCCATCTCAAACATGCACCCCGGATGGTGGCTGCATCTCATATCATCTCCAAACATCCGGAACCAATATTTCCACAACAGGCAGGGCTTCACCACAGCAACACACAAGAGTGGATAATAAACAAAAAAAATTCAACGCGCCACCATCGCGGCATCCAAGCAACAAAATCACATACCTGGGACTCAGTTGGAGCAGTATCATCGTCGCTGTCCGGAGCAGCACCCAGAGAGGCACCTGGACGAGCATCACCAGTTCCGAGACCACGACGCTTGGCCAGATTCTCCTCACGCTTGGCCTTGCGGATCTCCACCTGCTGCTCTTCACGGCGGCGACGCAGCTCCTCGGGCTTGAACGTGTTCTTCGCCTTGAACTGCGTGCGCCGATGCTCTGGAATATAGCGTTCAGCCATGATGGTAGCGTGGGGGGAGTAGGACGACAAATGGGTTCAAGCGGTCTGGCGTTGTGTCGGAACGTTAGAAAGGGCGAAGGGGGGAAAAAAGAGCCGACGACTAAGAGAAGCAGCCGACAAAGAGAGAAAACAATGATAGAAGACGAGGCGTTGTGTTGCAAAAGGATGTAGCAAACACGAGAGAAGGGGGAAAAAGTTGCAGAGTAGGGTGAGGTGAAGGATGTTGATCACAAAGAAGCGTGGGTAGTTAAGTGTGCAGTAAAAAGTAACCCCGCCGCACAGGATAGTAGGCAAAAAAAAGAACAAGGGGCCCGTGAATCAAACAGGAAGAGCAAACGACAGCCTGCAAAAAGGGCACGAACAGCCAACCAGAGACGGACGAAAGTTCTCTTTTTTTTTTGTTTTTCCCAGTAGTAAGGGTGTCGAAGAAGGTGAGATGAGAGGAGCGAGGAGATGAAAAAATAAATAGAGGGAAAATACAGCAGAAAAGGCAAGAGGCCCAAGTGGGTAGAGGGGGGGGACAAATAATAACAGTGGCCGTTGCTCGCCAAACAGGCAAGAGCGCTTTCCCAGAAGCTCACAGGCGGAGGGAAGGGGCAACCCGCAACGAACGAGCGATGGAGGACAGTGCATAGGCCACTGGGCCGCCGCTTTTTGCACTATGGATGCCGGCTGGCGGCCCCGCGACCACGACAGTGCGAAATGCAGACCATGCAGCCCACCCGAAGAGAGTGGCGTGTGGGGCACAACTAGTGGGGCGGAGCGGAGTCAGCAATGAATGAAGCAGAAATTGAGGACATCCAATTTGCTTTGAGACGGTGGCCTGAGGCTTCCAGGCCGCTACTACTGCCGAGCTTCTCCACACCTCGCCCGGAAGCACGTGACCTCGAGACGGGCCAATCGCGTATCACGCACCTAGACTTCCTTAGTGCACAAACGACGCGCGTGGAAAACGGGGGAAGTGAAGACGATAATAGGCCGCACTCGTCCACGAGCCTCGCGACCACTGTGCGCACACTCAGGCTTTTTATGAGCAGGGCGGTCTGCAAAGATCTCACGTGTGCCTCAACATACACGGAGGCTCTGGGGCCTCAAAAGTGGCAGGATTCGTGCTGCTGTCCGGTTGTTAGCTCCATTTTTACGAGACATCGAGGAGCGAGCGAGACACAACTAAAGCGATCCGACGAAGCAACGAGCACCCAGTCACAAAATTGATCAACAACAACGGCAATGGATGCCGTAGAGCAGAATATGGCAGGTGCGGAAGGGGGCGAGATGGTCCTGCCGCCGGGCTACAGATCAATAAGCGACATCCTCGACGAAAAAGCCAAAGGCTCGTCCGTGGTCTCGGTCATAGGCATTGTCAAAGACTGCCAGCTGCCAATACTGTCGAGAGGCGGTGGTGGGTATACCCTGCTGCACATGCCTCCTCAGAATTCGTTTACATGTTGGACTAACCCCATGGGCCTGCCGGTGCAGACTACAAAATGACCATCACCGTGTTCGACAAGTCCGTGGAGCATCTAGAGACCAGCATCGTGCTCCATGTATTTGGTGCCGAGAATACGATGCCAAAGGTTTCGGCGTCCGATATGGTCCTGTTCCGGTCTGTCAAGGTGAGAAACGTCACCATGGCCGCTAGCATACGCTATCACACTGTTCCTGTTTGCTAATGTGCTGGCGCTGGCGCTTGTCTTAGGTGCAAAACCGTTTCTCGGAGATCTCGCTCATCACCAACTTCTCAACGAGCATCTTTGTCTTCGCGGCCGCCAAGATGCCAGCTTCTCCCCAACCAGCCACGCCCGCCCTTCTCCCCCCCGTTCGAATAAGTTATTCGTCACGGCCGCCCACCAACCAGGATCTGCGCTACATCACCTGGCTCTTCCACAGTCTCAACAAGACGCTGATCCCCGACATTGAGACGTTCCAGATGCAAGTGGCGGCCACAGCTGCCGTTAGGAACAGATTCAGCTTGCTCCAGGATGTCACGGATCATACCTTTTACAACCTCGTCGCCATGGTTGTCTCCAAACCACACATCCTCACTACAGATATGTCCGATGTGGCCGTCCTGTGGGTGACCGACTTCACTGAAAATCCACAGTTCCTCGACTTTCCCCTGCCCTATGGTTTTCAGGACCCCTCCTCCCCCTCCTCGAGCAAGAACATCGAACCGGCCCCCGCGGTCGATAACCAGTACGGCTACCTGAACAATTACATGGGCCACAGCAAGGGCAGCAGTGCCAACCGCAAAAAGTTCCTCGACGGCTGGACGGGGCCGTTTGGCCGGCGGTCGATGCAGATCACCGCCTTTGAGCCCCATCTCTCCTACATCACCGCCAATGTGCGCGAGGGCATGTGGGTGGAGCTGCGTAGCGTGCACGTCAAGCACGCGCGGAACGGCGAGGGCGGCCTCGAGGGTGTCATTCACCTAGACCAGCGGTACCCAGACAAGATCGACGTCTCAGTCTTTTCTCTCGACGTCCAGGAAGTTGACAAGGACGATCTCGATCCCCACTGGAAAGACGCCATCCGCCGCAAGTACCGCTACGAAAAGAAGTTTATGCCCATGATCAAGAGCCGCCAAAACGCGCAGCGCGCTCTCCTCTCGGGAAACGGCACCAGCTCGTCGGCGCCAGCCAGAAGCTCCAAGGCTCGCCGCAAGGCAGAGCGCAACCGTCTCTTGCAGCAGCAAGAGCAGCTCGCCGCAGTCGCAGCCGGCAGCAAGACCAAGGCATCGCTGGCCAACCAGGCCATTGTCACCGAGCACCACGAGATGCCCGCTACACCGCTGTCGGCCGTCCTCGCGCCCGCCTTCCAGGATGTACCTTTGGCAGGTGTCGAGGGCGACGGCGAGGCCGCGACCGCGCGCATTCAGCTCCCCTTTGTCAACACCAAGTTCAACGCACAGGTCCGTGTCGCGGACTTTGCCCCCGCACGCCTCGAAGACTTTGCCGTCGCGCGGCGTCGCACCGAATACGATCTGGTGCCCGATCTCGCCGAGTCGAGCGACCACTCCATGACCTCGGACGACGACGACGGGGACGGCGGCTTTCGCTCGGCCAAGCCTAATGCCGGCGACGGCACGCTCGATGCGTTCCGGGGGCAAATCGTCTGGGAATGGAGGTTCGCTCTGCTACTTGAGGACGCAACGGAGACGCCCCCTGCTTCGTCTCCATCAGAGTCGACGGCACGGCCTCGACCCCCCCGCGTCTGGGTCTGTGTGGGCTACGCGGACGCCGAGATGCTGCTCAACATGGAGGCCTGCGACCTGCGCAAGAACCCGGCTGAGCTGCGCAAGCTGCGCGAAACCCTGTTTGTGCTCTGGGGGGACCTCGAAGAAAAGAAGACGCAGGCGTGGCAAGCTGCCCGTGCGGCTCAGCAGGCTGCTGCCCGGGAGGCCGAAGCCCAGCGCAAGGAGCTAAAGCAGAAAGAGCAGAAAGAACAGAAAGAACAGGAAGAACGGAAAAAACGGGAAGAGCGGCAGCGGGCTCTGGCGGCCGCGGCCGAGCAGTACAACCGCCGCAACGGCCTGCGCAACTACCCAGCATTTTCCGACGCCGACCACGATAGCGCCGATGACAGCCGCGGGGATGCTGGGCAGAAAGAAAACAGTGGTCCAAAACCACAAGGAGACACCGACAAGGAGAGTCCAGCTCGCGAGGCAGCCTCTGCTCCTCCTCCTTCTCCCCCTTCAGCCAGTACTCCGGCGCCCAGTCCCTTGGATGACGTGCACAACCGGCCATTTGTGTGCAGCATCCAGCAGTACGGCATCCTGCGCAAGCGTGCACCCGTTCAAGATGACGGTGGCAGTGGCAGCGAAGACGGAAGCAACGACGATGACGAGGACGAGGACGACGAGGACAAGCGCTCTGGTCGCAAACGCCATCAAAAAACCTGGCGGCGCATGTTTGGAATATTCGGGACAAAGATATCGGTGCAGTTTTGAGGGATGGGACAATCTACGGAATACGATGCGGACACGAGATATTGGAAAAAGTCAAATTGGAACGGGAAACACGGAGCAGGAAGCAGGGCGATCACATTTTTATTCGGGCCATGTGTGCATGGGGGTTTTCTTTTTTTTCCTTGTTTACTCGTTCTATACCACTGTCCGGGGCGACAGAGCGTGCGGTTCATAGGTTCCTTCTCGTTCATGAGTCACAATAATGATAGTAACATGGTGTCTGGTCACACAGGCAATCAAAGCAAATAACCATTCGTGCTATCGTCTGTAGTAAACCGCGACTGAGACGGCGGTACTCAACAAGGGACAGTCATGTCCGCAACACAATTCTAACCGATAAAAAAGAGAACACGCACCAAAGCAGGTATACGTGACGCCACGAGTAGAGAAAAGAAAACAAGCAGACAGGGCAGCGAGCAAACAAACAAGCAGCAAAATAAGCATTACACGACACCGGTGTCCTCTGTGGATGGTTCCTTGTCCGTCTCTTTCCCCTCTCGCTTTTCACTCGTCCCCTCCCCCCCCCGGCCGTTTGATCCACCGCTATACATTGAGATTCAACAGCATATAAACAAAAAAGACACATATAAATAAACACCAGTGACATATCTCGCCCTCTCGCCGTTCCGCCTCCGTTCCGTTCCAGATGTATCGCAGAAATAAGAAAATAGAGAAAGAAGAAAGAGAAAGAAAAAATGAAATGAAATGAAAAAAAGGGGTTTGGAAAAAAAGAAGAAAAAATACTAGTAAAATTACTAGTCACCTCTGCACTCAGTCTCCCAAGAGGGACTCGACCTCGTCCAATGCCCCATTGTTGTCCTCGTCGGCATCCACACCGTCTAGATCCATATCCATGAGCTCCCGTCGCTGCAGGTCCTCGAGAGTGCCTTCTTCGGGCTCGGGCGTGGCCAGGAGGTCGTCATCGTCCAGGCCGTCAATAGCCAGTCCCGACAGCCCTGACAGCCCCGGCGTGTCGGCTGATATAGCTGAGGTAGTGACAGCGTCTGCAGAACCACCAGCTGCCGCCGCTCCCGAGGCACTGGCGGCAGCCGCCTCCTTGCCCTTGTTGGCTGCTGCTGCTCCACCTCGAGCCGTATTCTTTTTGCGTCCGTTGGCCAGAAGCACCTCGCTGGCCTTCTTCGCGTCGAGGAACGACACGATCTCCTTGTAGCTGTGGCCCAGCTTGGTCTGGTTGCGCAGCAGCCGCCGCTTGAGCCGGCCACGCTGCGACCCTGTCTGGTCCAGCACCTGGGCCACGATGGCCATGACGTAGTGGCTGGCCAAGTCACACAGCGCCCGCTCGGCCTTGAGCTCGGCGGCCCGGCGCTCCTCGGCTGAGACACTGCTGTCGTCCTCATCCTCTTCCTCGGCCTCTTCGTCGTCCTCTGGATCCTCGACGGGGTCTTCGTCGTCCGCCGGGTCGTTGAGCGTCTTCTTTGTCTTGCGCGCAAACGAGCGCTCGGCCGCGTCAAAAATGGAAATGAGCTCCTTCATCAGCCCCGGCGGCGTCTGGTCGATGAGCCGGCCAAGAGTGACGTACTTGGCCATGACGCTGGGTCGGCTGAGGTGCTTGCGCAGGCTCGCAAACAGCACGTGCAGGTCGCAGTAGCTGCCGGTGGCAAACAGGCGCAGATCGTCGTTGAAGCCGCGCGACGAGAATGTATGCACCAGGTTCTGGTCAAACGACCGCTTGAGAATGGACAGCCGGTCGACCACGGTCGCAGCAATGGGCGCCTTGGCACCCACAGCCAGCACCAGCGAGCGGACCTTCCACATGAAGTAGAACTGGCAGGCCTGGATGGCATTGGCTGTCAAGGCGTCTTCCACATTGTCCAGCACCTCATCCACCTCCTCGAACTTGCCGCGGTGCACCGTCTTGGCGAGGATGTCGATCGCAGGCGATGGGGATTCCATGTTCGGCCCTTCGGCTTCCAGCACGTCCACGCTATCCGAGATAGTCGCCAGCTTGCTAATCTTGAACAGCGTCACTGACAGCTCCGACGCCACGGGTAGGCTCAGGTTGCGGCGGATCGACAGCTCGCACGCCTTGTCAAAGTTGCGTAGCGAGTTAATGGCGTTCTCCCACAGCTGTGACACCTTGCCGTCCACAGCCTCCTCCAGCTCGGTGTATTGCCGAGCACGCAGCAAGGACGTGGCCGCCTCCGAAATCACGCCGGAATCGGCATGCCGGCTGAACTGGGTGCAGATCTCGTCCAGGAGCCCGTCAAATGTAGCCGTGTCCTGGCGCAGATGCCGGAACACCTCTAGATCGAGACAGTGTTGAAGACGGAGAACCGTGACCGCCGTCGCTGGTTCGGCTCCGAACTTGCGAAGAAGCTTCGGGATCAGCCCCGCTAGCTGCAGTCCGGCCCAATCAGCTATCTCGGCCGCAGAAAGCCCGCCATCGGCCCCTGTGGCTGCTCCTGGGTTGGCGCTGCTGCCGCTGCCGCCGCCGCCGCCACCAACACCGGCACCGCCGCCACCCACTCTCCTCCGCTGGCCGTCGCTGCCGCCACCAGCATTAGGCATGAGGGTTGACTTGGCTGCCGCCGCTAGAATCTCCAGCAGAATGGCTTCTTCCGCGTTGGTCGGTGCGATGGATGTCCGGAATGTGGCCTCGGTGGACTTGGCCTTGGACCGGCTCCGGCCTCTTGCTGCTCCGTCTGTGGTGTGGTCGTACAGCAGGTATCCTGCCAATATCTCCCAGTTGGCAATCTCGGGAATCTTGTCCACCAGTGCCTGGCCGGCAAGGGCAAGACGGCTGGTCTCCGGTACAACCGCACTAGGGGATTCTGCCATGACATCGAGGCCGTAAGAAGCCGCTGCCGCTGCCGTATCAAAACGCCGCGCTCCCAGCTGGTCCTCGTAGGCGGCGATGATGCTAGCCAAGCTCTTGACGTTGATCCAGTCGCGGCGCGGCGCGTCATACTGTCCTGTTTTGCTCTGGCCACGTCCAAACAGCTCTTGCATGGCCTCGTCGCCGCCGACTTCGTCGAGCTTGGCGGCTGCAAACTCGTTGACGCACTCGGCAAAAAAATTGACCGATGCTTTGCGTATGCGAGGTTCGGCATCAAAGATCAGCCGCCCAATCTCATCGATCTCGTCAGGATCCAGCATGCCCGACGGACGAAGCTGCTCAATCACGCCAATAGCTGTCACCCGGACACTGATATCAGCGTCTCGCGTGGCGATTTCAATCAGCCGCGGCCGGAAGCGGTCGATAAAGTGGCCCATCTTGTTGGCGTCGCGGCGGAACATGCGCGAGAGCTGCTTGAGCACCTCTTGCCGCGTGATCGGCGAGCCGTCCGTCAGCATCCAGCCGAGATAGCGCAGGTACTCGGGCTGCATGTAGACCGACGGCAGGGTCCACACCCACAGTCCCAGCGCTTCTGCACACTCGGTGCGGATGCGCGGGTCGATGTCGCGGTAGCGGTGCACAAAGACCACGTCAAAGAACTCTTTCATCAGCTCTGCCGCACGCTCACGGCAGCGTGTGGCCTCTCTCAAGTTTCGCTCGAATGCTTCGAGGCGTGTGTCCTTGGCCCGGGACTTGCCGTTGCGGCTCCTCTGTGCCTCCACCTGCTGTGTCATCTTGTTGGTGCGCTCGTCGAGTTTCTTGGCCACGTCGTTCATCGCAGCAAGCATGGTCAGAGCTACTGTGGTTGCTGTGTGGCGGAAAGGCCGCAGCGTCGAGGAAGATAGCGACGCTACCCAGCGCACGACGTTCTCCATCAGTTGTGGCTGTGAATAGAGGGTCTCGGTCTCGTGGAGGACGTTGACGAAGGCGTGGAAGAACTGCACGAGCAGCTCGCGGAATGATCTGGTCGACCGCGACTTGGCGATCAGAGGGTAGTCGGTGATTTTTTGCTGTCACGTTAGCTCATGCTTGATGCTACTGCCTCCAGCGCGTCAACGTCTTACCTCTTCGTAGATGGACTGCAGATCAGTGAGCCGGTTGGAGCAGTTGTCCGGGTCGTTGATGTCGTCTTCCGTCACGTGGATGTCGCAGCCTGCAGACGAAAGAATGCAGTTGACCAGGTCCGCCACTGCGGACGCTGGGTTACTGCGGTAATTTGCGAACCAGCGTGCTGCCACATCGGCACTGTCCTCACCAGACGCGAAGATATCAGCTGCACGGGTTAGCCCTGCTTTCCTCTGCTTCTATCGCATATGTTGCTTCTCTTCACCTACCGTATAGTTGGCTGCCGTGGTCTCCATCGGCTTCGATGGACACGGGTACTGTTTTTTTGGGTCGGCTTGGGATGCCGTTGCCGTTCTGCGCGCTTCCATTCAGCTTGGGCTTTTTGGCTGCGCGTTTCCGGGGTTGCGCAGATGCTGTTCTTCTCTTTGAACGGGACCGTCCGTTTGTCGCGCCGTCGTTGTCATCATCCTCGCCGTCGTCTTCGCCGTCGTCCTCTGCGTCGTCGTCCGCAGCTGCATCGCCATCCACGTCGTCGGCATCATCAGCATCGCTGTCGCCGCCCGTTTCTACTCCGTTGGCGTCAAGGCGTTTGCGCTTGATGGCCTGTGCCGGCTCGGGCAGATATTTGCTGGGTGGTCGTACGACGCGTCCAGACCGGCGCTGAGAAGCTGCCAAGTCCTCGGATTCCAACAATCCGGAGCCGTCCATGGCTGATGGCTGTTTGCCCGTAGCCGTTGCCCGCCGGTGGGTGGCTTGTTGTCGTGATCACAACGCTGTTCCTTTTCGGGAGTGATGTGGACTATCACGGTCTGCTGGGCAGGTCAAGAAACGAAAAAAGAACGCGACGGGGCAAAAAAGAAAGACGTGCTGTAGCCACGGAAAGGGTTGGGCTGAAATCGGGGAGAATGGGGAAAGGTAAGACGAAATGAGAGAAACCGGACGTCAGTGGCGTGTTGCCGTCGTGATGCCTGTTTTCGATGTGCACTTGGAGATGTTGTTGTTCTGTTGTTCTGCGATCATCTACTGTTGTATTGGCAGTTGGATCTCCAAAAAGAGAAATCGCGCCGGGAAACGCGCACAGGGGCAAATGGACAGGTGGAGATTCAAGTGCAATATAATATGTGGAGGGGGGGGCGTGTGTACATATGTATGGTGTGGTGTGGATTGGCGCGCAGCGACAGAAACTCAACGAGCAGCGCGCGCAACGAGGGGTCTAGAAGAGAGGGACAGCGGAGCACGGAATCGCGAGGACGAGATGCGATTCTAGAATGAGAAGAGGAACTATTTCGATCGGTTGGACGGTCCTGGCGATGAATAAAAAAATAGTGGGAAATAAAACGAAATAATAGGAAAACAGCGTAATGGTCGCGTTCCGTTGGGTAGGCGCGCGACAAGTTCGTTGCTCCTTCCCTTCTCGCTCACTCTCTTCCCCCCCCCCCCAATTTTTTTCTCTCCTTGTGGCTCCTTACCGCCTAAACAGCAAAACCGGTTTCTGCCTAAGGCACCTATTAGTAACGGGTCTGGTAGCTCGCCCAATCGCGCCAAGAAAACGCTACCCTTATTTTACGGGCGCTCTAACGCCAGGGCCTACTGCTAAGATTGACAGAATTCGCTGCGTGGCCGTACCCCGCGTTGCGCTGTAGTTCCTATGTAGAGAGTGCCAATACCACGCGTCCTTCCAAGCTGGATGTATCACGTGATATCAAATGCATCGCGATCCATGAGATCGACAACAGCAAGAATAGACAGAGCAGAAACATAATTCTTGACGCATTAGAAAATATATATAAAACCAGTGGACGTCTGGCAGCAGTATCGAGGACAGGCAAGGGAAAAGGCGGGACAATGCAGTCGCCGTGACGGCAAGCAGAATCCAAAACAGAACCCAAAGAATCCAAAAGGGGAAAAAAGAGACACAAGCTCAAACCAAAAAGCCTGCCTCCCTACCCACGCGGTCGGCCGCCGCTCTAGTCCAGCCGCAGCACGACCTTCCCCCGCAGGTGCCCGCTGTGCACCTTGTCAAAGGCGGCCTCGAAGTGGTCGAGCGGAAAGGCCGAATCAAAGACGGCGCGCGCCCGGTTGGCCTCGATGAGCCGCGTAATGGTCTGCAGCTGCTGGCTGTCGGCGTGCACGACGAACCACGCGCTCCGCACATCCATGCCGACGCCGCCCGAGTCGGGCTTGACCTGGTCCGCCGGCATGGCGATGCTGATCACCGTGCCGCCGTGGCGCGCGCTGGTCCACGCCCGACGCAAAGTGTCGCCGCCCACACAATCGAGCACCAGGTCGTACTTGTCGCTGCTGTGCGAGTAGCCGCGCGTTTGCGAGCCCGACCGGGCGCGGCCGGATGTTTGTGTGTGCGTACTTGTATGTGTGCTCGTATGGGACGCTGGGTCTGCGGCCGCGGCGGAGGCAGAGGAATAGTCAACCACCCGATGGGCACCGAGACCGCGCACAAAGTCAACGTTGTTCGGCCCGCAGGTAGCTGTGATATGTCCGACACCGGCGAGATGGGCCAGCTGCACCGCCCACAGCCCGACGCCCCCGGCTGCCGCCGTGATGAGCACGCGCTTGTTCGCATTGACGTCGTCGCCGGCAAAACTGCTCCGCGGCCGCAACGGTCGCTGCCGCGAAGACGACGCCGGCCGTGAGGGCGAGGATTGGTGCTGCTGCTGTTGCTGTTGCTGCTGCTGTGGGTAAGGTTGGAGCGGTGGAAGAAGCGGTGGTAGGGACGTGGAGGAAGAGGCGGGTATGGAGGCAGGAAGGGGGGGTGGCGGCGTGGATTGCGAGGGCCGCGAAGAAGGCCGCGACGGCGGTTGCGATGGCTGAGATGTCGGCCGTGACGGCAGCGATGTATCTTCAGGCGGAGCCAGGCCTCCGTGCACAAAAAGCGCCTGCCACGCCGTCAGCGCCGACAGCGGCACCGTAGCCGCCTCTTCCCACGAGAGGTTTTCCGGCTTCTGGCCCAACTCCTTGGTCAGCGCCGTTGTGTATTCGCGGGCATTTCCGGGGCGGTTGAAAGCCGTGCAGGCGTAGACTTCGGTGCCCTGTTGGAAGGGCGAGTCGGGCGGAGCTGCGAGAACAGTTCCGGACACTTCGTAGCCTGGAATCGCAGTGGAAAGGGACGCCGGCTCAGGCCACACGAGCTCACCGTTGGTGAGCGCAACAGCATGCACCTCGATCAGATGCTCGTCGGGCTGCAGCTGTACAGGCATTGGCAGCATCCGTAGAGACAGTGTACGGGTAGTCGGATCGTGCACCACGGCCTCCATCTCGCGGTCGTCCTCCAAGCCGTCCATCGGCGCGGTGTGTAGAGTCGAAGCGGTTCGCCGTGACCGGATGTGAGATGCGCGGATGCTCAGATTCGAGGCCCAGAGCTAGCAGCACTAGCCCTGGGTGCAGGTCGACGACTGATAGCCCTATAGAACGTTGCTCTCCCACGTGGTGTTGAGCCTAGCTCGACGTTGTAGCCAGGACTGCAAGAGGATGAGGGGATGAGGAGAAGGGGGGTAAGGAATCCAGAAAGGCAAACGTGCGAGTCCGATGACAAGTCAGTCGGCGAGATAAGGAGAATGCGATAGCGGCGAACAAGAGACGAAAGAATGTCGTGCAAAGATGTCCGGCAATCAAGGTGATATTGTTGGCTTTTAAGCCTTGGAAGGAGCCGGGCACATAATCGTCAGGTTCTATTATACATGGATGGAGAGGGGCGGCGAAGACGAGCGCGGGTGACAAGCGGATTGGTTGTGTCAGAAAGGGGGGGAGGGGGGCTGAGGAAGAAGGAGGAGCGGGAAGGCGATGCTCGAGCCTTGCTCTGAGAAACAGCAGGCCGTAACATGCAGTAGTTTTACACACATACGTCTTAGACTGGGTTGAGATCCCGCTAGCTGGCATCTCCAACTGCTGAGATATCCATAAAAGCTCAGTCGCAGCCCAGGGAGGCGGGCGGTACGCCAGATGTACGATACACATCGCTCAGGGACTAGACAAGGCACACATGGCCAGCGGATGGCCGGCAGTGAGACGACCAGACAGGGGGGTCAGGGAGAGAGACATGGGGAGGGGCGCATTTGGAGAACGAGAGAGAGAAAGGGAGGGAGACAGAGGTCAGGGTGAGGGGATTGTACGCAAAAGGGTAACAAGAACGACAGAAAAAGAAAAAGAAAAGAAAGTATCTAGCTCGTATACCCAGTGCCTCTTAGTAGGCCGGACTAGAAAATCTAAGGGCCGAGAGATGGGGCGAAAGGGGGAGGGGTGATAGAGAAAGAAACGAGAGACAAGCAAATCAAACTTACATCCACCAGGAAGGGAGGAAGGAATCAGAAAAAAAGTGAATTATGAATGGCAACAAGGGAAGGGTAAGAAAAAGAGAGGAAGCGAAACACCAACTCCGAACAAGAGAGAAACAAGGAAAAAATACACAAAAAGGACAAGGGAAGAAACAAAATCGAGAGATCGTCAGCCAAGACGCACGAAAGAATACGACAGCTGTGGGAAGACCCGTCATGCCGTAGCTTCCCATATCCGTTGCTAATAATACAGACGCGAGGTGGCCCCTGGCCTCTCCACTGACGCACACGGAGCACGAGTGTGTCGTTGTATGCACTGCACTTATACGACTCCTGCGTGGCGGCGATGACGCTCCCCTCTTCCTTCTCCGTCACCCTTCTCCATCATAACCTTGCTCGACTCCATCTACTTCCCATAGCCGAGAAATAACGGATACTAGCAGTGACAACATGGCCCCAGCCTAATCTAACTTGCGGCTGACTGGGCGGGATTGGCGCCGGAGAAGTCGAGAGAGACATGCAGATAGAGATATTGTATATATACATATGGAGAGATTGGGAGGGAGGGGGCCTGAGGAGACCCGTTACCTGGGTTTGGCTCATGCTGCCCATTCTCTCGTTTCTCTCCCCACAACTGCTGTCTGTTTCCTCGCTACCGCTACGCTCACTATAATAGTCCTTGTGCATATTTGTGCATGCTCGGCACCGAGAAAGAGTAGCGAAGGGAACGGGTGTGGAGAAGAAGAGCATTAACGGAGGGCGAAGAGCGAAAGCGTGCCCGGAGTCGTGTACGAGGACACGAAAGGTACGGAATACATTTGGACAACATCAGTAACGGACAGGGAGGGCATAAAAGCGAGTATGGCGAGCAAAAGCTAGAGCGGACACGAGAACCACCGGACCGTGGGTCTTGGGCGTGAGGATCGATGAGGGGACGGCCAGCACATCTAATAAGAGGCGGACGTAAGGGGGGAGGGGAATGACGGCAAAACCAGCGCGCTCTCCGATAACTTACCCTCTCACCCAACGTGTACAACCACGAGTACAATTGTGTACAAGTACGTAGTCTATTGTATACCTCGCGTGAGCAATCACTTGTATCCCTATATCTACCGTATGAGCTGCCTCTCCTGATTCGTTTTAGCGCGTACGAAATGATGCACCAAGCATGGCTCCAGGGCCAAGGACTGTGAAGCGATACGGGCTGCGAGCACGACCGAAACGTGGTCGAAATGCAGACTGTCGATGTGCTCGACTCCGTAGACGGACGGAGGGGGGAATACGAAAAGAAGGAAGAGAGGGGTGCACAGATGGAATGAACTAGTGGTGGTGGTATTTGCTGCCGTGAAGGTATCTGCGAGTACAGCCGTCAAACACGAGCTGTATACCTGACTGGTAGTGGCTAGGTGGTGGTGGCAACCACAGTGGTAGTGGTGGTATGTAGTAGCAGCCACGGTGGTGGTGGCTGCAGCAGGTGGCTCGGCAAGAGTAAACGTGCATGTTGCACATGTCCAATGGAGATGCACACACACGCACTTAGACCAGCCACTGACGATCTATCTTGATGCGGTCGGCCTGTTGTCCTCTCTTTCCCCCTCTTTGCTCTTCCTCCTCGTTCTCGCTCCTCAATCGTCTCCTCAATTCTCTACTGGGTGGCCCTTTTTCTCTGCCTTTCTTAGGAAAAGGCTAGCCAGAGACAAGGCCCCTGCTAGACGTACTCCATTCTTGATTCTCTACCTCCATGCCTTCCTGGCCTTGTCTTGGAACAGGTACAGTGTACGGAGTGCGAGTCAGAACTTGATTTCACCCTGTCGAACTGTACTTACTCACTTGTCCTACCCCCTCCCACTCCTTCCCGTGTCCATCCCCTTCAGAGGGCATCGTACATAACTGCGTGAATCATATGTTGCAACGCTACCCATGACGCAAACAAAGTACGCACTCTATGCCAGACAGAATGGTAACAGCACAGCCTTGTCAGACAAGGAACAGGAGCGGCACAACGGGCAAGGAAAATCAATAAGTGCGAGTGTACATTGATGCACATTGATACAGAGTTCGGAGTACATAACATAGATAAATAGGAGGTGGACGAGAAGATGGGGGTCCTCCCATTCCCCATGACGACTGTAACCGTGCGGATAGTCCTATGGTTCATCGTTGTCTGTATCGCGGGAGACAAGAGATGGCGTAAGAGAGACAAAAATAGGGAGAAGTAAAACAAGCGAGGTGGTGGAAATGAGCGATCAAAAAATGTAATAAAAAGGGGAATAAAGGTATTTAATATATAAAAATAAAAAAGAATAAAACATGAAAAAAATGTGAGAGGACAAAAAGCGAACGAGCACGCGCATGACGACAACACCGACTTCGCCGATGCTGAGAAAATGTGACAACTTTGCTGGGCCAGCCCCCCAACAAGGGATGAAGAGCGGAGGAGGCCCGCCTCAGCCGCCTTACTTTGGATGTCTTATAAGTATTTGCTTTTTGAGAGTGGTGCTATTACGGAGTTCCCATAATGTGTTGACATACATATGTAGGTGTGTACACACACCTCGTATTGCTTTTGCTGGTTATCGGCGACGGGGGGTGCCTTCGCCCGAGGTCGGGCCTGGTGTCGATGATCTCTTGTGCTTTTTACTGGGTATCTCTGGTGTCTCTGGTGTCTCTGGTGACCGTATCTTTGTGCGAGTGCTGTCTTGCTATATTGTCTTCTTCGTTTCTTCATGTGTAGTAGTCTACAAGCATTCCATACGAGTAGCTGGTCCGTCCTTTGTCTCACATCTTGGGGGGCAATAGTCCTTTTTTCAAAATGGCTTGGCTTGCACAAATCGACCAACGAGTGAGCAACCGTGTATGCCAAAGACTGGTTGATGCCGGCCCCAATACAACAGCAATACAACGGCAAACCCCCTTGTCCGCTTGGCCTTTCTTCTCCTTCTCCTAATCATATGCAGACAGCTTTGGTTGGCGGGGGCCTTCCGCCCGCCCCTTCGAGAGGCGCAAGGCGGCATGACGAAAACGCAGTGTCGGGTGGACAGACGCCAAAGGACAGCGTGGCCGCCTCCAAGAGAACAAGAAACGAGAGACTTTGGTTGCTGATCACCACCACGCGCACCCCCCTCTCCCCAAATTCATGCGAGGATCAGACGCCAACCAGGGAACCACCCTTTTTTCGCCTGTCTCTAATATCGGGGTCTTACTTTATAGACAAGGCCTCTTTTTTCCCTCTTTTTTGTCTTACTTATACATTGGGCAAAAGGCCGGGCCGAGAGGTAAATTGTGCATGCAGTATCGCCCCGAGCCACCATCTATCTATGTCTGTGCATATATGGACTCCGTTCACAAAAGATAATATGAAGGGATAATCAGCAGCGAGCAAATAAAACGAGAGAGCAAAAAGCCCCCAAAGAGGCGATCACACATGCATCCAAGCCTGTTGAACCAGTGCTTTTCTAGACCCAACCTATCCAGCTGTACAAATATAAAGCCCAACATGCCAACACCAGAACGCCTCTAAAAAAATGCAGCTCTAACAGCAACAACCTCTAGTCGAGCCGCCGCTCTCCCCGCTCCAGCAGAGCCTCCCGCTCACTGTGCGACTTGGGCGACGGCGGCCGGCCGCTCCGACTGCTGGTGCGGCTTCCGGCGTCGTCGTTGTCGGCAGACGCATTGTCGGCATCCGCGCCGTCGTCCGCGTGCGCCGCCGGGTACAGCACGTAATGCTGCACAATAAACACCGAGTCGTACAGCATGGACACGTTGCCCAGCCCCAGCTTCACCGGGTTGCCCGTCAGGCCCGACCAGTCGCGCTGCCGGTAGCTGTCGACCAGCAGCTGCGCGATGCTGAGGACGCCGCCGACCATGTCCAGCAGAATCTGGCCAATGCTCCAGCCGCGCGTGCTGCTGTTGCGCCAGTTGGCCAGCACCTGCGGCGAGTACTTGACGAGGGTGACGAGCAGTTTGACGTAGCCCAAGGCGTAGACGACGTCGAGCTGGCACCAGGCGTGGACGTCCTCCGCGGAGGACACAAAGGTGGCAAGGGCGACCAGGGCGACGCCCACAATGCAGCCGACAGCCAGGCCCTGCATAAAGCGCGACGGCTGGCTCGGGCGGACGGAGTGCCCGGGCATCCCCGGCCCGGGGACAAATACAAATCCCCAGGCGCTCGGCAGCAGGTACTGGGACAGCGTCATGAGCGAGAGCACGAGCGCGTGCGCGGCAAAGGCGACATCGTTGACCGCCACGGTGGGCGCGAGGTCGTGGTGGCGGGCCGCGTACTGGGCGCGCACGGTGGACGAGTAGCGGAGGGCCGCCGTGGAGAGCAGGTAGGCGAGGAACCCGAGGCAGTTGATGAATGGAAAATCGACGGTCGTGCCGGCGGTGGAGCGGCGGCGGCGGTTGAGCAGAGGCTGCGGATAGAAAGAGAGCGACCAGCTTATGGTGTAGACCCAGCCGCAGAGAGCGGAAAAGGCGGCCAGGAGGTCCATGGTGGTGGTGGTGAGGCCGAAGAAGGGGGCAGGGAGGATGACGGTTCGTAGTAAAGAAAGAAAAGTGAAGCTGGAGCTCCGGATAGCTGCTAGTGGGCTGCCCCCCTGGAGATAGGGCCACCAGCGCGCTAGCGATTAGTCACCACATGCGCTCCATGCACTGTACATGCGAAGGATAACGTGCCAGGGAGCCGCCAAGGCGTCATAGTGTACTCCGAATAAAACCACCTGCTACTGACACAGTACTCTGTAGTTCACAACCCTTTTTCATCGCTTTGTTTGCAGATGGAGTCAATTGATTACGCTTGTATCCTAAACGCCCCCCAAAGCAGGAAATGCTTTCCTTCCTCTCCTCTGGTTTCCTCTCTCTAAGCCATTCCATCATGCATGTACAAAAGAAGTGAACAGAGTGGACAAAGGGAAGGAAAGGATGAAAAAGAAAACCGACAGAAAAAGCGAATAAAAATCAACAGAGAAAAAACACGATATAACAAAAGAACGAAAAGAGATCTAAAAGAGATCCAAGGACGGAATATAAACCCGGACATCCGCATAAATCTATAAGCTGGCTCCTCCTAGTATTCGTTCGTTGTTGTCCGGATGCCTTTTTGTCTAGGATCTATCGCGAGGGGGTCCTCCTCTATATTGCCCACCACCAGTATATGATGCTGTCTTTGATGCTTGTTTCTAAGAACGCCCGCTGCCCGTCATGATGGCCGGCAGCGACTGCCAGCCCTTCTGATCGGGCAGCTTGATCTTACCAAAGTCCTGGTCCAGGTCCAGGATCACCTTGAGCGCGTTGCGGCTGCGCGCATAGGGGCTCAGCAGGCCGGCCTTGTCGCCGGTGGCCTTGCTGTCGGCCAGGGGGGAGACAGAGCCGGCGGCCGAAGCAGCTGCTTGAGCCGCGTGGTTGTCGTGGCCGGGGTAGGGCACCAGGGTGTGCAGCAGCTCGTAGGCGGCGAGGGTGAAGCCGAACTGCGGCGAAGAACGCATGATGCGTGCCGGGCCACCCTTGAAAAAGGCGCGGAAGCCCTCCTCCTTCCAGATGGTGGAGGCGGCGTGGCGCAGGCCGGTGTAGGAGGTGTCGCCCTTGCGGGCCTCGACCTGCAGACGGGTCTTGATGACGTCGCAGGGGGTGGTGAGGTAGGCGGCGGGCATGCCGGCGATAGCGCCGGCCGTCAGCAGCTGCAGGACGCCGAGCTTCTTGGTGGGCGACTCGCCAAACATGTCGCGCTTGAGGTGGGAGTAGGTCGGGAAGTAGATGGCGGAGAAGGGCACGTCGCGCAGCAGACAGGCGGATGCGCCCTTGTAGAGGCCGACGAGGCCGAGGTTGCGCACAATCCACATGGCGGAGCGCTTAGGTACGCCTTCGACGGACTTGGCGACCTCGCCCTGGACCTGGAGGCGGATCTTGACGATTTCGAGGGGGTTTGTGAAGACCTGGGTGTGTTAGCGAGGGGGAAGAAAAGGAAAAAGAAACGGAAACAAGAAAAACAAAACCCCCCAAAACACGGGGAAAACACCAAGAGCAACAAGATGCAAAGCAAGAATCAGAAAACACCACACAACTAGAACGTACCACTTGACATGCTCCGGCCGTGCCGCCGGACAGGATCTCGTGGCCCAGCCAGATGCTGCCGTCCTTGTTGGTATAGAAGCCGCGCACGAGGTCGTTGACGGTCAGCTTGATGGCCTTTTCCGGGGCCACGCCGACTAGCTGCGGCAGCACGCCCGAGTACAGGCCCAGGAAGCCCTCGTTGCGGACGACTTTCTGGAAGCAGTCGATCGAGTTCTTGTACAGGTGCTCGCCGGGCCGCGCGCTGCGCTGGTTCTGCATGCGCGTCTTGACCAGGTCGATCGGATACACCATGAAGGCGCCGAAGGCGCCGGCGATGCTGCCGAGGCCGAAGTTGTAGGCGGACGCGAGGGCGTCACCGAGAAAGGACTGGGCGGCGGATTTGGGCTTGGACTGCGATGCTGCTTCGGGCACAGAGTCGACCGCTTCTTGACTCCGCCACGTCGGGTCCAGCACCTTGCTGAAGTCGCCCAGGCCCAGGCGCCCCGATGGCTCGTCAATGCTGGCAAAGTGGAAGAGAATGTCGGCCTCCATGGGCGTGATGAGCGAGAAGCGCGTCAGACGGGCGGCGTGGTGCAGAAAGTCGGTGCGCGTGATCTTGCCGTCGCTGCTTGTGGCACAGGCGCGGCGCACAATGAGGTCGACGAGGTCCATCTCCTTGATCATGTTCTGGAACGCGCGCACGTTGGCATACGACACCTTGCTGCCCTTGGAGATGTTGCACAGCGTGTGCAGGTTGGCCAGCAGGTGGTCCGACAGCTTGTGCTTGGCCGTCTCCAGGATGATGCGCTCAAACTCCTCGGGCTCGATGTAGCCGTCGCCGTCGCGGTCCAGCAGCTGGAAGGCCTGCCGGATCCGCTCGCCCTGCAAGCCGCGCAGCATCTGCGTGAACTGCTCGTAGTCCATGTCGTGCCGCTTGCGCGTGTCGCCAATGTACAGCTTGGCCCACTCGCAGTCCCAGTTGAACGGGATGCTCGTCGGGCTCTTGTTGAGCTCGTACAGCTTGCGGAAGTCGTCGTACCGCACCGTCCCCAGCCGCTCCACGTCGAACAGCCGGAACGCGATCTCGTACTCGGCATCCGGCTTCATCAGGATGTTCTCAAAGTTGGCCCAATCCGCCAGCGACACCCGGCCGCGGCCACGCCGGTCGGCCACCGGAAAGAGGATCGTGTATTGCTCGCGCCTGATTTTGTGCTGGGAGCGTTAGTGGGAGAACGGCACCAGCAGGGGACAGCCGAGAACAGAAGGCCAACCACTCACGTAATCCTCGCTCGACGGCGCAATGGCGGCAATGAACTCGTCGATGCCCATGTACAGCTCTCCGGTCTCGGCGTCTTTCACGGCGCTCTTCAGGAACCGCGCCCGCGTTTGCGACGACAGCTGCACAGGCTCCTCATGGCCCAGCAAGCTCTCCTTGACCGCCTCCTTCACTGTGGACGTGCTTGGCGACATGGTGTTGGCCGAATTGAGTCATACATACACCGGCGAGGGTGACGGGCGATGCAGGAAGCCAGAGGATTATAGCACGAAGCCGCTGTAGTTGTGTTGCTTGCGCTGGATGTGCTGGTTTTGCCGTTTCTGTGCTGCCGTGGCTCCTTCACAACAGGAAACGCTCGTCAAGGGAGAAAGCTCGGAGAAGAGAGGGGAAGCACTCGCTGAGAGGTCGGAAAGCTGGTGACCAAGTAGGGCAAAGACGTGGTTAGCAGGTATAGGGCCTGGGGAACAAAAAGCGGGCGGCCAGAAAACGAAGAAGAAAACCAGATGGGGAATGTGTGGAGAGCGGGCCACCCCTTGTTCGCAAAGCGCCGTGTAGTGTTCTTTTTCTATGTATGTGTACATACAGTGTGTGGGTGGAGAAATCCCGCTGTGCGAACCGATCGCTAACGAGAGGCTCAGCCTGAGAACGAGGAGGGAAAAAGCTGTGCGTGGGATGCAGACAAACGAGAAGGGCAGTAGAAGGCAAAAAGGGTGTGCAATGGGTGGTGGCACTCTTGGGGGTGACGCGACGCCACCAAAGCGAGCTTTTGATTTTTTGGCAACTACCAACCCAAAATTTTCAAACACCATGTATATTTTTTGTTTCCGATGCGCGTTAGCTGTTCTCCTTTTTCGGGAGGTGGTTCCTGGCGCCGCCTGCCGTGAATTTTTTATTTCGCATTTTCTTTGGATTAAATTTAATTACGACAGCTACAATACAATGTCATACTACTCCGTGCAGAAGGGAGCAAATTTGCCATTAGTGCGGGTTCGCCTTCGTCCGTAGCGTCCGCTGGTCACCGAGTGTTGGAGAACCAGCGGTCAGGGGGAAGGATGAAAGGTACCGTACGGAGTACTCGCATGCTTCGTCCGCACCGAGTCAGAAGAGCGAGAATCAGCGCTTGCTCCTTCCTGTTCAGCCGCCACGCCTGTCGCTGTCATCTGTATCTGGCGCTGTACAACATGCTCGTGCCTTCCTTGTACACGCTCTTGCCCCATCCATCCGCCATTGTGTCGGACAGGGTTGCGTGGCACGTCTACCGCGATGGTGAGATACACAGTAGCTCTCCGTTCGCCGCCGCCTCTGCCTTCGCCGTTTTTGCCCGTTTCTGCGTTCTTCTTCTTCCTCCTCCTCCTCCTCCTCTTCTTCCTCCTCACTCCTAATTCCGGGGACTCCCTCCGTCCAAATCGCATCACACCAGAAGATAAGAACCATCTGCTCCGTAGTGTCCACCAACGAGCTGCCACCCCCTCTTCCCCCCAAAGAGGCGCCGTAGAATCCCGACTTGTCTCCGGCTCGCGCTTAGACTGTGGAAAAACGGAAGCTCTATACTCTATACGGATTACTCGTACAGCACGCACAGTTGTAAGATACTCCGTACGGTACGATGTACTGTCGCATCCGCTGAGCCATGGATGCTAGTGCTAGCTAGGTACGACTAAGGTAATACGTGCAGCACACCAATTAGGAAGACGCCGTATTGTCGTCACGAGCTGCCCTGCAGCTGGCATTCCGGACGCCGACATGGCATCCCGCACGGAGTACTCGTATCTTGTCTATGTGCTGGCATGCACGTCTGCCTCTCGCATATCTGTCTTTTTGTAGGAGCAATATGGCGTGCGGCCTTGCACGCGAAGTCGGAGCTGCCAATGTCCATGCAAAGTATCGCACCATATACCTCTACGTGGGGAGTACATCGGCCCAGCTGCCTGCCGCATGCACTTGGCAGGAGCTACCCCAAGACATGCAAATTACGGAGTGCTCTTCCGGGTAATGCGAACTCTTTGACTTTCCCGCTCTCGTCCGCCCTGTACGAATACCTGCATATAGTGACTGCGTACTCGTACCTGCGCCGACGAGGCCTTGTTGCATTGCGGTACCGATGCAGGAGAGCGGAGATACGACTGCTTGCTTGCAGTTGGATTTTGCACGATTGTGTGCCCGTTTCCGCCTTTTCTACGAGTGCTCTCTGTTGCGCACTTCTACTTCCGCCTTTTGCTTCCCTCCGCATCGATTTATTCTATTTCTCCTGCCTCTCTGTCTTGTCCTGTGCGCTGATCCAGATTTCTGATTACGCACCCGAAACAACTCTCGACAAGCCCTTTGCCCTGTCCCCTCCCCTCAAATAGCCAACATCTGAGTGGAAAAGCAATGAGTGCCGATCGCGGACCCAAGCCCTAGTGGACTACTCCGTACTATGCATGTACGGAGTATGAATCTACCGTCGACACACTCGCGACGGCTATATGGGTAACTACGCAGTCCTCGTAGGTCAATTCGCGCTCCACAGTCGCAACAACAGGGACCCATAGTTGTTACGAAAGGCCAAATGTCGAAGCCGGTTCGGGGGTGGGAACTACCATTACGGATGGGTCCCCTCTAGAACAGATAGCCTAGCCCACAACTAAGTAATGAGCAGTGAGAGAGCTGGCAGCTCCACGGCACTTGCCAACCACCAGGAAAGGAAACCTGTGCCCACGCGCCGGAAAAGGGAAAAGGGAAAACAAATAAGCCCATCCGCTTCGGGGTTCGACTATAGACGGAGCTGGTAAAATCTTTAATAAAAAAAGAGGTTTTGCTCACGTGCGGGGATCATGGACGCGGAAGAGACTCCCCCAAATGCCCCAGTCTCAAGGCTTGGCCCAGCTTCTACCCTCGACGATTGAGCTGTTGCATAGGCTGAATCTAGTCTAGATGCAGCGGCCCTGTTTCAAAAAGAGGGAAAAAAATCCAGTCTCCGATTCTCTCTTTCCCCATGATACCGGACTGGTGCAACTGATAACAGGTGAGATTGGGCGCTCTGGCCTCTAGGTCTCCAACTTCTAGCTGGCAAGCTACTCCTCCCCGTCTTCTTCCGTATGCCCTCCCCCCACATCTCGCCTCCCACGCTGGCTTCCCGTCTCCCGCGTCATTTCCCACGCCATTGCCATCACGCGCTCGCTAACCCCACAGAGTCACGGTGTATTAACCACTGTTTTACTAAACAGCTTGTCCAAACACTTTGTCATAGGCAGGCGGTCACGGATTCGCGCGCCGTTGCGTGCTACACCTCGTTATAGACTTGCTCCCATTCTATTTTCAATGAGTTTTATATTATTAAAATTGTCCTGTCTGTGCAGAACTAGGCAAGCAAGGCCCTCATACAAGTAGACCAAAGCAAAATGTAAAGAGAATGAACATTTTGTAGAAAAAACAAAGAGGAAGAAACAATGTACAAAGAGTATTGATCATGTCTCATTAAGTCGTCGTAAGAAACAATAGAAGGCGTGCCAGCGAAGGCAGCCTCCTTGAAGCGAGAGTATAGCGCGCAAAAAGCACACATGCAAGAAAATATGACGGAACTACCGAATATCACCCCGGGCGGCAAAACCGAGGAAAGACAAGAAAAGACATGATAGTTTGCGCCAAAGACAAATCAAGCCGCACCAGACAAGCAACAAAAAGAACCCCTAGCAAAACCAACAGGACCTCTATGTTCCGGCCCGGCCAAAGAGTAGCAACAACAAAACCAGGTGAAGACATTGACAACGATAAAACAAAAAAGTAAATGAGAGAGACGGCACTGGCCGGCTCCGAATGGCGTTGAAACAGGCGTATCCGCTAATTCATGAGGCGTTCTATCCCTAACCAGGTCGACATCTATGAGTGCGATATTAAAATGGGATGGATGAAAGCTGTTGGAATGGATGGGCCGTCGTCGCCCGTCCACAGAGACGTATAATGGCGGGGAGAGGAGCAGCGCCACATCAACGTCGTGACATATCTTGGTCCACGTTTAGCTCTCGCTCGGAACTAAAAAGTCCACACGATCAGAGCGGGTAGGAGCGCCACAGTCAATGATGCTATCGCCAACCGAGTCGGTCATCGATAACCGTTGACGGTTGTACAACGGCGGCATGGAAAAGCCTCGGCGCATCTCCTCCTCGACGTAGAGCGATGCCTTCTTGAACTTGGTGCTGGCGTACTTCTCGTACACAGCCGCGTGGTGTGTTCTGGGGTCACGGCAGCAGTTGAGAATGAGATTGGCCAACGGCCGCACTTGGCTCCAGGTATATCCGGAGTAGTGTGTGTGTGCCACAGACTGCACGAAGCACACTTGTTAGTATCGCATATATAGGGGTTGATAGATGAGGGGGCCGAAGGGCCTAGAGGGTGGAATCTTGACGTACCCAGTCGCCCTTGAAGAGCATCAGACGGGCCAAGCAGTGAGCACCTGCAGCAAGGAAGCTAGGTGGACAAGCAACAAATCGTTCGTCCATGAGAGTCACTTCCAAAAAGTACTTGGCTAAGGTGCGTGTCTCCAGGTCATAGTCATCGGCCTTGCTGATTCGGCGCAGGAAACTCATCGGACCGGGCCATCCAAGCTCGAAGCCCAGCATGCTGAGCATGAACCGTTCAGCCTTAAGGATCTCATCCGTGCTGTAGCCGCCGTCGACCATGTACACGATCTCTTGGATTGACGGGCACGTGATCTCTTCATATTTCGACGCGATGAAGATAGCTGTAGCTCCGACTAATTGTAGCTTAGTGACCGACACAATCTTGGACGATAGGAAGCGGTCGATGTAGTTCACAGTCAGGAATAGCGTCTCCGGCAGCAAGTTGAACCGCGCATGCACTTGAATGAGCCATTCCATAAGCACTGCACGCATTGACCACTGAATCTCCGTCTGCATGTCCATATAGTGCGGGCTGGGGAGCATCTTGGACTAAGCAGTTGATTGGTTCACACATTAGCGCGATTCTCTTTTTTGTTTCCTTTTTAGATCAACACTGCTCACCTCTAGTTCTTTCATGTAACAGTGAATGTCTTCGCCGTACTCTGCCACCATGCTGATGTCCCAGGCTTCGTCATCAAGCTCTTCGGGTGTGATGGAGGCTTCGACAATCGCCCGCGCTGCATCTAGCTCATTCTGGATCTTGGCGGTCACCTTTGGCATTACCACGGTCGTGATGCCACCAGTTGTGTTGTCACCAACCGAACGGAAGGAATGGGCGGTTGTGTAGCCCTGGTCGTCATAAAAGTCGGCATCGTCATCCCACGGCTCTTCGGACTCCGAAACAGCGGTGCTAGTCATGGGGATAGTTGTTGGGATGTCTGACAGGTAGTCAACTTGCTCAGCCTCCTTGAGAGGCAACAAGTCCGCTGACTCGTACTCTGCCGGCATCGTTTCCTCCATGAGAGCCATCGCTTGAACCACTGCCTTCAGTTCTTCCGACTCTTGCATAATGTCAAAATCAACAACATCCGTAGCGTCGCTGTTTAACAATGCCGAGAATGTGCCGTTTTCGTGCGCCTCTGCTAGTGATTGTGATGCTTCGACGGCCTGGGCCACCTCCACTGCTCCCACATCTGAGGGAGTGGTGTCGACGCTGTCTTGAAATTCCGAACGGTCAACGGGCAGTCGGCTCTTTGTCCTACGAAGGGCAGGCTGTTGCTGTTGCTGTTCAAGGGAGGACGCTTTTTTCAGGCACGGCTGGCTCTTATAATGCCGTGGGCTCTTTGCGTTCTTAACGCTTGTGTGCAGGGGCAGTGTGCGGACGTCGCGCGTGTCTGCAGGATGAATTGACGAAACGTTGAGATGAAGTTGAGGCTCAACTGTTGAAATGGGGGCCGAGATGGCCGCCAATTTTGCGCGCTGGGCAGGGGCGAGAAACCCTGCAGTGGAACTGACATTCTCCTTGCCGGTTGTGACCGAGGACAAAGGTGCCACGCTGGCTGTCTTGATGTTGGCTGTCTGGAGGTTCACCTTGGCGCCGTAGAGAGCTGTGTCGGCATAAGGTCGCACCATGTTGCTGACATCTCCAAATGCGGTTCGTTTCACAGGAAACTTGACAGCATTGACGGCGGTGGACGCGGCGGCAGCATCTTTGAAGACCGGGAGACCTGCCGACTTGTTCCGTTGATGGGTCGTGTTCAGCATCGCGGGCAACGCGTTTTCCTCGTTTCCGTAGTTGAAACTGGGAAGCGTCCGGAGAGCGCGTTGTGGCTGACGCGTTAAAGAATCACGGTTAGCTGTCGCCGTTCGTGGGCATTGATCATGGGGAAACAATAATAAAAATAGAGACTGGACAGGATATGCCAGTAGGGAAACTGTAGCGCTGTGCATTTGCTCGATAGGGCGGTATATTCACACGCTCCTAACACGCATGAAACAAGGCGACAACAGCAAAGGTGGTGAGAGGTAGATTCAAACAGAGCACAAAAGAGCAGAAGAGCAGAAGTGTACAAGTGTAGAAGAGCAGAAGAGCCAAAGGGAACGCAGAATGCAGGATAGACGCAAACTGGAAGTTAAAGAAACAGTACAGGCGTCACGGAACACAATATGAACTGTGCGGCGCTGTTCGTTTATACCAGCCAGCAAGCAGAAAATGGAAAAGGGGTGGAAATTACAACGGTCGCAAGAGGCAGGCTCAATTGGGCTTACCTTGGCGTCCATGGTGGGCAGTATAATTAGCAGACTAGAACAAGTCTAGAGAAGACCGGGGGCCAGAAAGATTGCCAGCGGAGACAATAGAAAGCGATGGCAAGCTGCTCAGTGGGCGAGTTGAGAAATGTTCGGACGATATGCTGAATGTTGTGTCGCCTTTTTGAAAACAATAGTCGGTCTCTTTTCGTGGTAGGTAGTATAGCTCTGTTTTGTTGACGGGAGAGAAGCTATTGTTGCTTATTGAGAAGAAGTAAGCGCTGTTTGCGAGTATGGACTGTTGTTGACCGCGTCCAGAAAAAGAAGACAGCTCCCAAAATGTCAAATATTGTGCGTGCGGGCTGCAGAAACAGACAGAGAGAACACAAGAAAAGGTACAGAGCGCGCGCGCTATTTGCCTGCCGTTTTGAATAGTTGAGGGGGGGTGCTGAACGCTGGTTCTGTGTTTATCTGTGGACAGCTCTCACTAAGAAACGAAGAGCTGTGTGGAAGATGCCCTCGAGACGAGACGGCATGGGAAGAAGGGAAGGCGACAGAAACGAAGACAAAATAAAAGCAAAAGAGGTAAATCTAAGAAGCCTTGAATGGGGGAAAGAGAAGAAGGGAAGAGGGGGGGAACGAGGGGGGAAGTGAAGGCAAGAAGTAGACGATGGGGAGGAACAACAACAATAACAAAGCCCCCAAGACGGTATTAGTGGAGATGCAGCAAAAGAGTGAGAGCAGTGCGCGGGTGGATATGGGTATTTTTGGCGGGCCAACACAAGCGATGGGGCCAAAATGGCAGCGCTGTAATAAGACACTCAAAAAGAAGTAAAAAAATACGCTGTATATGCAGATACCACAGAAATGTAGAACCACAACACAACAATAAAAAAACTCGAGCGACTAAGACTGCTTTGCGCTCGCTTTTGGAGATGAGGTATCTCAGCAACAGATGGCCGTATGCCACATCCGAGAGCAAGAGAAGAAGGCTAGACCCAGAATGCCAGAAAGCTGTATTGGTGGATAGTGAAGAGAAAGAAGGCGAGGCCGTAAGAATAGGAAGAAGGCGGTGGCGCAGCAGAGCAGACAGAATGACACAGACAGAGAGGGCGAGGAAGACTACTTCGCAGAGGCCAGGAGAGACCGAGCAAGGAGTGGGAAAACGGAAAACGGGGCACGAATGGTGGAAATAAAGATGCAGCTGCTATGGATATGGTGGTCGTTTAGTGCGAGCAATGCTTGGGGAAGCGCAGTGCCAAAGCCAAATTGGCAGGACGGAGACGGAAATTCCAGGACAGCGAGCAAGAGAAGAAGGGATCTCCGTTGCTCGTGCTCGGAGGAGGATAATATGTGTCGTATGCGGAATGGATGCAAGCCACAGCGAAAAGAACAATACTCGTCAACGGCCGTATGGGATGTGGGATGCCAGGAGGAAGATGGAAGGAATTTGGTGGGATGGCATGTAGCAGCTCACAATGTAAGAACACTCCGCATCTTGAGCAAGAAAGTTTCTGTGTTTCTTTTTGACACGGGCAAGCGAAACAGACAGGAAGCAGGAGCCACAGAGCACTCGTACGGTGCCAGCTACGGTCTCACTTTTTTTACTCTTTTTGTGCGTTTTGGTGGACGCGCGCTGGTGAGGGTCGCGCCTGCCCAGTTGGGGAGCCGGAGGGCAGCTCAAACAGCCAGGGAGAAACACCGCCATTTTCCGACATCCTTGTCAGAATGGGACGGCGATGCGCACCACGACAAAAGACAGAGCCCCACGAGCCCGGCTACGACTGCATACTCGTACATGCTTCATTAGGTCGATGCGCAACTGTGCACACGAGTCTTGTTTATGGCGTTGTTGCCAGGGCGTGGTGTCGGGCTGCGCGTCAGACAGCCGGAGGAACAAGGAACGAGGCCCAACACCACCAACAACGATCGCATCAGCAGCAACGGTGCCGCAGTGACAGAGACGGCAAGAGCGACAGGCACGACGACACAACAAGACAAGGAAGACACGGCCGGCAGTTTGTTAGCCATTGTTACGGAGCCCATGGTGCGACCATCAACAAGCTTTAGGAAGCGCATCCGTAGACGACCATTGGACAACATCGACGGTCGATGGCGTGGCCGCATTCGCACGGCAACATAGCTTCTCGTATGCATCGATGTATCCGTGGCCATTAAGCATGCAGTACGCAAGGGACAGCACGAGGAAACAGGTGCTGGGGGTCGTGTTTTGTTTGTGGTCCGCACTCCGTATTATTATGGAGTCGTTTGTTTATGGGTCGCCTTGCGTGCGCGCTCGGGATTGGCCCAGGGGACTCCGTCAGACAACAGCGCATGGCCTGTTGTTTTCGCAGCTTTCCTGTCGCTGTTAAGGCGTGGTTAGTCATCCACCAGACGCAGTGGAGTCGGCACGGCGATGGGGAATAGTCCGTGCCGGTGACGCTATGGCTCAGCCTGAGGAGGGTACCTACCCGTTGTCACTATTCTGTGGCTTGCGCAATTGCGTAACGTGGCACACGCCAAACAGGGACTAGCGCATCCCACTCAGCGATCGGTGGCCACTCAGCGCAACCCCGCCATTTTCTAGCACGGACTACGTCGCGTCTTCCAAAGACCACCGGAGAACAGAAAGCCGTAGAAAATGACTACCAAAGAGGATGAATGCAATGTTTAAATACATTATTGAAACAACACATGCATTGCGCATTTAAGGATACTAATTTTTCATGGATGACACTAGCTGTTGCGCTGCTGTTGACGCGTCGGGCTGCAGCGATGCCAAGGCTGCCGGGACGAAGCGGCAAAGCGCCAGGCTGACACGGAGTCACGTGCGGGATTTGGCCGCAGGAAGCCATCGGTTTTGGACGTCGGAAGCGGAGAGAGAGGGGGAAACGGCGGGAGGCGGCATTTTTAGGTGGCTTCGCCGGCTTTTTTTCTTCTTCCAAGAATGAACGAAAAAAAGGACGACGGGCGGCTACGCCGGCGTGGGTAACCCCTTGTGGCCTTGACAGCCTTTTCATTCCACTTCCTCCGTCTTCTTTTGCCGGCTGCGATTGCGAATAAATGGAGGGATGGTACCTACCCACGATTTTGCGCCGGTTTTTTTGGGCGCCTATTTTTTTTCGGTTCCCCGCCTTCATTTGTCTGGCGCTCGCCGCGCTTTCCTGTATCCCCGCCGCCACCGCCGTCACGGCCGCCTTTTTGTTCTTGTTTCTAGACGAAGGAGAAGTCCTGTCCCCGTCGCGCCTTCCACGATAGACACGCACTGCGTACACGTGTGTGCCACGCAGCGCGAAAGCGCATCGATGCCAGCGCTGTCCTTTGAGCCGTGTGCCATACTTTCAGCACCAGAGGGCAAAGCGCAAAGCCACAGCGGCCATCCCCTTTGTCAGGAGAGGCGAAAAAAAGAGACTGATGGGATGACCAATGCCCATGCGCCGAATGCGCGATAGAGCTAAAAGGCGAAAATAAAAAGAGACAAAGAGGTGCACTGCGCGTGCATGTGTGTGTCACCTTATGTGCGCGCGCACCTTGCCTATTGGCAATCTCTCTTTTTATTGCTATTTTGCAACATGCACTCTATCTTGGAACCCTGGCCTTGGCCGCCCGAAATGGCTGGAGTGGAGGGGGGCGAAAGCCGGCCAACTGTTACGGCCCGGCGCAAAGCATGACGGCCACTCTTTTCTGCTCTTCTCATCTTCCATTTGTTTCTGCCTTTCATTTTCCGCTTTTCGCTTTTCGCGGCCTCTCTGTCAGCCACCCTTCCCCCCGTCTATTTTATCGTAGCGACTCCGTAGTTCGTTACATGATTTTCCCACACACCCCTCTCCCCCTTCCTATTCGTGCGCCCTTCGTCCCCATTGTTTCTTGTCTGAAGTGCCCGCGCTGATCGCGACAGCCAGTCAGATCGTAGCCGCGCTTCTGATCCGAGGCAAGAAAAGCTGGCGACAAGAGAAATGAGCCTCCGCCCACTTTCCACCTTCCCCTTCCTCTCTCTTTCAGTCGTCTGCCCCAACGAAACAGCGACCCCGAAAGCCCTAAAAATAAAATGAGAGCCAATGGTGCCAGTCAATTGGCTTTCTGGCCCTTTTCCTGCCGTTTGTACGATGCCACCATCCCTCTGGGCAGCTTGCTCGAGCGCGGCGCATGTGCATGCGCCAGCGCATGGCCGGTTCGCATTTTGGTTTTCGTAGTAGCGTAGGTAGGGATGCGCGCGCACGCTTGGAGTCTGCGATGCGAAAGTAGAAGTAGACGAACTCGCATAGTCCGCGGTGATTTTAATTCATTCATTTTTTCCTTACCTGCTTGTCCGTGGGGCTGCCGCTGCCTGTTTCGCTTCGTCTCATGTTGCGCATTTCTGTGTGCATTGTGGATTTCTTTGCTGGTTGGCTGGTATGCCCTCATATGTCGGCTCGAGAGCTCGTGTATCGACAAACACTGCGTACAAGATCTCGTCTGTGCGTTGTCTCTTTTTCTTTTTCTTGCGATCGCAGGAGCAGGTGGTTTGCGACGAGCGCAAAGCGCAGCAGCCGCCAGCACCGGCCGTTTCAGCAGGCCAGGAACAAGGCCCAACGACAGGCCGAGAGACGCTACCCACAACGGTAAGAACCGCCGTCGGAAGACGGCAGGGGGAAGCACATAATGCTGCGTACAGGCGAATACGGGGACCAGACGAGATGGGTTTTGACGGGACGCGCGATGCATACGGCGTATTTTGTGGTCACTGTGCGCCCTGCGAGCTAATACGAGCTGTGCCTCCCTTTCTAGTAGCAGTTCCGCCGCCAAGACGCAACCGGACAACGACGAGCTTTTTTATTTTGACGTCCGGGGGGGGGGGAGATAGAGATGGGAGGGGAAGAGGCGACAGCGGAGGACCAGCAGGTTGTGGTACATGCATATACGGCTACGACGCCCCCTTCCCCTCTCTCGTCTTGTGGCATGAAATATTACCCGGAACGCACCGCACCACCTCGACAAAAAGCACACACAAAATAAGGATGGGCCGTAGCGTCTGCCGATGGCGATAGTGGGGGGAGAGGGAAGCGCGAGATGAATCAGGTAGCAGTCAAGCCGATGTGCGGTATTTGGTATGTACCTACTCTATGGAGCAGGGACTACGAGTGCGTTTACGACTATGTACGACTGCAACTACGACTACTCCGAAGTCAGGGTTTTATTCACAGCGGCCGGCAGCAGAACCTGCGCTCCTGCACAAAACGCCGCGATAAGGCTATTCTATTTGTCTATCGCGCTAGATGGCCCGCATGATATTGCGACGCTGTTGCGATCGTCGTGTGTGGTTCTTGGGTAAGGAGCCGGTCCGTTTGGGGTTTTGCGCGCAGCACTCCAGTCGCAGCGTGGCAGCAGAAGGGCGGTGACAGCAGGTTAGGCAGAACGCGGTGTGTGTGTGTGCGCGCACACATTTGTGTGTCTGGGATGAGCGAGCGTGGGAGAGGAGCGCAGAGTTTGACGCCAACTCAGCGGTCTGCGTCGTGCCTCGCCACCGAAGCAGCTAGCGGCCATGGCCCGGCGGTCTGGCTGGGGAAGGAAGGAGCAGGGGGCAGAGAGGGATGGAGACGGTGACAGAATAAAGAGAGCAGAGCACGGAAAGCAGAAAGCAGACCGCAAAAGAGACCGCAAAAGAGAGCCTAGTAAGTGGCCGTAGGAAGCCACAACAAAAGACCACAACAGAGCGTGAGGACCAGCCGGGCCAAGCACTCGCAGCATGCGGCGACGTTGATTCGACGACGGCCGCGCACCTGAAACGGCCTTGCCAGCGCATGTTTTTGGGGTGCTTTTGGGTGCTTTTGTGGCTCGTACCCTGCGCATTCTA
Organism: Graphilbum fragrans; assembly: GCA_001513895.1. Taxonomy (NCBI): domain Eukaryota; kingdom Fungi; phylum Ascomycota; class Sordariomycetes; order Ophiostomatales; family Ophiostomataceae; genus Graphilbum; species Graphilbum fragrans. The sequence goes on from LLKO01000009.1 coordinate 546,111, forward strand.
TTCCGTACCGATCGCGCTGCGGAGAGCTGTGCTTTTGTTCACAAAGCAAGAGTCAAGAAGCTTCTATCCGCGTCTCTGCGCCCTCCTCTCTCCTACCGCCTCTACGACTTTCTCTCCTGCTCTCTCCTGCTCTCCTGCTCTCTCCTGCTTCTCTCCCACTTTCCAACTTCTCGTACCCCTCCCATGTAGAATGCGCTCAGCGCTCCATGAAACATCCTTGGCTAATGTGGCCTGCTCCGGTCTGAGTGGGCAATGCGCTTGCCGCTGGCGCTGGCGGCATGCACGGGCAGCCAGCTAGGTAGCACTGTGTGCGTCCGGGACTATTATGTATTATGTATGTCCAGGCACACATTTCACACTCCGCATTTCGACCAGCCGTCCGACCTGCACCGTGCAGTGTGTCTATGTGAGACTGGGCTGGGCTAGCCGTCAGAGCTGGGAACGGCGGCCTCGTTGCTTGCTTTTTCTGTTGCTTTGCGTGTCTTCTTTTTGCTTTGGTGCTGGGTGCCTCTTACTCGGTAGTTCCTCTCTGGCAAGGCCGTCACTAAGCTAGTGCCTCGTAGTCGGTCTCGCCAGACGGCGCACCCGCCTTGGTTTCTTGGTCACACACCCTCTTAGCTCAGGGTGAGAGTTGTTGGAAGCTCGGGTACTGGGAGAGCAGACACTCAGGAAGGGAGATAAAAGGCAGACCGACCGACAGACAGACGGATAGACACTCGGGCAGGCAGGCAGCAAGAAACACAGCTCCATGGTAGACAGACACAAACAACGCAGCAAGCCGAACCCGACGCTCTGCGCAATCCGGACTAGTGCCTGTATCATGCTTTGCTGTGCTCCGTACGGTGTCGATAGCACGGCCGCGCCTTCGCATACAGTACCCTGGAGACAAGAGCGTGCCAGAGCAAACCGGGCGGGTGGACACAAGACAGACGAGCAGACGGGAGATAGATAGTACAGATGTAGACAGACAGCTCATGCACACAGCACACAGAACACAGAACGGGCTCACTGAGTACGCTGGCCGAAGACAAAGAGCCGGTCGGGCATTTGGCCACTTTTGCTCGCCGGTCTCGCGTCTAGCAGGTTGGCCCAACTGCTGTTGGCCCGGACGTGAATGCGACGGCTTAGCTCTCTCTTGTTCCCGAGTCTGGCACGGCCTCCCATTTATCTTTGTTTGCTGTCAAACACGCCGAACTGTAGTTTGTGATAGACACCGCCGTGGAATCTTGTCTGCCCTCTTCGGCCGTCCGTCTTCTGCCTTGCGCCTCGCGTGGTCGCCTCTCCTCGTCGTCTGCTTCGTACATGCCTCTATCCATGGCTATGCACCTCTTCCGCTGGGTAGACAACTCCCAATGCTTCAATGCTTGGTCGACAGTTCTTCTGTCGGACACCATCACTCGCTAGCGGCATCTTGTGCCGGAGTGACCAACCCATGACCTGAGGACCGCCCGAGACAGCCTGTAGCGGCGGCTCTACAGCACCTAGCCCGCTGGAACTGTGCACCTAGCAGCACCTTACAGCGCTATCAGGCGCCCCCAGCGGTGGTGCCTCCCCCCCAAAACGAACAAAAACGGCCCACGCTGTTTTTCCTGTTGGCATTTTCCTCTCCCTCCCTCTCGCTTCCCATCCTCTCTCTCTCTTCCCTCACTCCTCTCTAATCGGGCTGCTCGACCGACCTCGACCACACGCAACGACCGCACTTGCCCGCCACCACAAGGTAAGAAACTATCCATCTTGTCTATCCCGGCATCTCCAGCGGCCTCTCTTAGGCTCCAGCTGTTTTCCCCCCCATTTCCTCCCCTTCCTCGCACGTTGTTGCTGCTGGGAGTCTGGCCAGAGACCCGATTTTTGGGTCCTTTTGCCTGCACTTTTTTCGCTGCCATATTATACACACTTCCCTCTCACACACACTCTCCCCCTCCCTATCGAACGCCGGCGACGCCGCCCACATTATCTCTCGCTGCTCCTGGTACGTCGGGCTGGTCTATAGATGGCTTGCGATCGGCTGTGCTTGTTTTTGACTGCTTTTTTCGCTGTCGTTGTGCGCCGACTCTGGCTGGTCTTTGGGGGGGTTTTTCAGAGACCCAATTCTCAGCACTTCTAGCCACTGTTCCCCGACCCATCTGCCCTCTTGCCCTTTTCCCATTTTGCTTCGATATTTGTTTCCAGCTGTCTCTGGCCCATCTGAGTGTCTGAAATTTTCGCTAACGGCTTGGTTCTAGGAATCCCCGCTGCTTCAGAGCTGCGCCGGCCCGATCGCTTTTTGTTTTGCCTCGACAGACGGACGACTTTGCTACGAAGAAATCCGCCCACTCCGACGCTCCGAGCGGCTCCTTTTCCTTGCCTCCCTCCCTCCTTCTATACATACATACATACTCAGTACATATACGCACGGGGCCTCTCTGGTGGCTAGATATAGAGCCGGCCGATTTTTTTAGGCGCGGCCACAGAAACAAGCACAGAAGGCGTAACGAACGAGAGACGCAAAAAGAGACACAGAGGCGCAGCGACGCAACGCACTAAGCGGGCCTCTTCAGGCTTTGGGCCACTTAGAAAGCAGCTGCCCGCTGTTTCCTGGCTGGACCACCTGGCTTAGCGGGCCCTCGACTCTTTCGCACCTCGCTCGCTCTCACGCCTCTTCTTCCTCTCGCTCTTATCCTTCTTTCTCGTTCTTTCGGCCCACATCCTCTTGTCCTTGTCGGTATCGAGTGTTTTTGTGGCTTTTGTCGGCTCTCGAACCGCTCGTTCCAGCGCGGAGGCGATTGAGAGCGGCCAACCCAGAAAAAGAAGGCACTACAAAAGTCACATTGCCCCCCCCCCTCCTCGCTCCTCGCTCTTCTTCTCACCTTCCACGTCGCTCCTCCCATCACACCTCTTTGCCATGGCCTACTCCAATGGCACACACCCCCCGGCGGCGGCCGACCCCAAAACGGTGCGCTTCCAGCTGATCACGCCGGACTCGCCGCACACAACAGCGCGGCTGCCGATGCGAGTCAAGATCTTCCGGCATGATTCCACCGAGTCCATTGTCACGACCGTCAAGAACTTTTACGGCCTCTACAGCAGCCCCACCAGCTCCAAGGGCGTCAGCTTTGAGGACGAGGCCGGCAACACCATGATTGCCCGATACGAGAACTTCCACAACGACATGGTCGTCTACGTCCGCGTCATCGAAGAGCCTGCCCTTTCTCCCAGTGCCTTTGCTTCTCGCGGCTACCACTTCCACTCCCCGCCGGCTGCTGTCAGCCCAGGAGCTGCTCACGATGGCATCGACGGTCCTGCCAACGGCTACAGCCACGGCCACGGCCACCCAGGTGTCGCCCTGACCTACGGACAGGGTGAGGAATACTACCACGGTGCTCATGGCCATGCCCAACAGCACCAGCACCAGCAACCGCACCCAGATCTGTCCCATGACCAGACACAGCTTCCGTCGCAGTCGCACCAGTCGTCGCAGCCGCTGCACTTGCAGAATGGTGGCTCCTTCATCTCGCGGCCTGGCTCCCGCACTTCCCGGAAGCGCAGTCTCTCGCCGACCGGCAGTGGTCGTGGTCGCCGCAGTGATTCGGCCAGCACCAACTCCAAGAACCGATCGCGCTCGGCCAAAAACCGCCTGGGTGCTTCTGCTGGCGGCAGTTTTGCCGGTTCGGTGGCTTCGGGCGCGGGCATGGCTGGCGACGGTTATGGACCCGACAGCCTCAACGGCTACAGCAGCGGTGACGGTGCCCCGGCGTCGTCGACAGGCCGCATCAAAGAACAGCAATCGCTCGGTAACACTGAGATTAGTCTTGAGAACATTGTTGAGGGAGGGCGCCGCAAGCGTGCCAAGTTTGAGAGCTCGGTGAGTTGCCTTTCCCTTAGCCTTGATTGCTGCATCTTGCTCAACCCGCCGCTAACCTTGACCTATAGGAGCTGCCTCTGTTCGCTCCTCCGCAAATGCCTGCATCTACTTCTAACTCGTCCATTTCCCCCGCTCGCCGCGCCGACCGTCCTTCCCTCCCATATGTCCTCCCCGGCCACGGTCTCTTTCACGGAGCCAGCGCGCTGCACTCGCCCCAACACTATACCCCTCAGTCCGGCCAAGGCGGCATCTATGCCACGCCTGGTTCCGACAGTCGGAGCACGCGGGCCAGCTTTGGCTACGCCGGTCCTGGCTCGGCCGTGGCTGTTCTGCCCACGCCTGATCCTACCGTGAGCTCAGTATCGGAGGAAGACAAGGACGTCGCCATGCAACTGATGCGCCTTGGAGAAATATCCAACCTTTCCTACGGCCGCACCTCTACATCCACCCAGGACGACACATTTAGCGGCCGTGCCGATGCTGCCTCGTCGACGGGTGCGACCAGCGACTCCGAGAGCGAGAACAGCGACGAGGAGCACGACGCCCAGGGATACGCAGACCAATACGAAGAAGAGGAGGATGGCAACGTGGCGGCCGACTACAGCGACCTCCAAGCCGGCGCTCCAGCCAAGCGCAAGCAGCGCCTCGACATTCACGGCGCCAGCAAGAAGATCTATCCGTCGGTCGAGAGCGGCTTTGACGAGCCTGATGCCCATGACATGGCGGCTTCTATCCCCATTCCTCTACCGGTGCCGGGCTCGGGTCTGATGGCCGCACCCAAGCTGAAGAAGGCCACCAAGACCAATGCCAACGGCGTCGGCAAGCAGCAGCAGGCTCGCCAGGCTCAAGGCACAAACTCTTCATCTGCGCCCACACCTGCTGCGTCTACCCCTGGCATCAAGACCAAGGCAGCTACTAAGCCCAAGACAGCCAAACCCAAGGCCAAACCGGCTGCTTCCAAGAAAGCGCCCAACAACGGCAGCAACGGTCTCCCGCCCATGTCACCGGCATCGCTGCCGCCATCCCGAAAGCTCTCTGTTTCTTCGAGCCACGGCAGCTCGGGCGGCGTCGCCGTGGCCGCTATCGCGGCAGCCGCAGCTGCCGGCACGCTGGCCAGAGCCGGCGACGCGGACACGGCCGATCTCTCCAGCCAGCCGCGCTGCCAGCGGTGCCGTAAGAGCAAGAAGGGCTGCGATCGCCAGCGACCCTGTGGCCGGTGCCGCGACGCCGGTATCCCCGCCGAGCTCTGCATCAGCGAAGACGAGGGCAACGGACGCAAGGGCCGCTATGGCCGGCACATGGGCGTGCCCATCAAGAAGGACCCGTCGGGCCTGGCCACGTCGGTGTCTTCGGTGTCTTCTGCTACGTCCACCATGCAACCGCCGCCGCCGCCAATGTCCACAACGGCTGTGCCCCTGCCAGTCAAGGCCATGCTGTCCTTGCCTCCTCCGGCCGTGCAGCCGCTGACGCCATCCTTCCAAGCCGGATCTGGGCCGTTGCCGGTGCCTACGCCGGTGATGCCGCCAGCCACCAACGGTCACGGCCACGGCCACGGCTATGATCAGGGCCTCTACCAAAAGACGCTACAGGCCCCCAGTCTGCTGCCGCCCGCTCTGATCTCCGCAACGCCCATCATGGCCCCTGTGGTGCCTGGGATGCCGGCGGCGGTTGTGAACGGCGAGAAGAACAAGAAGCGCAAGAGGTGAAGCGCGCCGGCAGGGGTGCAGCGGGCGCTATGTTGCAGTGCCCCATGCTTCCTCGTTGACTTCCCCATATGGATGACAGCCTGCTATCCGCTTCTTGCCTTCATCCCTTGTTTCTTTGTTGCCTGTTGTTTTTCAGCTCTCTTTCGTTTGTTGAGTCTTTTTTAACCTTGGGTTTGTGTGGTTTTTGCTGCTGCTGCTGCTGCTCTTCTTTTATTTCCAGAACGATCACATGAAAAATGGCATGGGGAGGGAGGGTTTTTGGAGGGTAACTACTCGGAGTTCTTATGGAAGGGTCTGTTTCATTGTTCGCTGTCTTGTTTTTTTTGTTGTTTTGTTTTGTTTGGTTGCCAGTCATGGTGCTTGATCGGGTCTCCTCTGGGGCCCGTCGCCTGTCTTATTCGGCCATTTTCCATCGAGATTGTGGCTTGGCAGAGCGTGGGAGCGAGAGCGGTGGCCACAAGACGAGGGAAGCCCCGGAGTCTGTGGCTCCAGATACGGCCATATCCCCACTATCGGAAACAATATCCGTGTGGGGAGAAGGAGAGAAACGGCAGAAAATCCAAAAGAAAAAGAGAGAGACGGGGTGAGATCGTGAGAGGGGGGTTACGTGCACGTGGGTGTGCGTCAGACAAAAAAAGAAATACGCGTGTTAGGACAGAGGGGAAGGGGCACACGGCGGAACAGTGGAACGGGGAGCGGAAAGGACCAGGATTATTCGGACTGTCCACTACAGAATTTGTTTTTTCTTATTGTCTTGGTATCTTTGTTATTGTTTCCTTTTTTTCTCCTTTTCGTTGTCCCCGACTTATGTTACTTTTTTTTGTCTTTTGCGCTGCTTCTGTCTGGTCTGTCTGGCCCTATCTGTTCCTGGAAGAGATGTTTTCCTTTCTAATGTGTGTCTACTGCTCTCTGTTTAGTTTCCACTTGCGTGCTGCTTCTGCTGTTTTTCAATGTTTCACAGTTTGCTTTAACGAAACCCCCAAATCTGGCAGATGCTGGACGGGGAGGGGATAGGGCCCAGAACAAAATCTCACCCAAATCACAAAAAAATACCAAATAGAGAACTGGAAGGCGGACGGGTGGGGACGGAGGAAGGGTATGGAAGAAAAAGGTGGCTTGGGAGACAGGGAGGGCAAAGGGAATTCGGGAGGGTGTTTCTGGTTTCAGTGATTTCTCGCTCTCGTCGATTGTATTTTTTGTTGTTTTTTGTTGTTTGTTCTTCGCCCACTTGTCCCTTATGTTTTTTGCTTTATTATTTGTTACTGTCTGATACTCTTTACTGCTCACATGTTTTATTGATTCATCATTCCAATGGCCTGTTGTGTTTTGCATCGTATCTCCCTGTACAGTCGACTTCGGCTCGCACGTGTCTGTTGTAGCCAATATCAGAGCGCGATTGCGTGGATGTATGTACGCGCGCGCGTGTGTGTGTGTACGACTAGATGATGACGGATCAGAGAATCGAGTAATCGAATGCGCCTGCGACGTCGTCTTGTCATGTCCTCTTCCATCGGGCCGTTCTGCCTAGCCCATTGCCCGTCGCCGTGTCTGTCTGCCTGATAGCAGGCCGCGGCGCTGGCCTAGATGGAACGCCATGAACCCTGGCGGCCATCCTCACAGCTCAGCGCATTGGCATATCAGTGGAGAGAGCATCCAGTTGCGATACTGAGCGGATATACACGGCTTTGCAGCAGCAGAAACAGGAGATAAGGCGCTTCGCTTTCGGGTGGACGGGCGCGTCGTTGGACGGGCGCGTCGTTATCAAATCCACAGGGGTGCGGCGGACATGGCGCATAAAAGAGTGACGATGCCGACCTAGTCGTACATTCTGGTTAGCCTGGCGTCAGGAAGGGAGAGGGGGGGGGGGTAGGGTAGTCGGTGTGCCCGTCAGACAACGCTGCGGTGGCACACAGGAGCTGGCATGCATCGGTGTGTGAGGACGACTGCTCACACGCCGTGGTGTTGGGAGCGACCCGTCTGCGTCCGTTGTCGGCGACTCTAGAACAGCACGGCTAGTGTGTTCCTGTCGTTCCGGAGACAAAGCATCCCCCCTTCGCTATGCTCTCTCTCTTGCCACGGTATCTTGTGAAGGAGGGTTGGTGGCTTCCAGGCATGCCGTTCTACCGACTGAACCGCCGATCGCCCAGTTGATCTTTTGATCAGTGGTATTATCGTCCTAGTCCCGGCCTTTTCCTCTTTAGAGAATACGCAGAAAACCAGGCAGTCGAGGGGGGGGGATGGGTAGATGTAGAGCAGATGACGAGTTTGGATGGCAGGAGAAGAAGCAAAGGGAGAAAACACGAATGTGGGCAGGTCGACTAGGTGCCGGAATTTGCGGGGGAGAGCCTTAGATATAAATGTCGTGATCATAAGGCGCACTCTGCCTCCTCTCCCATTGTCCCCTCTTATGCTTCGCCTCTCCGCCCATGGAGAGGCGCCGGCCGCTGGCTCCTCTCTCGCCCTTTGGCGGACGGACGAGTAGAATACTACGTCGTACGTATTATACAAAAAGCGGGCCCCAGCTGGCGCAACAGAAACAAACAGAGGCGGAAGGCAGTTAAGCTCTGCCGGCTAGAGCTAATTAGGTCTGGCGTTATAGAATATTTGGTGGTCCTTTAGATCGCTGCTTCTGCTTCTGCTTCTGTTCCGTGTCGCTGCCCCCCGAATATGTATTAATAAGCCTTCAGAGTCGCCCGTCCAAAAAGAGCCGCGCCTGATGGCGACCTCTCTCCATCCTCACTTCTTCCGTCCCCGAATTGAGCTGCACCATCACCGCCGCTGCCAGTGCCTTGTTTTCCTTATCGTATGCTCCCGACACCGACTGTCACCAGGGCTATCACATTTTCTCGGCCGCGGCTTTTTTTCCGTCTGTCTCGGAAAAGGATGTTTCCCCTCTTTCTGTCCTCCTAGTTCACTCACACACAACCTCCCTCCCTCTTCATCCTTCGCTCTCTTGTCGTTCGAGCATCTCCTGTCGGATAGACTTACCAAAAACGTACCATGCTACGCTAGCAACAGAGCTCCCGGGATCTGGCCCTGCGCTATGCTGTGTCCTGCTACTCTGACCCCCCACCTAGGCGCATCAGATCGGCATTGGGGTCTCTCTCAGCGGCCGTTGCTTGGCTTGAGTGCTTCGTCTCTGAAACGCTTCCTTTTGCCTTTTCCCGGGTCTCTTTTTCTTCTTCCTGTTCCGTCCTGTGATGTTTCCTTCATTCTCTCGGGGGGTGGTGTATAAGTGTACAAAATGTTACCGCAGTGCAAGTCCATCCCCAGAAAACGGTGGAGCTGTTTAGACTTTTTCCATCTCATAGGGTAGAAATCTTTTTTTCCTGGCATTTCCAGCGGTTTCTTTGGTGTCCCCCCTCTCACTGTGGTCTATTTTTACTGGTCGCCCTCCTGTTTTCTTCTTTTTTTCCCCTACAAGGGCGGATGGAAGATGGTATGCCTCAGATGGTTCTAGACTCATTCGGTACAACGTTCGTTTTGTGTAATGCCTTTTTATTTTTGCAACGGCCTTCCCCACTTTGGATAGGTAGTCAAGCACGTTGATGAGTAGTTACGGAGCGCGATCACGACAACAAACTATAAGCGCTGAGAGCCTTTCGTTGGACATCGTGACTCGTGTGCGGAAACGGATGCGTGCCGATTGGGCTTCTTGTGGCTGACCGTCTTTTGCTTCCCCCCTTTCTCCCCCCTAATTCCTCCTCTTTCTCCCTCCCCCTCGTTTTTGTTATGCCATGGCTACAACGCTGCTATCCTTTCGATGTGACTGCAGATGGTTGTACGAGTAGTATGTGTGAATGAACAATCTGGACATACATAATCACCTAGATGCTGGTGCCCATTATTTTTAGCTGTCTTTAATATGAGCCGACGGGAGCCGTGGTGTGCAGGGCGACGTGCACGGGGGTGTCTCTTGTCTTTGGCTGTGCAAGAATAAGGGTATGGACTGCGGACTAGACGGAATGCCATCGTGTCCACTTGGGGGACATGACCCTCTTTCTGTCTCTTCCCCTTTACCTTTCCCGATTGGTTTTCTCCTTTCTGCTATTCGGCGTCTTGTCCATGGTTTTTGATCCTATGGGATGTGTCTAAGTGCGTGCTTTGCTCAAATTTCCCGTTCTCTGTCGTTGCTGTTCTCACTTTTGTGCCCTCCTTCTCTCACTATCAAGTGCAGGCAACAGCATCGCATGCTGGACGGAGACAAGGAAAAACTAGCGATATTCCTTGCACGAAATTCTGGGCCACTTCCAATATCATGAGCTAGGCAGGGAACGTGCTTTTTTGGGCGCAGGCGTGGTCACACGCAAGTTCACGATAGTTTGGCTAGCCTTCTGGTCTCCACTTGCACCATCGAGCACAGGCTCCGTTGTCGGTTGTACTCGTAAGTCGGTGAGCCTGGCTCTAGGCCTGGCGCGGACAATGATTGCGACCCACCACATGAGCAGATTTCGATGGAGTGTATGTGTGGAAGGATGCAACGGGCCCCTTTTCCTCTTTTCCCTTTCCCTTTTGTCCTTTGTCTTTTTTCTCTGGGCAGTGGTGGTGCCCGTGTCATCGTGAACATGGCGGCCTGTCTCGCATCGATGGTTCCTCCCCCCCTCCATCCATCCCCTCTTTTCTATTTCCTGTCGCAGGGTACACGTACATACGCACTTGACATTCTTGTTTTTTTCCTCTTCTCACCGGCAGGCTGTTGTACAGCCGACAACGGTGGTGGGAACGGCCAAGTGATGTGAAAATTCATGCAACGGGGAATGGATACGGACAAGAACAAAGGGAGCAGGAGGGAGGGGGTGGTGCTAGCATGATGGAATGATGGAGCGATGGGTGTGCGTTGTGACGTGATGGACCGTGGAGAAGGGCGTCACGAATATATGCGCGATGTGCAGGTTTTGTACGAAGCGTGCGAGTACGAGTATACAGGAGGGCCGATTGAGGCAATGGCGTCCACCAAGATTTTTTTGGCCGTTTCTTGTGTGTGGCGGGCGGCGACAAGGTCGTTGGGCAAGTGTGCCAGGGTGCTTATTTTAGAACGGCGGCGACAAGCCGAGGAAGAAAATATGGGGAGCGGCAACGCAAGCCGATGATGGGGAAAAGAAGAGGCAAGACGAAGACGAAGGCAAAGACCGCCCAGCAAAGGGAAGGCAACGAGGACAACGGGAAACTGTTAGTCATAACGGGGTGACGGCCAGGTCTGGACGGTTCTTCGGGGCTGCTGGGTTCTTTTTTTGCCCTTTTTGCCGCCAGGCCCGGCAGGCTTAGAAAGAAGAAAAAAAGGAGAGCTAAAGCTGGGGGATATGGCATGGGAGCGGCGCTTGCAAAGGCGGATGGGCCAAGGGCGAGCTAGTGCTCGGGATGGACGAGGATGCAACGCGGACCCATTTCAGAACGAGGAAGGGACGAGCGCCATGAGCAGAACCGAAGTGCTCTGGTTCTGACAAAGAACTGCTGATCCAAGTAAGATAGCAGCTCCGAGGAACGGAAATCGCGGGCTAGAGGGTCACGATGGAGAAGAGCTTGATGAGGAGCCAAGAGGAATCCGCAGAAGGGGGGGTGTCCACATAGAGGTGTGCGAGTAGTGGCTACGGCGTATCTACTCGTATGTACACACCCACAGGATGAGGGCAAAGGGACGGCCAGCGTGAATACTCAGTTGACTGTTGTTCGTTTTCGGTCGCCGAGGAGGACGTGTCTCCATTTTTTTATATCTATATAAGGGGGAGGTAAGCCTCAGAGAGGAGGACTGTTTGAATAGACCAGCAAGGAAGACAAGAGCAGAAAGCAAAAGAACAAAAGACGGAACATTGCAAGAAGGGCATAGATTATTCAAAAGAAGGAAACACGGAAAGACTAGCAGGAATCAGAGCAGGACTGGGCATAGTAGAGGCAACGGACGAAGACAGGAGCGGACTAATATCAGAGAATAGACATTTTTGAAGAGATTCTTCACACCCACTGTTCACCACAACGCAGCACCTCTTCCTTTCTCTTGGAGCACACTCTTGTTATTCTCCCCATCGATCCATCCCGCGTCCCCAAAGCACCGTCGTGTCCCCTTTTATCTAGTTTTTAGACGCAAGTCTCCTGCTAACATAGGCTCACACACACACACACCCTCTCTCTCCCACCGCACTCCATGGCCTCTTCGCTGGCCGCTGTCCCGGACCACGACTCGCTCAAGCTGCAGGGCAGCACGGCCATCAACTCGCCGCTGTTTTCGGCGCACAATGGCTCGGCCGCCACGCTGACAGAGGCCCATGTGCCCCAGCACGCCTATGGCGGCCCGCGTTCGTCGTCGCCCACGACGCCGCTGGCCGACACCGCCGACCCCTACGCGATCTACGAGCTGCCGCTGGCGGCCATGGATGTGCAGGCGGCGGCGCCCACGGCGGCCCGAGTCCTGGGCGCCGACGCCGACGTCCCAGACGCCCCGGACGCCGCTTGGGTCCCCCCCGACGGCGGACTCGCGGCGTGGTGCCAGGTGCTCGCGGGCTTTCTGCTCAACGCCATCGCGTGGGGCACGCCGTCGATGTTTGGCGTGTACCAGCTGTACTACACCAAGACGCTGGGGCTGCCGGCGGCGGACGTCAGCTGGGTGGGCTCCGTGCAGACGTTCCTGACGTATTTCCTGTCGACGGTCTCGGGCTGGCTGTCGGACGCCGGGTACGGGGTGCCGACGACGGTGGGCGGCACGGCGCTGGTGGTGGCGGGCGGTCTGTGGACGGCGCAGGCGGTGCCGCGCGAGGGCGGCGAGCAGGCGTCGGTGACGGCGTCGCTCTTCCTCGGCCAGGCCGTGTGCACCGGCATCGGGCTGGGGCTGCTGTCGGCGCCGTCCCTGCCGTCGATCCAGGCGTATTTCGTGCGGCGGCGGTCGCTGGCGCTGGCGCTGTCGTCGATGGGCGTCAGCGCAGGAGGCGCGCTGCTGCCGGTGGTGGTGCAGTTCCTGCTGCCGGTGGTCGGCTTTCCGTGGGCGGTCCGGTGCACGGCGTTGGTGGTGCTGGTGGTGGGCGTCGTGGCCGCGCTGCTGCTGCGGAAGCCGCCGACAGCAGGCACGAGAAAGAAGACGAACACGCAGACGCAGAAGACGCAGAAGACGCAGAAGACGCAGAAGACGCAGAAGACGCAGAAGACGCAGATGGCGGCATCCGCGGACACGGCCGAGGCCCTGGAGGCTCCGGCGGCCAAGTCGATGGCGGCCACCTGGAAACGGGCCTGCGCCGGTGCCCACAAGCTGCAGAGCCAGATGGTCGACTGGTCGGCCTTCAAGGAGGCGCCCTTTGACCTGTTCTGTCTCGGCTCGTTTCTGCTCTACTGGGCCTTTTACTTTGGCTTCGACTATGTATGTGGTTCCTGCGTGCCCCCCTTTTGTTGTCTTCCTTTTATCCCTCTTCCCTGCTAACCTCCCAGATGAATGTCTATGCCCAGGAGATCTCGGGCTACTCGACAGAGCAGGCCACCACGATGCTGATTGTGGCCACGGCCATGGGCGTACCGGCGCGTGCCATTTCGGGCTTTCTGGCCGACTACACGCTGGGCGCGCTGGACACGCTCGTCATGGCCTGCGTGCTCGCCGCCGGCACGCTGATGGGCTGGCTGGCCGTCGGCCGCTCGCACTCGGGCATGTACGTGTTTGCCGCGCTGTTTGGCCTCTGCAACGGCGCTGTCCAGGGCATCTGGGTGGCGGTGCTGTCGGTGCTGTCGGGCGGCGGCGGCAAGCGCTGGAGCAAAAAGGGGCGGGCGGCGGCCTCGCGCGACGAGGCGATGGAGACGGGCAGAACCGCGGCCGATGTGGAGCTGGAGTCTGGAGTGCCGGAGAAGGAGGCTAAGACGGCGGTCGTGGCTGAGCCCCGGTCCGAGAGCGGTGAGAATCAGAATGCCCAGAATGCCCAGAATGCCCAGAATGCCGACCCCGGACGATCGCGCATTGGCGTCCGCTTTGGCATGGCTTGCACCGTGGGCGCGTTGGCGACGCTGGCTGGCCCGCCGACGGCCTCGGCGCTGATCCAGTCGTCCGGTGGCGACATGGCCGTGGTCAGTGACTACCGGGGCGCGCAGATCTGGGCCGGCACGACGACGATGCTGTGTGCGCTGATGATGGCGGCGGCACGCATCCACTTTCTAGGCTGGAAGCTGTTCCGGCCGGCGTTGGCCTAGGGGACAGCATTGGTTTGACTAGGACGGTGGCTTTCGGATCGGTTCAGGGTATTTGGATGTTGGGGCTGCTCGTTGGCTGTTCGCTTTGGCTCTGAGTTCTGCGGTCGTTGGCTTTGTTTTGGCCTCTTTTGGCTTGCTTTCTTTTTGTGTTTTGATTTTTGGCTGTTTTGCGCTTGCTTGCACAGCACATCTTCCATGATTTATGATAAAGGGACTCATGTATATAGAAGACCGGAATCCGGCACACTAATAGATAGAGACCATAGAGAAAGAGGAGGAGAAGAGAGGAGGAATAGGGATAGCACCTAGAACACGTTCGTTTCCATGCTCTTACGTCCCATCCAGCCGATCCAGCTCGGCCACGGCAATCCCCAGGACGCGTGCCACCTCGCTGCCGTCCTCACGCACTTCGTCGTGCTTCCCATGCAGGTCCCGCAGTGCCAGATAGTGCAGTCCCGGGCCGCTGCCGTGGCCCTTGACGGCCGTTTTCAGCGCCGCTTCCATGGTGTCGATTTCGTACTGGTCCACCAGCTCGTCCTCGGGCGAGTACGCCAGAACGGCAAGCCACCCGCTTTTTCTTTTTCCTTGTCCTTGCCCTCCTTCCCCGTCAGCTCCCAATCGCCCCCAGTCAAACTGCCCGCCCCCGGGACTGGCCGCGTCCCAGACACCCCGGTCGGTGCCAAAGGCACCCCCGACAATCTCCTGCAGCGCTTTTCCGAACCCCGAGTCCGGTCCGCTGCCGCCGCCGCGGTCCACGAGTCCCCGTAGGTCGTAGATGCCCTCGAAGCCGACAATGCAGCGGGGCAGTGTCGCGGGGGGTGTCGCCGGCAGCGCATCGCCTCCTCCTCCTTCTCCTCCTCCTCCTCCTCCTCCTCCACCAGCCCCTACCGCCCCTACACCCCCCACAGCCTGCGCACCCATGGCCACCTGGAAAGCCAGAAACGCGCCGCATGAGTGGCCGTACAGAATGTAGCGGCCGCTAGCCAAGTAGAGCGCGGCACCGGCAGCATCGCGGCCCAGCGCGGCGAGGCCGGCCCAGATGTCGCGGAGGTGGTCTGGGTGGCGGGCGACGCGCAGCTGCTGGGGCGGCGTGGAGGCCGGGTCCTGGGGGAATTCGGGATGGGGCGAGAGGCGGTAGCCAATGGAAGCGAAGCCGGCGATGCGGCGTCGGGGCATGGCGGGAGACGCATGGGTGGCCGCAGCCACTAGATGGTCAATGGCGGGGACCGCCGTGTCTTTGAGGCTGCGGGGATCTCGCCAAGCACCGCCGTGGATGTAACTAGAGGTGTTAGGAGGAGCGGAGGGGGGGGATCTTCGGAGAGGATGAGACGGAGGGGAGCAGCTTCGGAGACACGCACACAAACCAATAGGCTTCGTCGACGTCGACGCCGTCGGCCGTGGGAAACTCCCACACGCCGACGGCCTGCAGCTCGCTCTCCGAGCCGTAGCGGATCTCGCGATAGAGGAGCGACGACATGACGGGAGAGGAGAGACGCAGACGCCCGAAACGGAGGGGAGAGGGGCCAGAACACAAATCAGCGAAGGCCGAGACGCTTGGCTGGACGCTGCCTTAAACGCCGACGAGAGAACGGTGCGCGATGGCGTCCTCTTTGTGCTCGCCTGTGCCGGCAGCCAGGCCG
This sequence comes from Graphilbum fragrans, assembly GCA_001513895.1. Taxonomy (NCBI): domain Eukaryota; kingdom Fungi; phylum Ascomycota; class Sordariomycetes; order Ophiostomatales; family Ophiostomataceae; genus Graphilbum; species Graphilbum fragrans. Next base: position 561,455 of record LLKO01000009.1, read on the forward strand.
CCTCCGTCACGCGCAGCGCGGCCGATGTCTGTCTGCCCATCTGGAACAGCTTCTCATGTCAGCCTTGGCGTGGCGTCTGGTGAATGATGATTGGATTTCGGTCTTTGGCCTCTCGTACACACACGCATGCCCTCGCTTCCCCCTGCTTCCCCCTCGCCGCGCGCTTCGTTGCTTATGCTAGACGTGCGGCATCATGCATCATCATTCCTATTTCCGGTCTACCTGTATCCAAAACTATCATAGGTCTCTTACAAATCGTGAGGCTCTGAGTCGCCTTGCTGACGAGCCGCGGCTCACTTCGCCTTCGTTCTTTCCCGACGGATCAGGCCTGCTCCTTCCCAGTGCTAACAGACTCCAGACTCCAGACCAACTCCAGTGCTAGCTCCAGTGCTAAGCAGCCCGCTGCTCGGCAGCATCCGCAGCCAGAAACCGCCTCACTGCGGGATCGTTCCGCAGCCGGTCCTCCTCCTCCTGGCCGCCGCCGCCGCCACCGTTCACCGTGTTGCCGTACAGACACATCCACAGGTCGTCCTGCGCCACCTCTTCGCCCGCCATGCTGCCCTTGCCCATCAGCCGCGACAGCTGCGCCTGCTGCATCTCGAGGGAATTGGCCAGCTCGAGGCTGCTATCGAGGCTCCCATCGAGCGTCTCCCACGCTTCTCCCTCCTTGCCTTGGCGCGACGTGCCGCTTGGCCCACTGCCGCCGCCGCTGCTGCTGCTGCTCGTCCCGTTCTTATCTATATGCTCCATGCGCCGCTGCACCGACAGGTTGTAGATGGACTCCTCGACCGTGCCGTCCACAATGTACAGCCACACGGTGGTCTCGTGCTTCTGGCCGATCCGGTGCACGCGCGCAATCGCCTGCAGCTCCAGCGCCGTGTTGAGCAGCGGCTCGCACAGGACGACGTGGCTGGCGTTGACGAGGTTGAGGCCGCTCGAGTGCGCGCGCGCGTGCAGCAGAAAGCACTCGGTGCCGGGGTCGCGCCGGAACCGCTCGATGCCGCCGGCGTCGGCGTACCGCGAAAAGCCAATGTGGTGAGCCGTAAACGCCTGGGCCAGGATCGACAGAAACTCGGGGAATCTGGGGGGGTTAGCTCGCAGCCTCCAACAGGTACGTCATATAGGAGGGGACAGAGGCACGCACTGCGAAAACACAATCGTCTTGGCGCCCGGATCCGACGTCCGCAGCCACAGCAGATGCCGCACCAGCGTGTCGACCTTGGTGGTGAACGAGGGCCCGGGCAGGTCGATGTTCTTGATCTCGGCTAGCTTTTCCGTGTTGAAGGCCGTGTAGATGCGCCCTGGCCGCATGCGGGCCGACAGGGGACTGGCGGGTCCGGATCTCTCGCCTCTCGCCTCTGCTGCTTCGGCCGCTTCGGCCGCTTCGGCCACCTCCGCCGCCTCTTCGCTTTCCCGGATCACCTTGAGCTCCTGCGGCTTCAGCACAATGTCGTGCAGGTTGGCGGCTTGCAGCTTGCGCTTGCACACCGGGCAGTTGTGGTGTGCCCTGAACCACAGCGTGATGCACGCCTTGCAGAACCGGTGGCCGCAGACGGTCAAAACGCCCGTCACAAACGGCGACTGGCAGATGACGCACATCCGCGACTCCTCGTCCGATCCAGAGTCCGTTTTGAGATGGACCACTGTTGGTTAGCAACCGCCCAACACCACGCCAGACGTACGCCACACAACTCACGGTATCGGTGCTTCGACTCGGACACGGCCACGGCTGTCGCCATCTCAGCTTCTTCGCGCAAACACTGCGCCAGCGCCGCCTCGTCTCGCGGGCCCTCGTACAGCGCCACCATGTCCGACACAATCTGCAGCTGCCGGTAGTACGCCATGCGCGCGTTCAGCGCCTTGCGCACCCGCTCAATCTCCTTTTCCACTTCGCCGCTGGCCCGGAGCTGTGCCGTCTGCTGCCGCTGCGCACCGGCCAGCTGCTTCTGGATGCATTGCAGCTCCAGCTGTGCACGATGGCTTCCCGCCGGCACCGACGTCGGCAACGACGCCGACACCGACAGCGACAACACGCCCGCCACAGATTGCACATGCGTCCGCAAACGCGTCGCGATGTCGCGCAGGTCCACGATCACCGCCTTGAGCGTGCGTTTCTTGTTGTCATTCTTGCCGCTCGTGTCGCTCTCGTCGTTGTCGCTCTTGTCGCTCGTGTCGCTTTTGTCCTTGTCGCTCTTGTCGCTCTTGTCGCTCCTGTTTCTCGGGTCTGCTGGCTCAGCCCTCTTGAACGGCTGCACCGCACGCCGCTCCGCCAGCAGCCGCTGCATCAGCTCCGGCGCCGGGCCCTCGTCGTCCCGCGCCAGCCGCACAGCCACGGCCTCTTCGTTGAGCACGAGCCCGCTCGGCGCCTGGCCCGTGAGCGCCTCGTGCCGGTCGCTGAGGCCCAGTTTCAGGATCGTCAGGTACGCTTGGATTTCGTCCTGCACTTTGGTCGAGTTTTCGTACTCGTCTCCGGTGATCTTGTTTCCGTCGCCCGTGTTCTCGGCTTCTTTGCCCTTTCCGGCTTCCTTCGTCCTCTCGGCCTCCTTGCCTTTGCCCTTTTCACCGTCCGGCACCCCGTCCGCACTCTCCTCGTCGTCCACCAGGTCCTTCAGCAGCAGCTGGATGACCGCCTCGCGCCACTCGTCCATCATTTCCGCCTGCCTGTTGAGCACCTCAGCCAAGTGGTCCAGCTCCTCGCCCAGCATCCGGCCCTCGATGCCACCGGGCGCCGCAAACGCGCAGTCGGGCACGTCGGCAAAGCTCTGAGCGTCTGCCTGGGCTGCCAGCTCGGCCATCATCCGCATGGCTTTCCGGCGGCTCTCGTGCAGAATCTCTCGCCGAATCAGCTTCGCCCGCTCGTACCCCTCCGTCTCCAGCCGCTCGAGTTCCCGGAACTCGTCCGAGCCGGGCGCCGTCATCTCCTCGTTCGACTTGATCTGGAAGTACGCGTTGGCCCGGAAGAACTCGGCTTTGTGCAGGATCTCCAGCCCGTACCGCAAGTCTCTCTGCGCCTCGCCGAGCTTTCCGCCCGCTTTCTGCCCTCTCCGGAATGCGTTCCGCCCGCCTCGGCCGCTGAACTCTGCATCTGAATCCGCGTCCGCATCCGCGTCCGAGTCCGAGTCCAAGTCCGAGTCGAGCTCCGAGCCCAGCTCCTCCAGCTCGACCCCCCTCTCTTCGGCGGCGGCAGCGGCGGCGGCGGCGGCTTCCGCCCTGGCCGCCTCTATCTCGCGCTGCAGCTTCCCACGCGCCTCCGCCACAACGGCCTCGCTCTCCTCCAGCACCGCCTGCCAGATCGCCAGCGCCTCGCGCACCCGCGGCGAGTTCTCCAGCAGCTGTCCGCGCCGCAGCCGGTGGTTCAGGTAGAAGCGCTTCCCCGACAGCAAGGCGTTCTCGCTCTGCTCAATCATCGCGTCCAGCACCTCCTCGACCGTGCGAATCGGCCTGGTCCGGTGCCCCAGCGCCCGCTGGTTGTGTTCGCCGATTTCTGGGTGCAGCGCCGTTTGCCGCAGCCGGTTGAGAGCGACGCGCATCGCCTCCAGCACCTTGTCTTGCACCCAGTTCGACCTCAGCGGCGCGCCCTTTGTGTCGAGGCCGCACGACTCCGACAGCCGCTTGAACAGGTTCTGGTAGTGCTGCTCCTCCACGGCCGTGAACGGCATCGTCATCACATAGCGCTTCTGCGGCGGGATCGTCAGCTCCGAGCCCACCGTCTGCTTCGAGTGCCGCAGCGCAATCCGCCCAAACAGGTTGCGGAAGACGTCTGTGTGCTGCGTCGTCAGCTGCTGCCACACTTTGGGCACCTGCGCGTACGGGCGGTAGTGCAGAAACACCAGCAGCCCCCACAGGTCCTGGATGTCGTTCTTCATCGGCGTGCCCGTCACGCCCCAGGAATGGATGCGCGGAATCACACGCAGCACCGTCGCCGCGTTCGTCACGCCGCTCTCGACCTCCTGCGCCTCGTCCAGACACACCCGCCACCACAGCAGCTGCACTAGCGGCGACCGCAGCCGGTGGTATTTGCGCTCGTTGCGCATCGCGCGCGTCGGCGGCTCCATGGCAAAATGCAGCTCGGCCGTCAGCTCCGAGTACGTCGTCACCACCACGTCGTACGTCGCCAGCTCCTCCAGCATGCGCTCCTCGCTCTCCTTGCTCGCTGCTGTCTTGTGGATGCCCTCGTACACCAGCACCTTCAGCTCCGGCGCGTGCCGCTCCAGCTCTGAGATCCACTGGCTGCGCAGAGCAGGCGGCGTCACGATCAGCGTCGCTCCCGTCGGCCGCAGCGGCTGTGGCGCCAGCGCCCCCGTCGATACGCCCGGAAACAGCGGCATCGGCGCACCAGCCGGCCGCCGGTGCATCAGCATAAGCGAGATCATCTCCACCGTCTTGCCGAGCCCCATCTCCTCGCACAGAATGCCGCCGCGGATGCCCTTTTCGTACGCCGCAAACATGCCGGGGTTCCGCGTCACAATGCCAAACAGGCTGCTAATGAAACACGGCTGCCCGTCCGCATCCGCCACCTCCACAAAATGCGCCGTGATGCCCGCATCGCCCGCCGCCTCAAACGGCACCACGCCTGCTCCGTCCTCGCCTCGGCCGTCCGGCGACCAGCTGACGCCTTCGCGATTGAGCAGCCAGTTGACCGCGCGCCGTTGGAACGGAAACAGGTCTGCCGTCAGTCCCGGCACGCTCAGCTCTTCGCTGACGCGCACGTGGTCCTCTTTCCGTGGCACATGGGCCGCGTTGTAGAATTCCTGCGGAGACAGCCTCGTCTCGGCCTTTTTGTCGGCCGGCCGCCGCTTTCCGTTGCCGCTGCTGCTGCTGCCGTTTTGGCTGTTGCCGCCCTGGCCACCGCGCCGGCTGTCCTCCAGTTTTTCGCGCACCGCCTGGGGATAAAAGACACGCAGGATGTCGGTCCGAATCTCCACTTGCGCCGCAGAATGCAGATCGCTGCTGACATATGTCGCCGTGTTCCACCGCAGATCCACGTGCAGCGTCAGCGTCACAAGGCCCCCTTCGCACTGCACCTCCAAGTCCACAGACGGCCAGAAATGTCCGGCCGGCGGAGCAGACGGCGCTGCTCGCGAGCTGAGCGACAACAGCAGCATGTCCGCCCCGCTGAGCCGGCCGAATTCTTTGATGGGAATCGTGCATTTTGTCGGCGTCGAGGTTTTTGCGCGCGGCGCAATCACGATGCCTTTAGGGTCGTATCGAAAGGCAAACGAGCCGTTCGCCGAGCCACGTGGTACTGCCATCTCGTCCGCTGCTGGAATCGCCGTACCGCCCACATGGCTGGCGTATAGAGAGTACTTCCGATTGACCACAAAGGCCCGCCGCGCCACCGTAATGTAGTCGGGTTTCGCCTCGGTAGGAGCGCGGAGTCGCACGCGCTTCGAAGGTCGCTCGCTGCTTTCGCTCGGTTCGCTGTTCGTTGCAGTCTCGAGAGTGCTATCCAGTTGGTCACAGGAGGACTCGGAAGCCAGAACGCCACTTCTGAGGTGGTGGATGAAGGTAAAGAAACTGCCGACTGCGCCGAGTAAGTTCGCATCAATCAGCGGACGAGCGCAGAGCGCAATAAGCCCAACGGTGGCCGTTCATCCAAAGCCATCTAAAGTGTAACACATTGTGGACAATGTGCTGGAAATAGATGCGGGATATAGGCATGCTGGGGAGAAATGTGTGGGAGCGAAATTCGACGGAACAGAGCAACTTACCATCTAAAGCATCATCAATGACCGGGCGAGGAGGAGCGCCTCGGTTGCGTGCCGACCGTGGAGGCATTCTTGCTTGCAATTCTGTCGCCAAAATAGATGCGGCAACTCGTATACGGCCCGTTCTCACTTCCACTCAATAATGGTGAGAGCGAACTGTCAGACAACCAAGAAGACACGCGGGAAGGAAGAGACAGAAGAGGTAACGGGCGGCCTATGGGAAATCCTTATCTTATCTGAACGACTCGAGCGGCGCGGGTTAGGCAACCACGGCCTGGTGGGGCCTGTGCCACTTTAACCGCCGTGCCGTACATAAAACTGTCGGAGGAAAATTCTTCCCTTCCGATAGGCGCAACCGCCATAGCTTCGCCTGCAGCTGTTTTTTTTTCGCCTCGACACAACGGCCCGTGAGAGCAGGAGACCACGATCGACACCACGCAGCACGTCTCATTGTGGCCCTACGCCTTGTACTTTGCATTGCACAGCTTGACTTGCCATAGGGCCTTCCATTGAGAGCCGGATTGCGCGCTCGGGGCCGATTGCTGCGGTCCTTTCTGTCTGGCGTACGGCGTGGTCGGGATCGATTTTTTGGTACGACTGTCAAAGTGATGCTTCACTCTCTCCCCCACACTCCGGGTCGCCGCTAACCGTTCTTCGGCGGCAGCACACCCTCATAACCATGAACAGCCTACGAATAAGACCTACGTGGGGTGCCGCCCTCGCATCGCCGTCATGGCTGCGCGCTGCGGCTCCCCAATGCCTCACCATCCGCTGGGCTTCTTCGACGACGACACCCTCGGCTCCTCCACCTCCTCCGCCAGCATCCGCTACCACAGCACCCTCCTTCGAACGCATCCCTGCGCCCATTCCCCTCGTCCCCGACGTCCCGACCTTCCTCACCGTCATCGGCCGCAACATGAAGCAGCACGCCGCCAAGTTCCCCACCTGGGACGCCCTCTTCACCCTGACCTCTCCCCAGCTCAAGAAACTCGGCATCGAGCCCCCGCGCGACCGCCGCTACCTTCTGCACTGGTGCCAGCGCTTCCGCGAGGGCCGCTTCGGCATCGGCGGCGACTTCCGCTACGTCCACAACGGCGTCGCCGAGCTCAAGGTCGTCGAGGAGCGCCCTGACAGCGCGAACCCGCTGCTCCTGCGCAAAAAGGTCGTCAATGTGCCGGTCGCGGAACAGGACGCCGACAGCAACGCAGCATCGCCCGCCTCCGTGCGCGGCTACAAGCCCGCTGGCGCGCGGACCGTGTCGGGGCCGTACGCCCTGCCCGTCAAGGGCGGCGAGGTGTCGCGCGTGACCGTGACGGAGAGCATGTGGGAGCACCGGCGCGGCCAGAAGCTCGACGGCGGTGAGCGGCGGCGGAAGGAGGTGCGGTTCAAGAAGCGGGCGCTGGAGCGGAGAGCCGCACGCGAGCAGCCGAGGCGCTGAGGCACCGCGGCCCTGGGCTGAGAAGCGGTGTAGCGATGGACAGAGAGAGCTGGGCGGCTTTCCGCCTCGTCTGAGCCCGACACCTTGTGGCCACCCAAAGCCTGCCTCGTGTACGATACATATGAATACGGAGGGGGGGGGGGGAGGAAAGACGTGGAAAGACAGAAGACAGCATCGGCAGGGAGGGCTCACGGAAAAGCGCATATCATACTCGTATCTGCACTCTGCACAGAACGGAGTCCGTCGTACATATATCCTCCATCTCCATTGTGCATAACTTGCATAGAAAGAATAAAGCAAAAGACAAACAATACATAGACACCGAGAATCTCGACGACACCGCTTTCGCTCATGTGCATTCCTTTTTTTAGCTTGGTGTTCGCGTCGTCAGGCGGGCAAGGCAGCAGCCACAAAGTAGTGGAAATACTCCCGAAACAAGACAAGGGATGCTGGGCCGCAGCGGAACGCTGCATCCGGCTGCCAGAAACAGTAAACGAACGCCAGGGGTGGACAGAGACCGGAGACTACGACTATGACTCCGAGCTTCATATGCACATATCCGAGATATCCAGCGGGTGCGTCTCTTGTCCATTTTTTTCCCTTTCATTTTTGCGCAGAGTCGGCCTCGGCCGAGACCCGGCGGCCGAAACCACCGAGTTTCCCATTGGCCAAAATGGGCCGGTGAGATCGGCCGTTGGGTCAATGTCCCGCTCCGACGAGTGAGTGGAGGAGGAGAAACGCCCATCTTGGCGCCACCCAATTCTGTGAGTACAACTACCTGCCCCATAATGAGCTCTCTATCTAAGCTATCAGATTAATTAAAAGCAAAAATAATGCCGAAAATGGAGGATGCTCCCAAAGCGGATGGCAGCTGGGACAGGGATACAGGTGGTAACTATAGAGTTGCCCTTATGGCAGTGACCAAATGCGTGTCCACTCAGCTAAGCAAACGTTGAGAATGAGCTGAAGATGAAAAATACAAAAACAGATCAATAAACAATACCAGTAAAAGGAGAGAAGGAGGCCAAGATCGAAGACACAGAGAAGTACTCTGTATGGGGCATAATGGGTGGACAACTGGAAAAAGCCACAGTACGATGCTAAAGAGGTTGTAGTTGTATACGTCGTAGTGGTCCTCCATGGAGACGTGCCCGACAACAACATATAGCGCCTACCTGACAAGCCAAGTCGACATCACCAGAGAGAGCCTTGTGGCCAGCCTGCGCATGCATCTGCACACGTCATTGAAGCTACCTCCCATACGCGGCCAAGAGAGCCTGTATTCTGGAAGCCTAGAACCATTGTTCCTCTCGGAAGGGTGGGAGAAATGAAAGGGGGCTCCGCCGACTTGCCTTTTCGGGCTATGCTCCAGTGTAAGCTGAGCTGTTGGATCGCTAGATGCCGCATCACGATTGGCCGCCAACCGAGATGGGCTGTAACCAGACAACGCGACCAATACGGGCCGGCGTCGAGGCGTACGCAAGCCGGCCTGGCTGAGCAGGGCGTCTTATAGGCGGACGGCACTGCATGCCACTGCGTGGCACTGCATAGTGTCGCATAGTCGTGGTCTCGTGGTTTTGGTCCCTTAGTCGCTTGCACAGCAACATACAGCCCATCGATCACGACAACGCCGTCAGTCTCTCCCGGGTATGGCTCGGGCCCTTCTGCTGCTGTCTTGCTGCCTGGCGCGGATCTTTCGCCAGCTGCCAGGCCCTCCGGCCCTCAGCCCTCCCGCACCCCTCCTTTTCGCCTTTTTTCTTGCTGCAGCATGCCACTATTTTTGCCCCAAACGTGGCACCATAACGCGTTCTCGCCCAGCATAACGCTTTCCGTTACCAGGGCCTCGGGAGCGCCCGCAGACGGAGGGGAAGGGGAAGGGGGAGGGGGGCTGAAGAGGGGCAGAGCATCGATACGGATTACGAGGCAGGACACCAGGCCAGCCAAAGTATGCCTAGCTTGCTGCCCTGGTCGTGCTCGCCTTTTCTTTCTGTATTCGGCTTCGTGCAGCCTCGCCTGAGGCTCTTGGTGAGCACAGAAGGTAAGCAGAGGCAGGCCGTCCAGACAAAGGTGAAGAGGGACGGATACTTGTGCACTGGCGAGAAAATGGGACAGGAAGAGGAGGACCAGCAAATTTAGGCAACATGGACGACAGACCCGTGAAGAAAAAGAATCGCAAACCAGCCATAGCCGCACATTATCGTTGGGCAGCCGTGACATCCCGTAGCTTCCGAGCAGGGGGGCCATCGTGATCTATAACGGGTTGGGATGAGAACGCCTATAGGAAGGGTGAGGCTGGAGGAATTGGGGCCACGGAGACGGGCTCTGTTATTTGCATCTTCTTCCCGCCCGAAAAGATACGAAAGTCTGAAAACGGCCCGGAAGAAGCCCAAGTGAACGAGCGAAACTAGGAAAATGCAGGGGAGCACGGCAAGCCAGAGCCGAAAAAGCTCAATAGAAAAGGAAAATGGATTGAAGCCAATGCAGCCAAACAAGGCAAGAAGGGTCTTCACAGGAGGAGCAACAATGAAGTCGACTAGCATATCGGCCACTTGCTACAAGCCTAACGTGGTGGTGAGTATATGGCGGTCACAAGGTCAGCAGAAATTGTGTTTGTTGGGAGGTACGGGACTCGTAGTTGTTCCCAGTTTATTTTCTTGGAGGCGGCCGGGCCTTTTTTTTGCTGAACCCCCCCCCCCGTCATCTCTTGGCCGCAGCTCCTCGTACCTGATGACTCTCACCCTCGCGTCGTCGTAAAACGTGCCAATCGACATGGAGCGATCGCTACGGTAAGGCCGTGGGTGTGATTCCATTTTGTTTTTTTCTTCCTTTCTCAATTTGTTAGCTTTCCTCCCATCCCGACTGGTTCTCTAGGTTGACCCCCCCTCCTCGCAAAAAGGCACGAGGCCATGTCATCGCACTTCGTACTTCGTACCCATTTGTCCTCTTTCTCTTTCTGGCCTACTCTATCTTTTTATGCAGTTACCCTGCCAATCTCACCGGGATGGCCGCCGGCTTGAAATGAAGTTGCCAAAAGTATGACTCTACTCGTGTCCGAGTACCTTGCCATTGCTAGACAAGACTTGAAGAGTCAAACCCGGCCGGCAGTGTACCGTCCCTGTGCCTTGCTCCGCACACGGCTCCAGCTCCTTGGACAAAAACAGACAGTAGGACAGCTGCTGGCGGCAGTCCAGACTCCCCTGCCAAGGGCCCCAGGAAAAATACGAAATACGCAAGCGTGAAAGCGAAGCGAGGGAACGATCGAGAGGCCACGGCAAAAAAACGGGAGAGCAGGTCCAAGGAAGCTCCGAGGACCACATCCCCAACAGGCGGGAAAAGAGCCGACGAACAGCCACATTCCGTGTGGTTTCGGCCACGGAGCTTGTCGTGGAACGCCGTCGGACCATTCAGTCGCCATGGCGTTGCCGCATCCAGGCACTTACATAAGCGCTGCCATCGCCGCACTTACAGTTGACCCGTTCGGACGATTCTACTGCCCGAAGGGACGTACAAGTGCCGCAGAGGGCGAGGGATTTGGCTTCGGTGATCGTAGGCATCCGCAGGGCGTGGCGAGGTCTCCCCCTCCCAATTTCCCTCCCTCCAGCTGATTCGCATACCATTACGGTATTCGGACAAGCAAGAGAAAGAGCTGCTATAGGTTCCTGGTCGTTAGCGAGCTCGGGCGCCCACAAGCCACCATGCAAAAAAGAGGTCGCGAAAAATTAGGCAGCCGTTTAGAGGCATTCTTTAGAGCCCTTTTTGGCGCACGTTAGTGGGCCACAGGGCGCTGTGGAGTCCCCCTCCCCCCTTCAGTGACCAGTGGATCTGACCGGTCGGACAGTGGGCCGTTGGGGCCCCGTTTTCCCAGAACGAGCGGACTCCAGCGCTAATTTTTTTTGGCCGTATGTAACAAACTACCGCGGCGTTGGTTTATCAGAGAGACGGTTTATGTTGTTTTGGTGTTTCAGCGCCGCCCAAAAAGCGTGAGCAATACTTACCGCTACATGCGACCTCCAGGGATGAGCTCCCGGATTAATCCCCACCAAGCCTATACACTACAAGCGCGGTGTCGTTCCGGCTGTGACTCATAGGGCGCCACGGACCGTTTATTATTCTGCTTTTGCGCTGTCTCGTGTTCGCCAGCTCTACTCCGCTGCAACGACACTGTCCAACAGCAGACGATCGCAGACGGTGTACGAGAATGAGTGTGGATGACGGAGGATGAGTGTTCGAGTCCGAGCAGGACGCAAAACATGATTCCTCAGGACACACCCCCCCCCTTTCCCCGTCTTCTCCCCCTCGGCCGAGCCCCAAGACCAAGACCCGGCCCGGCTGCAGGCTCCTTCGAGGCGTCGCCATGCCGGATGAAGCAGGTCCCTTGTCCCTTTGGCCTTGCGTCGATGACTCGTATGCCGGCTCTTTGTCATCGACTGGCAGCTGCGCATGCACCAAGTATGTAGGATAGAGTCCTCCCGGCATACCCAGTAGCGCTGTGTTTTGCATGTACAGCCTCATCGGCACCCCATCGTGTGACACGACCAATCTTGCCAACTTGTCTGCCACCTGCGCCCGCCGCTGGCCGGTTTCTGCCGCGTGGAGTCCTCGATCTCGTTCTCGATTTCGGGTGCCGGGGGGGCAGAGGGTGTGGCCTGGCGTCGTAGGCAAGCAGCCCGTTCTCATTTGTCCATCTGGCTGTTTGCACCGCCACGTCTCATCTCCGGTGTTCCATCCTGTTCACCTGCGAATCACAACCCCGCGTCGTTTTTTCTTTTCTCTTCTTGCCCGTCCAGAGTGGCACGTTTCTCGTACACGGCTCTCGGCACAGAGGACACGTCGTCGTCCCAATGAAGGGCAGAGGACCCATGGCTGGACGAGAAGAGCGCGTAGACAACGAGGGCGCTGCAGTGCGTCCGCAAAACAGCTTCCCGGCCCCGAAAACAGCTCTCGCGCCACGGTCGGCCGCAACTTCGGACGAAACCGCCACGCAGATTCGAGATGGCAAGCGGTGGTGGCAGCGGACACCATGGCCTCTCCGGAAAAGGACGAGTACCAGCAGCTGCGTCCTGTCCCGAAAAGGCGGCGTGCCTGCATCCCACGTCTGATTAAGGTTTGCAAGACCCAGTATGCGTCATCATGAGACCGACGCGGACTCTTCACCCATTGCCAGGTTTGTTCTCGCGGACGCGCAGTTTACGAGTACTCCGTATATTCGTACAGTTCTCGTATAGTTACAGTTACATACGGCTAGCGAGTGCGAGGGCACCTATGGCAATGCGAGCAGCACCATGGGGGCCAAGACACTACACGCTGCTCGAATCCGAGTCGGGACAAACATGGCGCTGTGCTCCATCAAGTACCCGCCAGGTAGCTGGGCAGCCACCGCGGAGCCACTGGATACCAGGGCGGTACAGCCGTGCTGACAGCGGGCCGGGGAAAGGGGAGAAGGAAGGGAGACGGAGGAGGAGCAAGGGAAGAACCAGGACGCCAGAAGAAAGCAGGGAAGCGTCAGCGGTTGGGGAAAGGCGTCGCTAAAACACGTGTGGGCTGGCTGTGGCGCATGAGAGCTGCGTCATCTCAAATTTTACTTTTTGGGCATTGCATTTCAGCGCGGCTGCACGACAAGTTGCCATACGAGGGTGACAGAGGACAGAGGACGGACTGGCGGCTTGGGACACCTCTCCCGTGCATGCAGGACGCTGCTCCGACATTTGGCATGATTCCTGCCTCGCAGATGCCATTCCACGAGACGCAGCTGCGCTCAGCATGTAGACAAATCCAAATCCCCATTCCCTTCTTGCTTTTGCAAGCATTTGGGAAGGCGGTGTCCCCTGTCGTGTTGCGTAATGCTGGGGGCTGATCAAGCTTTTTGGGGATAAGACGAGCTCGAGATCAACAGAGACCCGAGGGCCAGCTCGTAAACCCAGTACAGTACATACGACGTACACGCAGTCCCTTTGTCCTGTCCTAGTTCGTGCCCTACGGCGATGAGCGATGGGCTACCGCGCAGGTTTTAGGACTATCAGGACTACTCCGTAGACAAAGTACGAACTACGCGTACTCGAGTGCACATAGTGGCAGCGCGCTGAGCACTAGGGCTTGAAGCTAACTGCAACTATGCAGATGTACACGTACCTAATACAACGACAACCGGTTCTGTCTCCACCGGATGGGAATTAGACGAGCAGCACAACATGAGGAGGGAGCAGTAGCAAGCCTACGACGTATAGCTCAGCGTAGTGCGTATGTACAACGATTTGCTTATGGAATCTCGTCTATTTTTTTTTCTTCCCCCTCCTCCTTTAGCTTGGCGGTGGAACAATCCATGCTCGTATTCTGCTGGCAGTGAGGCAGTGTTCGCCTGATGGAAGCAGGCGTAGTCGAAGCCGAAGAAGAAGGGGGGCCGGAGCAAAATGTTAAGCTTATCCGTACTCCGTCCAACATTTGTCCAGCGAAGAACACCAAAAACCACCGAGTCGACCTGCGGAGTTTACTGGGAGTTACCTGCTCAAAACCCGAGTACCATGCTCCGGCACTACATACTCCGTGTCTATGTATGTACTACCATGCAGCTACCCTGGGCGGTAGGGGCACCAGGGTTGCTTTGGAGCTCCTGGGGGATGTGCGTGTCAGTGCTCCTTATTTTTAATTGATGGATGCCTAATTGGCCCCGATCCAGCAAAGGGGGGGGG